>CM053771.1:492744408-492852175 GCA_028658325.1 Potorous gilbertii
CCTATACAGAATTGTATGCTGTCATGGGGAGGGAGGGGGGTAGGGGGGGAAGGTGTGGGGGTATAAAATCTTAATTTTAAGGAAGTGACTGTAGAACATTTATAAATAAATAAAATAAAAATTAAAAAAAAAGTCAAAAAAAATAAAAAATAAAAAAATAAAAATAATAATTATCAATAAGAGAAAGATCCAACGTTTTTAACCAACCTACAAGTCTTGGGCCTCTGTCATTTCTACTTTTCCACATATTTGTCCTCATCCTCACCTTTCCCACCTTTGCATTGAAGGCGCCAAGTATCAGGGCAAGGTGGGTTGACTTGAAGGGTCTTATCCATTTTTTGTAGAATTTCTCTACCGGAGGATCAATCCCTACTAAGCTTTCTCTTCTCCAAACTAAATACTTCTTCTTCCTTTAATGTCACCTAAAATCTTTCTTCAACATCTCTTTAAGCAAGTGGAAAAATCAGCATCATCTCCAATCTTCCTGGGCAGAGGAGAGAAACTAAGGCTAGAAGAGGACCAATGACTTCCCATAGGGCCACACAAGTAAGTCTACACAAAGTTGGGAGGAATGGGGGGAGAAGGCAAGGAGAGAAGTCTAAAAGCCAAGCATCCCAGTGTAGCATTCTAGGACTATATGTCTGCAATGCTATGCCCATTACCAATCATCCTCTTCTCATTTTTTTTCTACTAGTCAGAGATCCTTCACGTGAACATGATAAGGACTCTTTCTGATGTGATGATATAGCTGCAGTGCTTTACCCTAATTGGCTAATTAATAAATATTTACTGAATGAATGAATGAGAAGTCTACCAAGTGAGTGGCATCAGATTTTGTGACCTATAGAGCATTTCTCTTGCTCTGTTCACAGGCTACTTGACTGGACTGGTTCAGGGATTCAGCTACACAGAGAAGGGGCACCTGGTCCATTAACTGGGTGTGGCTGCCTTTGGTCACTGAGCCGGGGTAATCTGATGGGCACCAGCCTGCCTTATTCAGGCTCCTTTCTCTGCCCTTCGCCCACCCAGCTGACAGGAAACACAGAGTGGCTGGATCCCTATCAGGACCCCAGATCATGCCAACAGGATGTGTGTGTGTGTACAAGGGGACAATGAGCCCTGGGGGGACAGACAGGATTGCTGTGGGCAAAGGCCCTCCTTGGGCAATACTTTTCTCCTTATCCACAATAGAACCACTGAACCAGAGACCTTGAAGAATTAGAGAGAAGGCAGTAAAGTAAGATATATGATAAGCAGACAAAGGTACATTTCTACCTACACATGTAAGCAGATACAGACACGCATAAAGGCGTGTGTGCAGAAGAGGGCACTTAGCACACAAAGAACAAAAGCTCATATTTATACTGTCTCCCAATTACAAAGCACTTGATAGATATTATTTCATCAATCTTCACAACAACCTTGTGGCGTAAGAAATGTAAGGTCCCCATTTTACAGAAGAGGAAACAGACTCAGAGAATAACAGATAGTAGTTATTAGTGCTTGAAGGTTCGCAAAATACTTTACAAATATTATCTGATTTGGTCCTCATGACAAGGTGAGGAGATGGTGCTATTATTAACTTCATTTTACAACTGAGGAAACTGAGGCAAACAGCAGTTAATTGGCTTGCCCAAGGTCACATACCTAGTAAGTATCTGAGCTCATATTTTCCAGGCTCAATGCTCCATCCACCACACCACCTAGATAACTGAAAAAAATTAGGACTTGCCCAAAGAAAGTCACCCTGCTATCCACTAGATCAGAGCACACTCTTGAGCGCAAGCCAGATGTAGAACTCTCCTTACACTCCACCATCAAGCATACGCTACGTGTAATCTCCACAGGAGAATTCCCTGAATGTGTGACTGTCATGATTTTTACCCACAGTGCCTCCAAACCACATCATAACCCAACATTCTTCTTAATGCTGTATCCCTCTAATTCAAGAAGGAACCATAACAGTGAGGACTGCATCTAGGCCCATAAGGATGAAAAAGAAAGAATCAGAGCACACATCCTGTTCCCTCCTCATGGAGCAATGTGAAGGCTGTTCTTTGATCTGCAGCTGCTATCTTGGTGGCTTCTAGCCAGAGCCTTTGCTCAGAAAAAAAGAGCTTCTCTATTCCCAACCCTCATCCCCACCCCAACAAAGGCATGCAGAACTCGTCTACTACTGCCATTCTTCCGTCCTGGCTGTCCCCATATGGGCCATGTTGGGAAGGACTGATCCTGAAACTACTTCATTAGCCCTGCTTACCAATTCAGTCCACCATTCTGAAGAAGCTTAGGTATCTCCCTACCACCTGTTCTTAGTGCCCAACCAACCCAGCAATGATTAGCTGATGATATAATTAGCTCTCGTTCATATGTTACTTTAAGGTTGTATACATTACCTCTGTAATAATACAGGCACAATACAGGCATTATTATTTCCACTGTATGTCTCAACTGAGATCTGGAAAAATTAAATGAGTTACTCAAGATAGCTCATATCAGAGGTGGGATTCAAGTCCGATGGACTTGAGTTAGACTCCAATTCCAATGCTCTTTCCATTAAAATGCATTGTCTTTTTATTTTCCTAGATAGCTAGGAAGGCTGAGTTAATAGGTTAAGCTCAAGGATTCCTGGCCAGAAGTTCTGCCTTGCTATTTAGTGTTGAGCAGTTACAGAGTGAAGTGAGAAGAACCAGAACAGAATGTAAAAACAAATTGTGAAAGATTTAAGAATTCCAATCAATGAAATGACCAAACATGTCCAATGGCAAACCTGCTATCCACCTCCTGACAAAGGAAAAGGAATCAAGACGCAGAATGAAACATCCATTTTTGGGCATGGCCAATGTAAGAATGTGTATTGCTTGACTATGCATATCTGTTAAGAAATTTAGGGGCTTTTTTACTCAATAGGGGTGAGTGGAGGTAAAAGGTTAATTTTGTTAAATAATATATAACTTAAAAATAAAGTTCAACAGTATTTTGAGGTCATGCCAATGAACTTGCTGGAGAAGTCAGGTCTACAATGACTCCAGTAGAACTTACAAACATATTGGAGGCTGGACACAAGCACTGTTGTGTAGACCACAACATGGCATAGTGAGCAGAGTTCTGTGGAATTGTCAGGAAGACCTTGACTTAAATTCCACTTAAATTAAGCAAGTCAGTTCATCTCAATTTCCTCATCTATAAAATAGGGATTCCAAGTCTAGTACCTTAGAATACCTATCTTACAGATTTGTAATAAGGCTTAAATGAAATAATGCATGTGAAATCCTTAAAGTGTAATAAAAATGTACTTTTGTCCCATTCTATCCTGTCCTATCCTATCCCATCCAATCCCATCCTATCCTACTCTGTCTTTAGCTTTCAGC
Source organism: Potorous gilbertii (assembly GCA_028658325.1). Taxonomy (NCBI): domain Eukaryota; kingdom Metazoa; phylum Chordata; class Mammalia; order Diprotodontia; family Potoroidae; genus Potorous; species Potorous gilbertii. Next base: position 492,747,780 of record CM053771.1, read on the forward strand.
CACACTCTTGCCCACACTCTAATGATAGCATTCTCCTAAAAAGCAAGCTGATATTATCGATGGCATTCTAAGCCCCTTAGTGGATAAAAGCATCATTGGACAGTGAGCTCCTTACCGAGAAGACTATATCTGAAAGGCTCCTATGTCTATATTGTCCAAAAGACTTTCTGACCTCTACAGTGTGGCCAATCCATGGTTTCTGCCTTCTTTACCTAGGCTCACCCTCAATTTAACCCTTTCACACATGAAGGAAAATATATTCCCACTCTACGCACCCCCATTGCTTCTGAAGGGTGAACCAAGGTCAACTGCATTTCTTCTGGCACGTAGACTTTGAGACACAAAGACTAGAACTCTTATCTCAAAGACTGGCATCTTTCCCCCAAGTCTGACCTTCTTTCTAGCAAGACTGAGATCTATAGAGCTAGGATGATTCCCACCACTACAGCCTGTCCATATGGATACTAATTAATACGCCTTGTCTGTGTTCTGGGGCACGTGCCTCTCCATGACCTGAGTTTGAATTTCGCTTCTTCTGCTGCTTACTGGTTGTGTGACCTTGGACAAGTCACATGCCTTCTCTGAGATGCCTGTCTCCCTCTGGGCTGTTGGGAGGATCAAATGTGATACTTTGCAAATTAGAAATCATTTTCTCCCTCCACGATGCTAATGTTTTCCCTCTCTTCTTTATCTCCAATTTATCCTGTATATAGTTTGTTTGGGTATAGCCGTTTGCAGGCTCTCTCCCCTATTAGACTGAGCTCATAGACAGTAAGGGCTGTTTTTTGCCTTTCTTTGCAGCCTTAGTGATTAGAACAATGTCTGGCACATAGTAGACATTTAATAAATGCTTACTGGCTGACTATGTGAACATGGCTATTGAACACTGCATATCTTCTCAAATTCAGTCAATGGACAGATTAATTTCAACATCCTACTTTTTCTTCCCCTATTTCTATATATTCTTTGTTACAAGATATGGTTCTCTGAGTAGTGGAATAGGGAAGAAAATACTTGGAAAGAAAGGAGTTAGATACCCAAAAAAGTTTTTTAAATTATAAAATACTAAACAAGTTTTGAGTATAATTGTTTTACTTAATAAAGTCTCTAAAAGAATTAAAACAGGAGGTTACTCAAAAAAGAATGGAAAGACTCATAGTGGGTATGAATAGGGAGTAGTATGTTATTATTAATAAAAACCTGGTTGCCAAAAGTACCTAATAATTTTTGTGTCCATGACAAATGGTTCAAGACAAAGTGTCACTGAAGGAAAGAGAAGCTTGCCTGGAGTATGGACACAAGCTAATGGGAGGAAGGATATCACAAAGCAGCTTCTTTCACCAGGGGTCTGACTACAGGAGTAGAGGGGGAAGAAGACACTCTTATTTGAATTATCTTTGTTAATTAAGTGCTGATTTCAGTTGTTCTAAACTGTTTTCACTCTCTTCTGAATTTTCTACCTCTGGGTCAAAGTTCTGATCACTCAAAGCTGCGGCAGTCACACAGAGGTGTCCAACTTGCTCGCCAGTGGACCCAAGTGAGAGGTCAAACTCATGAGTGTGCTAAAACCAGATTAAAATAGAGCTGGGAAATGTTAAACAAAATAAATAAAAATACAATATACATAAAGTTGATTTGCGGTTTTCTAAGTTAATATAAGGCCAGCAGGAATCAATTTCTATTGAGTTTGATGCCCCTGAGATAATAGATGGACAACCATGTGCTCTATTGATAATAGAGTGATTTAGGGTTTGCAAGTATTTTTTAAAATATTATCTCACTTGATCTTCACAATGACCCTGGAGGGAGAAGCTGTTATTATCTCCATTTTACAGATGAGGAAACTGAGGCAAACAGAGGTTAAATGACTTGCTCAGGGTCACACAGTGAGCAAGTGCCTAAGACAGGATTTGAACTCAGTTCTTTCTGAACTCTAGGCCCAGTGCTCTATAGTCACAGCACCATCCTGCTGTCAGAAGATAGAACACCATGTGGTACAAAGAAAGAGCATGAGTTTTAATGTCAGAGGACCCACATTTGAATCTCTGCTCAACTATTCATTTGTAAAATGGTGGATTTGGGGCCTCCAAAGTCCTTTCTGTTTCTCAGTCTATAGTCCTATGATCTAGGCCTATGGGTCATAGTTTGCTGGAATGCCCTCCTCCCCAAATACTGTGAGGATTCCTTGTAGGGGATTTACATGCAGTCATGGACAGAAATGCTTAGTACAAGAAATCGTGGAGGCACTGCCATTTGTACCATCAGAGAGAGTGTACACATGGATGAGATTATCCATAGAGCTACTGGAGTGGGAAAGAGCATCCACCCACAGACTGAAGTCCAAAGACGGAGGCTTGGCACATACATACATACATACATATATACATACATACATGTGCAGGGCAGTCCATTCTGCCCAGCATCAGTGGGTGGTGAGCCCATATGTATACATGCCAACACATGTAAGCTCAAAACCAACCTCTTCTGGGATGGCTGCCCCACAGGAACCACTTTATCCTCATAGAACCTCTTCATGGCAAATCGATCCAAGGCCTGGTCTGCGCTGTGGGAAGAAGACAAGAAATGAGAGGAGACTGAACCCCAGCATACCAGGGCAAGAGAGACCTTAGGGATCATCCAAGGTCTAACGCCTTCATTTTACAGATGAGAGGATCGGCCCAGAGAAGACATGGAAGTTTCCCAAGGTCACATAGTGTTGTCTCCTAATCCAGCTCATGCCACCGTCCCATAGGATGGTCTCAGGCTAGCAGGCTCTCATAGAGAGCATCCTCACCTGCATGGAGGAGTAGCCCCTACCACAGGCAAAAGAAGGTTCCCTATGCAGAGAGATCTTTAGGGGAAAAGATTCTCCAGCCTGCTGAGCGATCCAGGATCGTGTCTCAGGAAATACAAAGCTACTTCAGAAGCCAGGGTTTGGTCAAGTTTATTGGAAATAATAAAATCAGAATCCCAGGAAAGGCAGGTTATCCACAGGTCATTATGTCCATCTCTCTGCTTCCAAGTAAGTAAGGAAGTGTCAAAAAAATACCACAACTTATCCACTGGCATTTTATTTGCCACTTACCTGAGTAGAAAAGAGGGGACAGATAGGATGACCTATCTCTAGAGGACCCACCTGACCTTAAATTCTGTCTTTATAGGTTTTTTCACCACCATCCCCACATCCCTGTGTCCTGCCATCCCACCTTCAATAAGGAAGGCTACCCATGAACTCCAGATGTGTAGAGATCAGGAATCAGGACCACCCTCCCAAGGCACTTATACAACAGATCCCTTCTTTAGATTGAAGATCCTTAGCTACTGCCTAGGTCACTTTCCTCCCTTCTACCTTCCTCCTGTGGGCTTAACCTCACTATCATCCCCAATGCTGCTCCTACAAGAATCTCCCCCTTCCCACCTGTGCTCTCCAGGGCTTGAAGACCTCTAAAAGACCCTCCAAATCTGCCTTTCCCTGACTTTCTCTTTATCTCTTCTTTCCTAAATCATCATCAGGTAGGTCCCAGGGGAAGAAATAGCCTTTTTCTCCTGCTCTCTCAGTTTGGGGATAAAAATCCTGAGACCCCTCTTACCTGGCAGAAATATTGCTGTAATGCATGTAAGCAGCGATGACAACTCCAGTCCTGCCTCGGTTTCCCTGAAAGAATCCAAATCACAAAGGCATTCACTCTCAAGGCCTGAAGAAACACCTTAGTTTAACCCAATCAGGAATTTCTACATTAGCTTTGCCGGTACAGCTTGATAAGTTCAAGACTCCTGAGGAAAAGAATGAGAGGGCCTTTGTGGTGATGGGTTTGGGTGGACAGAAAAGAGAGAAGGAACTGCAATGGGAAGGGGGTTAAAAGCCCTTCAGACCTTCAACAAATAACAGGCAATTGATGAACCACAATTTTTGAGCCTCCCACTCAGATACATTGGGTGCCAGCCTGGCATTCTCTTGTGGGTAAGGCACACACATACGCATTATCAGAGAAGGAAACACAGATACAGGCACAGACACAGACACACACACACACACAGGTACAGGCAGACAGAAACACAGACATACAAAAATACAAGGGCACCCAGACGTAGACGGAAACATAAGCATCCCCAAATCCAAGTATACACCAAGATACAGGAACCCACAGACAACAGGGACAGAAGCACACACAGGTGCAAGGAGATATGCACAAGTCCAGGGGCTCTGACCTTGTTGTGCAGGACCACAACATGGTGGGGGTCGGCACTGAGCCATGTGTCCATGGCCTTGCAAACGCTACAGATCTTTTCCAGGGCAGGCGTGTGTAAGTCAGGCCAACCAAAGTCCAGCACCTATACACAGAAGAGAAGAAAAATTAGGCAATGGGGCTGAGACGGAAAGTCAAGAGTGATGAGAGGAGCTCAACCTATATTGTTTCACCAAAATCATTCAGTGGCTGTCATAAGTAATGCACTGATGTAGACATCTCTATGACATCTGTCTACAAAGACATTTTATTATACTATGAGGAAAGGAAGAAGGGAGGAAAGAAAGAAGAAAAAGAGGAAGGGAAGAAGGAAGAAAGAGAGGGAGGAGAGGAGGAAGGGTAGAGAAAGGAAAAGGGGAAAAAGAAAAGAGAAGGAAGGAAGGAGGAAGAGGGAGAAGGAACAAAGGAAAGGAGGGAGAAAGAAAGGAAAGGAGGGAAGGAGAGAGGGAGGGAGAGAAAAAGAGAGGGAGGGGAAGAGAGAATGAGGGAAAGAGAGAGGGAGGAAGGGAAGACTCCCTGGAATAGAGGGACAGAAGGAAGGAAGGGAGATTTCACCTCCCAAGACCTCATTTTTCTCATCTGTTACATGAAGAAGTTGCTCCAGATACTTCATCCTTTTCAGTTCTAATAGCATTGTGTAATAGAAAGACGCCCTGGACTGACCACTTGGTCAAAGGACCTGGGTTCAGATCCTGGCTCTGAAACTTACTATAGGTATGACCTTGATCAATAACCTTCTTGCTCTAGAAAGTCTTCTCATTTGTGAAAAGAGGGAGTTAAACTAAACGATCTTTAAGGTTTCTGCCAGCTCTAAATCTGTGATTCTACATAAAACTACAGCAAGAGCTTTCAGATTATGAAAAGCAAGATCTAAAAGTGGGTGTCCAAGGAAGCCTGAGTCCTGACTTCCTCATTCCTTAAATATTTCCTCCCGTCTCACAGGTGATGGGTCAGACCTCAGCATTCCCATGGAGGACCCTCTTATTGGATTCTCAGTTCCAGAGAGGTCACCTTCTTCCCTTCCATCTTCCTCCTATGCCACCCCATACACTCAGTGCCTGGAGGGGCACTGAGTCAGTCTACCCTGAGATTCAGGAGATGGGAGATGACTGAAGAGGAGTCCTGGTTAAGACACAGCACTGAATGGGATCTGAGAAGATTGACCCCTCTGCTGATTGCTTCCTATGGCTCACCAAGGTGTCAAGAGCTGGTGCTTAACCCCAGCATTAGCGACATCTTGGGAAAGCCAAGCAACAGCCTGTGCCAATCTCATGGAGCCAGGACAAGTGAGTCAGGCAGATCAGCTCCCTGGGCTAAAGAGTAAGAGAGGTCAGAACTCCTGAAACTAGATAGAGCTTTGAAGAGCAATGGTCTCATGTTCAAACCAACAGGAAACACAAGCTGGTACCTGTTCCAACGCACAACTATCTTACAACTTCCTGGAGTCTAATCAAAATCCTACCCCCTGCAGTATAAGGCTTTTTGTTTGGTCTTTGAACATAAGCTCTGGAACGCCACAATGAGGCCCTAAAATAACGGGGAGGAGGAACATCTGGGCTCCTTCTGTCTTGCACTAAGGTGGAGGGGGAAAGAGGGATGACTTAGTGATTTATTTGTAGCACTGAGATCTTGAATGCCTGAGTCTTGTTGCCCCTTTTTCCCAATTATCTGTGATGCCTTAATCTGGCATAGTCATGCCTCGGTTCATATCTGAATATTGGGGCAGAACGCATTAATCCCCCCAGGTTCTTCCTGACTCGAATTCTCCATACTGCTGCCCTTCTCGCCTTGGCACTCCATCTCCCATCACCCCCAACCTCAAAAGAGACAAGAATTAAGTGGTTGTAAAGACTTCCAGATGGTCTCCTCTGCTGACTCCCTCTGGAGAAATGAGCAGAGCTGAACACAGCTACTATGCTCACCTTCTAGCAGCACAGGGCTATGGGCTTACCTTGGAGTGGAGCTTCGTGATGTCATGTCTCCTCTCAGACAGGTTAAAAAGCTGCGGGAAGAAAGAGGAACAGAGAGAGTGAGGAAGGAAAGGAATGTGATTGTAGAAGGAAAGCTGAAGGAAAGCACCTATTCCTTTGTTGGCCCTCCATCTGACTGCCTTCAGTAACACCTCTCCTGTTCCATAATGCCAGCCCTTACCTGACCCTGCTAGGGAAGAGAGAGGAAGGCACAGGGCCCAAAAATGTGGAACTGCCTGCAGGGATCCATCAAACTAGATCTGTCTCTGTCTCTATCTCTCTGTCTCTCTCTGCCTCTCTCAGTCTCTCTCTGTCTCTCTGTCTCTGTCTCTCTCTGTCTCTCTGTCTCTCTCTCTCTATCCCTCCCTGCCTCCCTCTTTCCCTCCCTCCATCTCTCTTGTCTCTCTTTCTCTCTGTCTCACTCTCCCTCTCTCCTCTCTCTCTCTTCTCTCTGCCTCCCTTCTCTCTGTCTCTTCAGCTCTATGTTTCTCTCTGTATGTCTCTGTCTCTCTGTCTCTCTCTCTCCTCCCCTCTCTCTCTCTTCATCTCTATCTCTCTGTGTGTCTCTCTGTTTCTCTTTCCCTTTCTCTGTCTCCGTGTGCGTGTGTCTCTCTCACATGCACACACACACTCACACACATTAAGATATACATTAAATAAAGAGAGGGCCACACACATAAATTTGACCTTCAAGACATGCTCACTCTCACATCTTCATACAATCACGATTCTGCACCATCTAACTACACCTGCAAAAAGACCCACATGGATAGACCTGCACCAGACATATGACCTTGTACCCAGAATCCCCTGCCTCCTTTCATAGTCATGAGACCTTCTTCTCCATACAGTTCTTAATGCAAAAGCTACAAGAAGTGATATTACCAATCATAATAACAAGTGTATATAGCACTGTAAGCCTTACAAAGTGCTGAATATGTATGCTCTCCTTTGAGTCTCATGACACGTGAAATAGGTGCTTTTGTTTTCTCCCTTTTACAAGTAAGGAAACTGAGGCAGACAGGGGTTAAGGCACTTGCCCAAGGTCACACAGACAGTAAGTGTCTGAGGCAGGATTCAAATTCAGGTTTTCCTGACTTCTACTCCACCTAGGATACCTAGCTATCAGGTGAGATGATCCTAAGGAGCTGACCCCAGTAGCCTGGAAACAGCTCACTACAGTCTCTGCGTTTGTGAAAAGGATCTTAAGATCATAGATTTAGAAGTAAGAGGAACCCTGGGAGGCTCTTAGTTCAACCTTCTCTTTTTACATATGAGGAAACTGAGGTACTCTAAGGTTAATTGATTTTCTTTAAAATAATATTTTATTTTTCCTAACTCCACGTAAAAATAATTTTTAACATTCATTTTTTAAAATATGGAGTTCCAAATAATCTCCCTCTCTTCCTCCTTTTCTCTCTTCCTCTCTCCGAGACAGAAAGGAATCTGATATAGGTTATACAAGTGCAATTATACCAAACGTAAGGTGAAATGACTTTTTTCAAGCTCACACAGGAGGTATCAGAGGTGGTGTTTGAACCCAGGGCCTCCATCTCCAGAGTCAGTGGGGACAAGAGAACACATGAAGGTCAGATAGACAGAGGATCAGCAGGGCAGGTAGACAGACAGAAGGACCAAAGACCAAGCAGAATCATAGGCTCTCCCAGCTGCAAAGGACCTTATAGAATTGAGCTTGTGGCTGGAATTCCTTTCACATTATCCTTAGTGGCAGGAAGTCTGGTCATCTAACTCTTACTTCCATACTTCCAGTGGTGGAGAGTTCACCATTTTACAAAATTTATTTTTTCCTTGTAAAAATCCCACTTCCTTCTGGGATGGATCTAATTGTTAAGCAGTACTTCATTAAACTGAGTTGAAATCTACCTTTCTAAAATTTACAAACATCGGTCCTGCTCTCTGGAGTCACAAAGAAAAAGTCTTATGGCAGTAACTCACATTGATAGAGTGCCTTAAGATGCATGAGGTGCTTTCCTCACAACTACCCTGTAAGGTCAGTAGAACAAATGTTTTTATCCCTATGCCACAGATGAGGAAACTGAAGCTTGCCCAAACCCACAGCTAACAAGTTCCAGGGCTGGAACTCAAACCTAGGTCTCCTGACTCCAAAGTTCACTGCTCTTTCCACTCAACCACACTTCCTCATGGAAGTTCATCCTTAAAGCCAGCAATGAGGTCCTGTTCCCACTGTTCCCAGTCCATCAAGACTTCTCCCAGTTAAATCTCCCCAGTTCAGGAAAGGTTTTACATGATCATTCACCATTGGTCATTTTTGTCCCCATACTCCAGACTAGCTCTTAAGAACTGACTCTAAACTTTGGGTAGTTAACAAGATAGCTGATGTAAGTCTCAAGAGTTACTTATAGGATAGAAAGTAAGAAGGGGAAAGCAGCAAGCAAGCAGATAAGGCACCAGCTTTCGAGATGACCAAAAGACAAAGTGGACCAAGTCTAATGAACAAATAAAGGTGTGGTGAAATCGCCCTCCCCTCACCAGGTAATTGCCCCCATGTTTGGACTTGAGCATTTGGGCCACCTCCCGGATATTGTTTCGGAAGTTCTCTTCATCGGTGGTGCTGGGGAAAGAGACGGAAATGATCCTCTCCGTCACGTACACAAGGTCCAATTCACAGCTGTCCTCCATGGTCTGACTGATGCTCATATTCCTGAGAAGACAAGGAAGGGAGGGGGGAAGGCAAAGGTCAAAGCTCAGAGCTTGGGACGCCCAAACGTCTTTGAGCTACTGTAAGCATCTCCTCCTCACTTTAGTCAAACAACTCAAGAGTACTACAGGCCAAGGTAGGCCAAGGTGGACATGCCAAGACAGGGCCCTACCCAGAATTCTCCTAGGCTTGACTAAATATTATGTGACATAGTAGAGCTTAGGGGAGGCAAAATATTATGGAGAGAGGGCCAGAGATTGGAGGGGACCTGAAATGGGAGAGAAGTTAGATGGCTTGAAAGAAAGAGACAAGGGTTGGAACAGGATAGATAAAAGAAATGGGGGGGGGGGGGCCACTGAGAGGGAATAACAGGATGAGGAGGTAGGGACACAAGGAAAAAGGCAAGACCTAAACAAATGTCTGCACAACAGGCAAATTTTAGACTTGTCACCAGCTCCTTGGTCCTGGCCTCTACCCCTTGGCAGTTCCTGGGGTCAACTGCAGAGCTAGAATTGGCCAGGAATCCAGATATAGAGAACTTTCTCTCTCAAAGTGCTGAGATCAGCCCTCCTGGCTGTCAGAGAGAAGGCCTGAGGGAGCTTGGGTGGGGCAGGCAAGGTTAGATAAGGAGAAGGACTCAGAAAAGGTCAGTGCTGGAGAGGGGTACAAGCTCAAGGCTCCTCTTGAACTGAGTTTCCTGTTGCTCTCTCCCCACCCCCCCAGATACCCACTCACATGGCCAGCAATGGAAGAGAGTCCTTTTCAGGGAGGGATGAGCGACACCCCTCACCTGGGCCCCAGGTAAGCCAGACCACAACTTACATTCCACCTCTCCTCTCGGCAGCCTCCAGCCCATTGTTCCTGCATGCCCCTGCCCCCCTCACCTCACTGAGGCTGCTTCTTGGCAGTCAGATGCCTTATTCCTAAGGACAGTAAGAATGAGACAGAGCTGAGTCTGAGCCCATTGGAAATAGGAGGGAGGAAAGGGGCCTCTCATATGGCAGACAGCCACGGCACCTCAGTACTCCCAGATAAGAGGGTAGCTGGCCTGGGAGGTTTAGGCCTCAAACACCAATGGCACTACCCAGAGTTGGGGCTGAGAGATTTCATTAGAGAGAAAAGGGAAGTACAAATAGAGGAGAGAGTTCCTGGGTGTGACTTCAAGCTCCACCCCCAGATTCCAACTCAGCCCACCCCCACCTTCTGCCTGAGTCCCAATCACCCAGATATTCATTTCTCTATCAATGAAATGTCACAACATTATACAGAGAGCAATATCCACCCTCAGGCTCTCTGCTCTCAGTGAGATAAAGGTGAACATCCACCTAGAAGGTGGAAGAACACAGAAGTTTTCAGGTTTTGTGAGGCTCCTAAAAGTTCCAGGACCTGAAGATGTGCTACTGGTTTGAGAATCAATCATCCGACCAATCAAGCATTTATTAAGGATCTAATGTATGCCAGGCACTGGCCTAGGTACCAGAAATACAAAGAGAAAGAAACAGTCCCTGCCCTTATAGAGCTTATAGTCTATGCTTCTAAAACCTAGGGCCCATGTCCATATGAGCCCAGCTCTCCAACTGGAGGTTGGGAATTAAGGAGAGGTCTTTCCCTGGAGCAAAAATAGGGTCTGAGAGAGTGTGAGGAAAAGGTTGTTGTAGAAAGACCCCAGGGAATCCAATCTGGGTATTTTTCAACTTTTCTCTGTTCTTAGCCCTTTCAAGAGCACTCCCTGAAGGCTGAGGCAAAGTGTCACCAAACTCATGACTCCTCCTAATCATCATCATCAGTTATATACTGACTTAAGGTTTGCAAAGTACTTTACAAATATTTTCTTCTTTGACCCTCACAGAAAGTCTGTGAGGTAGATGTTCTTAATATCTTCCTTTCACCGATCTAAAAACTAAGGTTGAGAGAGAAAATGTAATTTGCCTTAGGACCACACAGTTAGGAAATACCTGAGGAGGGATAACGAATTCACATTTTGTTGCCTCTTGAGCCAACCAATCTAACCACTGTGGAACACTGTCTCCTTATTAGGCCACCTCCATTAAGACATCTCTTTCCCTAGCCCAGAGATGGTTTTGTGGGTCCTGTTGTTTAATTCACGTACCAAGAGGCCTGCAAAATTGAGACAGCACAAAGTAAATGCAGGATGCGCAAATTTGGGATATTTACCCCAAATATTCAAATGGACTATCTGTGCCCAGCCTGTGGTAGAGCATTCTGAGCTTGTATTGGTCTGATCAGACAGTCAGACACACTGAAATTTCATTTTACATTTTCATCCTCTTCAAAGACAAAGGACAACAACCACCAACCAGGAGGCCTGTTGTAGGTCTCCTGGATCAAGGTTCAAGAAGTATACAATTTCTTTCTTCTAGTCAACAATGCTTAGCTGACTTAGATGTGCCATGAGTTTCCAGGTAATGCTTTTCCAACTCACCTGAAACTGACTCTTTCAGCTCTGAAAAGGGCATCTGGATAGTGGATGCAGTAGATTAGCAGAAAGCTCCCCTCCTTCTGCCCAAGAGGAAAGGGAAGGGGAAGGAGCATGCAAGCAGATGTAGATAACTGCTTTTGGAGAACTGGTTTGTATACAGTAGACACTCCCTGAACCTGCCCCCCAAACCTCAGACACACGTCCAGGTAGGATGATGAGATGCCTGGATAATATAGGTATAATTTCTTTTGTCTTCCAACATTCTTGGCATCTCCCAGGTTTCTTCAGTAGGAAAAGGATGATATGGATAGATTTCAAGACAGCTAGATGGACAGGGTTGACTCATGAACTCCTGAATTCAAATTCTACCTCAGATACTAAGTAACGGTGTGACACCAAGTAAATTTTCTCTGCTTTAGTTCCCTCATCTGTAAAATGGAATGATAACAACTACCTAATAGGGTTGTTCTGAGAATAAATTATCAAATGAGGTAACCCTGCAAGCCTTAAAGTTCTATCTGTATGCTCTATATGAATTACTTTAAGCTCTTTCATGTGACTGTAAAATCTTTGAGTGTAGTGATCCAGGGAGTCTCTTATTTATTCTTGTATTTCCCCCACCCCAGGACTGAACACAATGACAGATAAATGAATGGATGAATATGGTTCCTGGAAGTCCGTGGAGAGTTCAAAGAGGTTTCTTGATTTTGGGTGTAAAGCAAGGAGTCCTGAGGTCAATCCATAATTTACTATGAGTCTTTAGCCAAGTCCCAACCCTTCTCCAGGACTCCCTTATCAAACAAGGCTAAGAATTGGTTCATTCTGTTGCTCCCTTCACAACCAGGAATGTCCTAGTATCAGTAGTATTAATATAAAAAGGACAAAGTGATGGGAGTCATGGACAGAGAAGCTGATAACCAAGATATATGGAAGTAGAAGAGGGAGAACAAGTTCAATGAACCTAATAGAAAACTAGAATCCTAGTGAAGACAAGGGACCTCACCCATTCCTCTGCCCAGCCATCTGAGCTTCTCTCCTGTGATTAAGGCTCCCCAAAGAAATAGAGGTTATACATAGCCTCCCAAGGTGGATCCCTATCCTGGCAGCAGAGAAACCCTAGAATCAAGACTTAAGTGACCAAGCCTCAACAACCTTCCCACAAATCTTCTTTCTCAGTTTTCTTGGGGTTGGCATACCTGACAGTCTGGGGCTGGAGCTGGGGGCTCTTGGTGATTTTAGTGGAGCCCTAGAAAACAAGAAAAGAAACGCAAAACCAAGTTATCCAGCTGACCGTAAGTGAAAACCAAAAGCTGATGAAAGAATCTGGTCCAGATTCAGATGGCCCACAAAGACACCATGTCCAATGCTAAGATGCCATCCTGTAGTAGTCAGGGCATTGCACTTGCAGTAAGAAGACCTGGGAACAAGTACTGGCTCTTCTGACACGTAGTAGTTACAGGATTTGGAGCAAATGGCTTCTCTGTGCTCAGTTTTCCCATCTGTAAAATAAGGCAGTCAGACTAAATGGCTGTATGGAAGGAAGGGACACTGGATCTGGAATGTGAAGTTCTTAGTTCAAATTCTACCTAAGGCATTTAGTATTCATATAACCTTGGACAAATCACAAGCCTCAGTTTCCTATATCTGTCAAGTAGAAATTGTACTAAATGCCATCTGAGGTCCCTTCCAGCCCCAGATCAAATCCCTCTTCCACACGGCAGTCTTCTGATCCAATAATCATATGACATGCAATGAAGACCTTTCAACATCCTTCTTGTCCTATGCCCAATGCTCTCCAGTTTACCAATGTCCTCCCCAAACTGTGGTATCCAAATCCAAGTACAACACTACAAATGTAGCCTCACCAAGGCAAAGCACAAGACAGGACCACGCCCTCATCCAAGGTCCTCTCACACATATTAATTCAAATAAAGCCTACAATCCACTAAAAACCTCCGATTTTTTGCAAAGTTCTATCTAAACTGTGCCTCTCTCACCCCTTCCATACTTGTGAAGTTGATTTTTTGAATCAATATATAAGACTTTACATTTACACATGGAAGATGATTGGTATGATGGATAAAGCGCTGCGTCTGGAGTCAGGAAGATCTGGGTTTAAATCTAGCCTCAGTTACTTACTAAGCTGTGTGACTCTGGGCAAGTCATTTCTGTCTGCTTCAGTTCTCTCCACTGTAAAATGAGGATACCCATAACAATGCCTGCCTCTCCAGGATCAACTTAAATAGTATTTGTAAAGTACCTAGCATAGCACACATGCAGCAAATGCTATCTATAGCCTTTCAAGTCCTCTTCGGATTCGGACACTGTCATGCCCAGCGTCTCCCTCCAAGATTCAAGTCAAATGTAAATCTGATAAACGTTACCTATGCCTTTATCAAAATTACTGGCAGAGGAGCCCAGTACAGATTCAGTTGCCTCCCCACTACAGACCTCCCTCAAAGCTGGTATTTGGGCATTAAAAACTATATATACGTATATATATATATATATATATATATATATATATATATATAATTACTTGCATTAAAGCCTAACACATTTTTCAAGAAAGTTCTAGAGCTGTCTGATATTAAAATGAGCCACTTTCAGAGGTAATGAGCTCCGTCAGTGTGGGTGGGTGGGTGGGTGGGTGTGTGTGTGTGTGTGTGTGTGTGTGCAAAGACTGGATGACTGTTAAGAAACAATAAATCTTGAATTTACAACTGGAAGGGACCCTAGATGTTTCACATATAGCTCATAAAAACAAGCTCTTGTTTCATTAAGCCTAAAACCCTAAAAATCACATAAATGGATGTATGATATGTGAACCAGCAGCAAGGAGTGGTTCTGTAAGATTTCCAAAATACCTCTTTCTGTTGCTGTCCTCCCAAATACATCCTCTTCCTGCCTCACTCCTCCATGCATTCAACTCCAGAACTATCTGCTGATGCTAATTTGGGGGAGCCTAGCCTAAGCTCAGGTCCTCAACCTACCTGTGCCCAAATGTCCTAGATCGTGTCAGTCGTGATGACTGACAGGGCAAACAACCAATCACTCAATATACATTTACTTAGCTTCTGCTATGGGTCAAGTACAGAGATAAAAATGAGAGCCATAGCATCTAAGAAACATATATTCTATAAGAGCTACCCATAGTAATTATATACCCTTTAACTCTGGAGGAAACCCCTAGCCTTGAAAGCCTTCATATGCCTGTGTCATTGCATGGACCAACACAGACTCAGAGCTCATAAAATCCCCCGTCCGAGGGACTCAGCTCCCAATTTAAGGTTGGCATTTCCTCCAACAGCGAACATGGAGGTATATGGCCCACACACCCCTTTCCCAACACAGATGCCCCAAAGGCATCTGCTCCCATTCATGCGCTCATGTTAATCTAAGAGTTTCTCTGTAACCCAGCTTTCCCAGACCACCAAACCCCAACCACCTCCACCCTGAGGCAATTTCAATTTGGTCAAAAAATCCTTTTAGGATTTTGAGGCCTCCTACCCGAGATCAGGGCAGCCAGGCTGAGCCTACAGGGGCCTTGGTCCCTTACAACAGCAAAGATTACAGGAAATGGGGCAGAAAGTCATTTCAATGTAAGGAAGAAAGTCACCACTAACAGTTCTATCAAACATGTAATTTGTGTAAATGGTGTGTGAGGAGGAGTCATGGAGATTTTTCTCTAGAGCTTTATGGAAAAGGGGTTGCTACTTAAAGTTCTGAGTTCAAATCCACCTAAAGTCAGAGGCTCGCTGCCCCAGATCATAACCTTATAGCTTTAAAATGCCAAATATTTTCCAAATATGAATAAAAAGCATAATAGTAACATATAATAAACAAAAACATAATTTAATAATTTTACTCATTTCTATAATGTGTCAGAATTCACTGTAAACTAAGTAGTGCTAATAGCATTTGCTCCTTTTTACAGATGAATAAACTGAGGCAGGAAGAGTTCAACTGATGCCTAAGGTCACACAACTGGTAAGTACCAGGACTCAAACCCATGGCTCTTCCTCTATACGAAGCTAACACGTAGGAGACAAAGGAATGAGGATGTATAAGGCTTCATCTCCTCAGCGCTTCTGCCCCCAGGCCATGATTCACACACATTCAGGGGGACCTCAGCCGTACTATCTGTAACATTAAGCTTCCCAGCCCACAATAAACTATGCATGAATGCAGACCCCATTATAAAAAGGAATAAGCATTTATAAAGTGCCGACCGACTATGTGCCAGGCATAACGCTAAGCACTGTACAAATATTACCTCCTTTTATTTTCATGGTTACCCTGGGAGGTAAGGCTATCGTCGTTACTGCTTCTAATAATTAATAATGATATTGGTTGGAAGGTGCTATTAATATCCCCATTTTACAGTTGAAAATTCTGAGGCAGGCAGAAGTTCAATTATTCGACTAAGGTCACAAAACTTACAATATCTGAGACCAAATTTCAACTCAAGTGCCCCTAGGTGGTGCAGTGGATAGAGTACTGGGTCTGCAGTCAGGAAGACTCCCAGTTCAAATCTGGCCTCAGACACTGCCTAGCTGGGTGACCCTGGGCAAGTCACTTCACCCTGTTTCCCTCTGCTTCTTCATCTGTAAAATGAGCTAGAGAAGGAAATGGCAAACCACTGTAGTTTCACTTCCAAGAAAACCCCAAATGGGGTCATGAAGAGTCCAGCATGACTGAAAAATAACTGACTAACAACAAAATGTCCCGACTCCAGGCCCAGCACTATAGCCACAGCATGAAGACTACCTTTAACATACATAAAGAAAAGAAATTCCTTCCAAGGTCCCCTAATTTTGAACCAAAAGACCTGGGTTCCAGTCCTAGGTCTTGCCATTAACTAGCTCTATTTAACCTATATAACCTAGCTATATTAATGACTTACTCTCTCTGGGCCTCAGTTTACTCATCTATAGAATGGGAAAGAGGTGCTGCATTAGATAATCTCCAAGATCTCTTCCAGCTCTACACCCCCATGCTCCCATGACTAGCTCTAGTCTCATAAAGGGGAGACATTGACTCCTTCAAAACTAGCAGTTCCATGACCCCCTGTCACCTGATCCTCCATTTCAGCACAAACACTCTTTGGTTCCTTACTCTGCTTTAGGAATCTTCTTCCAGAGGCCCCTACCAATTCATATTTCCTCTGCCCCTAAGTCTGGGTGTTCACGATTGACAGACAGATAGCTCCTTTCTAGACCCACGCTCAAGATGCTGCCTTTGTCCCTTCCTTTCAGTCTTCCTTCTGGTCTAAGTTTCTGATTTCTAACCCCATCCTGGGCCCTGTCCCTCCCCAGCTACATATCTCTTACTCCTGAGGAGGCTCACCCACCTCCAATTCCTCAGAGGAACATGTTTAAGGACCAGAATCCTATTGGGGGAGCCCCAGCTTTGACTCCTCTTCTCCTAGTAATACAAATAGAAATTGGTGGAGTCTTTTCCCACTTTCAATATAAACCTACTTACTTCCAAATCCTCCCACATACATGATCCAATGAGAGATGAGCTAGAAGTAAGAGAAGGAAACTCTCCGATGTTTAAAGGGGGAAACTGAGGCACAGAAAAGGGTAAAGGGACTTACCCCAATCACCTAGTTGAGAATAGTCAGGTTTCCATTCCTGGCCAGCATACCTGGGACCCTCCCCAGAGAGCCTGCCTAAGAAATTGGCTGCCCCTGCCTCAGCTGAGATGTTCCCTCCTGTCTCTGGAGAACAGAGACTCTTCTTTCCAGGACTCCAGCACTCAAGAAGGAGGGTGTGGAGGGAGCTAAGAGGCCTGTTGCCTCCAGGACCTTGTTGGCACCAGAGAACGTGCAACAGCGGGGGCAGGAGGAGGAAACAGCCAAGCTGAACTGTCAGAATGGAAAGTTTCTTTGTATACACAACCTCTCTGGTCTTGAGGATTGGGACTTGCATGGGGCCAGCCAGGAGGAGGGATGAGGGAGGGTTTGGGTTGGGTTTCCAAGCCCCAAACCAAAGCAAGAGGTTCCAAAACCACCACCACCCCCTATCGACCCCACCTCCAGCATCTCCCCATCCTTCTACTCATTCAGGGGAACACAGAAACCCAGCACCTCATCCATCTCCTTCTTTGTGGTCCCTGATGAGGAACTGCTGAAACTTTTCATGCCCTCAGCTGGGCATGGGGCCTCGGGGGCTGTCCCTGATCCACAGAGCAAAGTGGTTTTTTATCTGATGCTGATCTGAAGCCACTTCTGGGCTGAGCCACAGCAGATGCTTTGAAAAGCTGTTGACTGCGGCTGCGGCTGTGACCGTGGCCGCAGGGGTGGACAGAGTCCCAAATAATGGGTACCAGGACGGGTGCTTTAGAAGAAGACAGTATGATGAATGGGAAGGAGATGGGGATGGGAGTCAGGAATGAGGAGGGAAGGAGGGGGCTACTGAAGGAGCAAGGGTGAGGGTTAGGCAGCAGACCTGGCTCCTGTTTTCTTCACCTCCCTCTTCCGGACATTACAACACACCGCATTCCTCAGACTCCCCACCCCAAAAAAAAAGCCAAGTAAGATAAATAAAAACCTGGCCCAAACAGAGCTGGGGCCAAGTGACCTCCAGGGGTGATAAGACTACAGCCAAGATCCTTTTGATAGGTTGAAGACCCTGAGGAAGTTGCCATGGGGGTGAGGGGGTGGGAGGGGGAGAGCAGAGGGAGGGGCAGCTGTGAGGGAGGGGGAGGCAAGGAGGAGGGAGGAAGAGAGAGAGGGAAAGAGAGAGAGAATGTTCCAGCCAGCAGCCCAGGACAGTGATCCGAGTCACGCAGAAAAGGCATACAGACAGACAGACACACAGACAGATGGGTCCCTGATGAATCACTAGGCTGCCTTCTCACTCAAAGCTTCCTGTTTTCTGCAGTTTCCACCATGTGACGGGTGTTGGCAAAGAGCCGGACTGTGTGGGTATTGTGTACATTTGTGGGGTAAACAAATACATGCCGGGGTGCACACACATCCATGGGCATGACAAACCCACCTCTGGAAGCCTATAAGCTGGAAATACTATAAAGGCAGCCATCCCTCTGGCTGGTATAGAGGAATTTTGTAATAAAGGATGGGGTGGGTGGGACTCCAGAAATGATGATGGAGTTGATAACGGCAACTGAGGACAGAGAGATGAAGCCAGGGTCTAAGAGTCGATCAACCAGCAAGCATTTATTAAGTACTACTGTGTGCTGGGGAAAAAAGACAAAAATGAAACAATCCCTGCCTTCAAGGAGTTACCATTCTTTTGGGATGGGGAAAAAAACAACACGTACACATATAAGCAGATACAAAATTTATGAAAAGTAGACACAAGGTCATTTCAGCTGGAGAGGAGCTGGCTGCTGCATGAAGAAAGGCTTTGTTATAGGAGATGGGGGTCAGGAAGGAGTGAGTCTGTGGCATGAGATCCTTGCAAAAGCATGGAGAAAGGAAATAGAATGTTGTGTGTAAGGAACGACAAGGACAATTTGGCTGAAACATATAGTGGGTAAAGGGGAATAGAAAGGGCCTCAAAACTATTAATGCCCTATTGAATTTCTAGCACTCAGCATCCCAAAGCATACCTGTTCCCACACCCATGAGTACTCCACAGAATCAATAATACTTAGGGCTGAAAAATAATAGTCCTAACATTGATATAACACAATGTGCCGACCACTGGGCCACTCTGCATATATAATCTCATTTGAATCACACATGCATGAGTTCAAACGTACCCAAATGTACTTATACCACTGTATGTTCACAAAGGCAGGTGGATTTACCAAAGACACCGAGAGTTGATGATGCTAACCCGTACATTCCTGCACTCAGGCATGTTTGTAGAAAGGCACATAAGAAAGAGCATCTCACACAGTTAAATACAAATATATGCAACACTTCATGATCACAGATGGGTTAATCCATATGTAAAGTGGGAAAGTCAATGCTGACCTGTTCCTCTGCCCAGCCAAATCAGGAAGCCAATGAAGAATAGGGGTGTGGCAAGTATACTCCATGATCAAAATCATCCTTTAAGTACCACTCAACCTACTGCTTTTGAGTTTTCTATTTTCTTTGAGGATTTGGAAACGCTTTGTTGACATGATTTTGTTCTCAAGATCATAGTAGGATTTTAGACCAAGAAAAGACTTTGATGGTCATAGGACCACACGTTCAAAGCTGGAAACTCTGTTAGAGGCCATTAAATGCAACCTTTTCTTTTTTACATATTAAAAAAACTAAGGCCAAAAAGGTTAAGTGATTTATCTACAGTTACACAGTTAGTGTTTGAGATAGAATCCAAACCCTGGTCTTCCTAAGCTGAGTCCAGAATCTATTCACTGACTGCAACATGCTCCCCTCTAGGCTTCCCCTATAGAGAGGAGGAAAATGAAACCACAGACATCATGACAATCCTAAAATCAGGATTTGCACCCAGGTCCTCCTAATATAAGCAAAAACCTAGTGCTCTTTCTACTATAATACATTACCTCCTTGAAACTCCTAAGTCATGGAAGACAGGCTCCTCCCTTATTAGGATGCTCCTATGATGATTGCTTCCATTGGCAAATCTCTAGACAGGATAGACCTTTCCCAACCACACGGATAAATTAGGTTCTCTCCTATGCTGAGAATTCCCCAAGGAAAAAGACTCCAGTATCATCCTAAATCACCCACTATCTCACACCTCTAACCGTCAGAAAATTCCCATTAATCAACACCTTATCTCCATCCTTCCCTCAACATTTCCAAGCAATTCCTTTGGAGTTCTATCTTTATTATGCTTGGAAAGCACCTACTTACTTTTTTCCATAGAATAATTCTTTGGGGACTTAGGATGATAGCATTCCTGGATCGAGAGATTAAAGGCTACTGACAGATCATCTTGTCACCTTACAGATAAGGAAACCAAGGCCCAGAGAGACTGAATTATTTGTCCAGGGTCACATGGTTAGAAAACAGTAGTCAAAATTCTAAAGCTGGTCCTCTCACCATAGGCCTAGGTTTCTTTCCACCCAACAACACTACCACTTTTTCTTGGGTAGTTTTCTTCCCTTTCCCAACAGCAACATGGTAGTAGGAGCAAAGCAATTAACGGGAATATGACAAGCCAATGACAAATCTGGGAATGAAATCAGGACTCCCATTTCCTGCCCAAGTACGTTCACGAGATGAGGAAAACAAAACAGTTGGAAAGGAAAGGCAGTATCCTGCTAAAAGAACAGGCCCCGGAGTCACCTGGGTTCAAACCCCTCCTCTGATACTACCTGAATGCCAAAGACTCTGGGCTAGTTAGGCCTCAGTTTCCTCATCTGTAATGTGGGAGAAGCAGAAATTGGACTAGATATCTCTGAGGTCCCCTTCTAGCTTTAGAGCTATGATTCTATTAACCATTAGAGGGGTCATCACCATAAACTGAGCCACATAGAAGGGACAAAGCAAGACAAAGGTGCAGAAGGTGTCATCCAAGGCTCCCAAACTAGGTCATTAAAGGAGGGACTCTGAAATTAAGGATTCTGCAATCCTGTTTCCATTTCTGTACTTCATCTGCAGGGCAGTGACTTCCCTTCCCTCTCCCCACATCCATCCCCCCCTCAGGCCACGCCTTTTCCTCACTCCTTCCTCTCCACTAACTTGGATTTTTCCAAAACAAACTGCGACACAGCACAGCGTTTGAGAAATCCACTCCATACTGACTCCATTGGAGGAAGGCAATTTTCTGGCCTCTGTGTTTCTGAGGGTGTCACTCAGAGATAAGAGTGTGTGTTCGTCCTTTGTTGCGGAAGAAGACCATGCCATCAGACAAATAATGACATGACTTGCACTTGACTTTGTTTTGAGTGAGGGAGGGCTGTGCAGGTCACCAGCCTCACTTCTCCTCACAAGCCATCTGAATCCAGTGACCTGATATTCAACAGGATGACTAGAGATGACCCAGGATGAGGCAATTGGGGTTAAGTGACTTGCCCAAGGTCATACAGCTAGTGTCAAGTGTCTGAGGTGAGATTTGAACTCAGGTCCTCCTGACCCCTGCACTGGTGCTCTATCTACTGCACCACCTAGCTGCCCCTAGAGAGATAAGAGTACAAACCAACTGATACAAGGTTGAAACTCAAATGATATCCCTTTCCTTGGGACGAGAAAACCCGCATACCCCAATCCACTAGAGGCATCCTAGAGGCAGGGAGACGAACACAATAACTTCTAAATGACTTCACTAACCTTAGGAAGAAAGACTATAATTTGAAAGCCATGCAATCCACAAGTGAGAAACAACTGAAAGAGTCAGAGAACATGTGTTGGAATGCCAACTCTACCATTAACTATTAATTTTCTAATTAATTTCTTCTTACTATCTAATTTCATTTCATTTCTTTTGTTCTTAAGTTTTCTCATCTGTAAAATGAGAGGGTTCACAGATCAGAGATATGGTGTTAGAAGGAACCTCAGAGATAAACAGGGATTACCTTTAAGTATCTTTCCATCTCTAAACCAACGTACTGCTGCTCACTTATCTTACCCCTTCATGGATTCTCTTGGTTAAAAGGTAATCTTGCCCTTCTCTCTGACTTTGGGCAAAATGCTGTTCTCCCCCTTTTCCAACTAAGTTCTGATTTTCAAAAAATAATCTCCAAAGAAGGATGCAATATAACCTCCTTCCAATTCTTCTGCTAGGTCACTCATTCCTCGAGGTTGGGAAGTTCTTCCTAACATCTAACTATGCTTTTTTCCCACTGCAGTTCCAACTCAGTGAAATAACATGTCGAGGTTGAGAAACAAAAAATGTAGAATGTAAATGATGGTTTGTGAGCCATCAGTACCTAAGAATCAGGGAAAAGATCTGGCTTACACAAAAGCTTACAGGTGCAAAAGTCAGACCCAAAGTGATAGAGAACCATCAATTTCCAGTAGCCATTACTGGAAAGTCCAGATAATAGATCTTGTGGGGCTAGGGTTCTGGGGAACTGTTTGGATAGAGGATATTAGTACCACATAGGAGTTATCTCAAGAACTACAGGGAAGCTCTGGTCTCCGAAACCTCCTTCCATAAACCCCACGAAAATCATACCTCCTATTCTCAATGCTACTCCCAATGGGAATCTTTGAATCCCAAGTTCGACCAACCCCAGGAAGCAGGGGTTACCTTAGCCAGAGTCTTCCTCACTCACTCCAGCAGCATGCATGATACCCCAAGCCTGAGCCTTGATTCAGTTCTTTGTAATGCTTCTTCCTTCATGGAATTCAGAATAGGTCTCCAGGGCCTCCCCAAAGCCCCACAGGGAGAAGCAAAGCATGAAGCAAAGCTTTAGCTGCCTCTACATCCCCCACCCCTCCCCCGCCCTTAGCCCTCCTCCCAGCAAGTCAGGCAGCTGTCAGATGATAAAGCCTCGTGCCATTAAGGACTACCCCTCTGCCAACTGCCAAAACCACTCCCTGAACCTCTGGGGATGGGGAGGGGTGGTGGTAGTGGAGAGACAAGAAGGAAGAGAGGTCACTGTTAGAGAAAGCCCACCTCTGGGAGTCCTGAACCTATGGGGTGAAGACAAGACAGTCTCTGTCCCTCAGCAAGGTCCAAGACAATCCCACTCTACCTATTCTCTGGGTCTGTTTTCCTTTATGGATTTCCAATGATCATTAAGGAATCCAAAGCAGATCCAGAAGAATCCTAGGAAGCTATGAGCCTCCATGAGACCCATCAAATAGCTATCCCCTCCCCACATCACATAAAATAGAGACAGCTGCCACCTTGCCCTTCCCCACAAAGAGATAGACTCCACGACTCCCTTTGGTGACCTATCCATGTATCTTATGACCCCTCAAGAGTCAGGAAGTCCTTCCTTATCTAGACCCAAGTCCCTTCTTCTGCAGTTTAGACCCATTTCCCCTCATCCTCTCTGTGTAAGAGAAGAAAAGCACCTTATTTCTAGATGGTACTCCTTCCTTTCCTCCCTGTCCTGGGGTTAAAAGCAGAGGAGGGATGGACCAGTGAGTAAAGTTTGCAGGGTGGGCTCTGGACACCAGGGCTCCCTTTTCCTCAATTGGCTACAGGCAAAACCTGAGGGTAAACTAAGGTGTCCATGCTCTCACCTCAGAAGCAAACAGAACATTTGTAATCAGAGGATCTGAGGATTTTGATCTAGAAGGATGCCTCCTATAACCCATTCCTTCTGGACAGGTAAAGAGTGAGCCCCTTTTAAAATCAGATGCAACAGATCCGAGCTTCAGAGCTGCCTTTGCCTCCCCACTCTCCCTATTCCGGGATTCCATCTGCCATTGGATCTTGCCTCCAACCAATCTCAGCCAACATTGCCCTGATACCTGAAGTCCATCCTCAAAACTTACTTCTTGCTCGAGGCTCTTGGGTGCACTTCCACCTCGAAAGGCTCCTTCCCCCTATGGAAGAAAAGCGAAAAGGAAATCAGAGAAAAAAAGATGAAGGGAAATCAAACTTCTGCTGCTGGTCTGTGATGATCACAGATCCAACCAAAGCCCTTCAGAAATCTGGCAAGGCTTCTGGGATCATAATAGGAATAGCTAACATTTACATAGTGCTAACGTTTATCTAGCCCTCTAAAGTTTGCAAAGCTGTTTACAGGAGCTATCTCACTTAGTCCTCCCAACTAATCTGTGCTACTGTAAAGTGACGTGCCCAGGGTTACATTGCTAGTAAGTGCTTAAGGCAGGACTCAGACTCAGTCTTCCTGACTCCATGTCTATCTACCTAACTGCCCACCTCTCTTGCCAATCCAGACAAATGGGAGACCTTCCTGGATCTCCGTAGGAAAGATGCCTTCCGTCACCAATTTCAGTCTCTGTCCACAGCCCTTTAATATCAAGAAATGTCTCCTGCCACCACCTGCAATCTTCCTTGCTGCAGCATCAGCCAGTTTCTTTCCTTCCTTTTTTGGTGCAGCACTGGGGAGATATCTCATTACTAAGTAAAAAATGTTTTGAAAAGACCTACTGGCTTTCTCACCCTCTGCATATTTCATAAAGAAAGCCTGATTAACCACTTGCTTGCAGCAAGATGTTCCCCACAGGAGTTCCATCTCCCTTCCCCCACCCCATATCTTAACCTGGCTCTCTCTCCTGCTACACATTTCTGACTTTACTTGGAATGGTCAGATAGCCAACACCGAGCATCACCTATATCATGGCTCCATTCCCCCAAGTCCCCAAGAAGGAACCCTGGCCCAAGGTGCTGTAAAGATATACTACAACCCAAACACATACTTTTGCTTGGTGCATTCTTGCTATCCAGAATTCCCTCCCCAGTTCCTCCCAGCCAGCACTGCCATCACTCACCGTATCTACTACATTCTTCGACACACTCTCAGTCTTAATGGGCTGTGGACAAGGACAGAGAAAAGAGACAGCATGAGCTCTGCAAGCAAACATTCTCCACATGTACTCTTCTGCCAGAAACCATGTTGGACTGAGTACATCATCATCATCATCATCCATAGCACCTTAAGGTTTGCAAAGTGCTTTATAAATATTATTTCTCTGGATCCTCACAAAACCCTGGGAGGTGGGTGCTAATGGAATCTCCATTTTACAGATGAAAAATTGAGGCACACAGAGGTGAAGTGACTTAGCCATTGCCACACAGCTAAGTAAGTGACTTAAGTTCAGATTTTAATTAAGGTTCTCCTGACTTCAAACCCAACATTAACAAGGCAAACCCAGGCTTCCCACAAGGGCCTCAGAAAAGTTCAAGTTGTTCACAAGGGAGGGAAACTGAATGTGGTCAGGTCACACTCACCTGTTATTCCCAAGTCCAGGATTCCCAAATCAACCAGAGTCTAAAGTCCTCAGGCCAGCTGTCTAGTCAGTCAGTCAATAAACATTCATACCAGACACTATGCTGAGCACTCAAAAGCCTTCAAGATCTCCAACCTTAACTCCTAATGCCCTCAGCTCCAGCTAGAAGACCGGGCTGGGGCCTTGGTCACATCTTCCTCATGCCTAACTCCCTCCAGCTACAAAGTAGAGGTCCATTTCCCTTCATCCCATCCTCTATGCAAGAAGAGTTGCTCATCAGCACAACAGTTTCCTGAGGAGGTTGAATAAAATGATCTCCAACTCTAAATCTGTGATCCTTTGTTTTTAATCCCATCCATTAATGGTCCTTCCCCTAATTCCACATGGACAAAATTCCATCCTATTTTCAGTCTAAAACAAGAGACTTCCATCACATCCCTGGAGAGGGAATAGAATAATTCTCTTCTAAGAAAACAAGTTTCCAGTTCCTAGTCTATCTCCGAATCATGTGGAGACCACTGGCCAATCATCTGGAGCCTCCGTTAGTCACTGTATAAAGGGAAGGAAGAATCTTGCCTCTCTGACCACTCTCACTCTCAAGGGTTAGAGGAAACTAATTGATCTAAAAATTAGTTTGAACTCTTTGTAAGAAACAGGAAAATCAGAGTTCAAGTAGGAGGTCAGGAGAGCATCTCATTCAAAGAAAAAGAATCTCTCTCCTTCCTCCCATTTTCACCTACCCCTTTCCTCCATCCATCCCTTACTACAACCTGTTGGGGATTAAGGGGAGAGAATTTCTGCCTGGAGGCAGGGAAATGGATGTGAGAACCTCTGGGCTACTCTCTCCTCTACATCAGAAACAGGGCCCCAGGTAGGCAGAGGAAAATCTGTATGGGGAACAAATCCTTGACATCGTTAGAAGACCTGGACTTGAATTCAAGTTTCCTCATCTGTAAAATGAGCTGGAGAAGACAAGGGCAAAACGCTCCAGTATCTTTGCCAAAAAAAAAAAAAATGGGATCACAGAGAGTCAGACATGACTGAAACAACTCAACAACAACACAGAGAGGAGGGATCCAGAAAGAAGTAAGAACTTGAACAACCTCACAACACTATTAAGCAGTACAGGGACATCTTTGGGGGGCAAGGGGAAGGTAATTGGGGCAAGATCACTTACCCAGAGTCACAAAACTAATAAGTGTCTGAGGCTGGATTTGAACTCAGGTCCTCCTGACTCCAGAACCCTACCCACTGATCCACCTAGCTGCCCTTCAGGGGCATATTCTAAAAAGGGATCTCCCCACTAGGCAACACTGTCTCTCAACCCTAACGGACTACAAAATGACTCGTTCTCAGGAAATAAACACAGAGGTAAGTTTTCAGTGTTTTCCAGATCCTCTTAATGCTCCAGTTTCCTCCAAACCCCTGTCCTTATAGCATATCTAAATTCTAGTTACTCCTCAGACCTCAAAGCTCCCCAGGAAGCCTTCTCCTGACAGCTCCAGCCTGCACTTAACTCTCCCTTAATGTAGGTAGCTCTCAGTCTAGTACTTAGCCTGGCATTGCAATTTAACTTGTGTATATGTGTGTGTCTAGTCTTTCCCAATCATATTCTAAGCCCCATAGAGCATCCTCCATAACTCCTAGCTTACTCCTGTGCATATGGTAAGAATGAAAGAGAATTAATCAAACCCAAAGTGAATGCCTGAAATCTTCATTCAGGTTCCTTGAGCATTCTGAGATCCCGGCTGAATCAAGGATATGACACTTCTACTCTCCTAGGGCCAATCTTGCCTTCAAGAAGTCAACGAGCATTTATTAAGGACCGAAAAGGAAAAGACAGTCCCTACCCCCAGGAAGGGCACAGCATGCCGAGGACTACGCACAAACAAGCTAGATGCAGAATAAACCGGAGATAACCAATTGACCGAAAGAAGGCACTAGTTTAAATTAAAGAGGGTCAGGAAAGGTTTTTGGCAGAAGGTGGAATTCTGGTTGAGACCTGAAGCTAGTCAGGAAAGTGAGAAGTCGGAGATGAGGGGAAGAGTTCCCGGAATGAGAGGCAGCAAGCGGAAAGGCCAGGAGTCGGAGACGGGCGTCTAGTGAAAGGAACAGCTCAGGAAAGGTAGGAACGGGCGAGGTTATGGAGGGCTTTAAAAACTAAACAAGGGATTTTACATTTGATCCTGGGGGCAATGGGGAGCCCTGGAGTTTGCTGAATAAGGTCCGATCTGTACTTCAGTAGATCACCCAGGAGTTCTGTCTCTATGGCTGAGGGCTCCTCACCGATCCCAGCTCTCCTTCCCTCAACCTCTGGGGTCACTCAAGATGATCCAAGGCTAGCCATTTCTCCTCGAGAGCTAGTCGTCACTCCCCCACACCTTTGCTCCGCCCTCCTCGCCCCACCCTAAGTCTGGCACGCTCCCCAATCAGGGAAGTCAGTGTCAATATTAGAAACCACAAGACTCAGCGGGGCCACAGAAACTATTCTCTGCCTGCCAGCAATCATCTGAACACCATCCCCTCTACCACCCCCACACAAGACCCCCCCAACTTTCTTTGGTGCCAACTGGATACCAGCCACAAGTTGAAGCTTGCCAGAGTTGTTCAGGATGCTTTATATTCACTAAGTTGAGATATTTTGGGGGCTAAAAAAAAGTCCCCAAACCCACCCAACCTAAACACAGTTTTCTTACAATGTTTGTAAACACAGCCCAGTATGCGTGTTGGGCTCCCTTCCCCTCCATTGTTTTTCCACGATTGCCCTCACTCTTACCACCACCAAATCTCTTGGGCTTTGAGTTCTATTTCTCAGTTTCCCTCCTCTATTTGTATAGCCTTGCCTGACCCTGGGGCTCTCAACTTCTCGTGGGTATTCAAGGATGAGATCAGTAAGAGAGGAGGACAGACTCCTCACAGGCTGGTCCCTCACCAGGAAGGCATGAAGTCTGGCGTGGCCTCAGCCAAAATCTTCAGTCCCATCTTCATTGGAGATCTGATGGCAGAGGTCTCCTTACACTTGGACAACTGATCAGGCAATCAACAAACATTTATAAAGCACCCACTAGGTGCCAGACTCAGAATACAAAAACCAATTGTCCCCTGCCCTCAAAGAACTTACATTTTACCAGGTAAAACAATGGTACACATGTAGATAAAGAGTAAGTGCAGGGTAACTTACAGAGGGTGGGTACAAGTAGATGGAGGGAGAGGAGAAATCAAGAGAGGTTTCATTTAGAAGTGTGCTTGAGCTAGATATTGAAAGAAAGAAGGTATGTATGAGAGGAAAGAAAGTAAGAAGGGTAGTCAAGGCAAAAGCATGGTGGTGGGAGAGGGAGTGTGCTACATAAGAAACAGCAGGAAAGTCAATCTGGCAAGAGGAAAGTACAGGAAGGTTTTTTAATCCCTCCCTCTTTTGCCCTTACCTTTTCATATCTCCCTTTAATTCAGTAGTCTTTGTACCTCGAGTCTTTCAATCACCTGTCTATGGAGTCTTCTTGTGGTCTAGGAGCACCTACAGATTTCTGTGCCCATACCATGCAGGGCAAAAAATACCCAGTTATGAATCTGCATGCTATTTCATCCCTTTAAAAACTCAGTAGAAGAGATGAAAAGGACCATAGTTTGACACCTTCATTTTGCAGATGAAGAAACCTAATTCAGAAAGATAAAAGGACTTTTGCCCAGGGTCGAACAGCTAGTTAATGGTTACCGACTAGACTAGAACTCAGGTCTCCTGACACCCACTCTGGTGAACTTTCCACTGCCCCACAGCTGTCTCCCATCCAGCCCAGGCCGGCCTGACCAGGCCAGGCTCTGGCTTGGCTGTAGATTATATTATCTGGTTGTTTACTTCCTTTCCCTCTGTTGTTAAAAAGCATGTGAAACAAGACAGAGCCAAAGCAGTGACCCTGACCACCTCACTGCCGCCCACCCCCATTCACACTGCCCTATCCTGGGGGCAGGAGACATTCCCCACTCTTAAGGTCAAAGTCTTGGCCTCATGGGATCCTGCTACTTTCTTTCCCAAGCTAAATGGAGCTGAGTCATCGGTTCTTCCAGTGTCTTCTATGCTCCTGCCTCCATGTTCCTAATCCATCTCAACCAAACAAGGGAACTTGTCATGGCATCCAAGAGACTTCCCAGCATCTCCTCTAAATCCCTCTTGCTCCTGTTCTGGTCTCAGTGAAGTTGGTCCCTTTGGAACAATCGTTCTGGATGCCAAAGACAATATTTCAGCCCCTTTTGTCAATCCCACTTCAATCTTGCAACAAGTACCATTACAAGAGCAGAGAAGATTCAGCTTAGACATAAGGAAGGACTTCCCAAAGTGGATGTCCAGGGCCCATAAGGGTGCCTTTGGGGTACTCATCTTCTTTCTTGGAGACTTAATAATAGCTAGCTTTTAATAATGCTTTATGGTTCACAAAATACCTTATAAATATTATCTCACAATGACTCAGGTTCTTTATTATTTCCATTTTACAGATGGAGAAACTGAGGCAGCCAAAGACTTATTGACAGAGGCTAAATTTGAACTCAGGTCTTCCTATTCAAATGTAGGTCCAATAATGTTGTATCTTCCCCCTCTAGACTTTTAGTCTTCCCACAGTCTCCCACCCCCACAAAAAAATTAATCTGGTTTAGAAGAGGGCCCATCATTTCGACAAAGAGATGACAGAAATGGCTTACTGGAAGGCCCTCCAGTTCTCAAAATCACTATGTAGGAAAGCTCTGAGTAGCATAAAGGGAGGGTGGGCTGGGAAAAAATGCATCTGTGGGTTGATAAGTGTTTTGAACTAGGAGAGAAAGCAAAGGACCACATAGCCATGCAGGAGAGGGTGCTGGGGAATGATCCCAGAGTTTGGGGGCTACAGAATGCTCTCAGACTCCTGAAGAACATTCCGTCCAGAAATTCCTCACACCCTCCTTCCCTGTTCCAAAACTGCTCCCTCCCCACACTGCCTCCTGGGAGCACCAGAATTCGGGCCAAAACAGCCTGCCAAGAGAACCCAGCCCAAGCATGTGACATCACAGGGCCACCACAGTAATGAACTGTGAGGTCAATGGCATCTCCAGCCAATCAGGAGGCTGAAGAAAGGGGGAGAGGAGCCTATAGGGTGGGAAGGGGAGTGGCACTGGCACAGGACTGCTCAGCGTGGTGTGCCCACATCAGAAAGGATGCTGTGCTCTTTGAGCAAAGCAGAATTGAGACAGCACAAAGTAAACGCAAGATTCGCAAATTTGGGATACGCACCCCAAATATGCCCATGGAGTATCTGTGCCCAACCTGTAGTAGGCCATTCCAAGCTCATTTTGGTCTGATCAGTCACAGTCGGATCTACTGAAATTTCACTTTACAATGGTGATGCCATTTTGATCCTCTGCGAAGATGAAGGACAACCAACTAACATATACATAAGTATATGCATGTATATAGCATGTAATCATTTATCACACACACATCCTGGATTATTTAGTCAGGACTTGAATAGAGGCCCTAGGGATTAATCTGAAACTCCTAATTCTATTTCCTCCCATTCACATCTTCTCCCAACCCTACTGGATGTTACCCTAGAGGGAAAAAATGGCATGTTAAGCTCCTAGGAAATATGGAGAGTTTTGGCAAATACAGTGATCTCCACTAAACCTTCTACTTCTTAGCTTTAAAGTGGAAAGAGAACTGGATTTGGAATTAGAGGAATTTGGTTCTAACTCCTCCATTAGACTGTGAACTTCTTGAGGACCATCTTGCCTCTTTCTCTATCCCCAGAACTTAAAACAGTGTTTGGCACATAGGAGGTGCTTAATAAAACGTTTATTAACTGACTGAATTAAACCCTGGTGCTTTTTATGTTGTTATCTTGGACAAATAATTTCACTGCTATGGGCCTCAGTTTCCTCATCTATAAAATTCAGGAATTAGACTAGGCAGTCTCTAAGGTCACTTATAGTTCAAAATGTATGATCCTAAGGGATTCAGCACCCCAATTCCTGATGAAATTCTGGAGTTCTGTGCCTGAGAACACAGAGTGTGAGAACTAGGAGAGACCTTGGGCGGTCATCCAACCTCTCTAATTTTACACACACACACACACACACACACACACACACACACACACACTAGAACTAAGACCCAAGTTTTCTGACCCTATAACTAGATTCTTTTCCCTTCAACAAACAACTTCCCCCAATCACCTTTCACGTTCCAGCCTAGGCTGGCTTCCTCTGGCAGGCTTTTGCCCACTGGCCCTGTTCCAGGCTGGGTTATTCCAGTCACTTTCTTTCCATAATCCCTACTATAAACTGTTCTTTCTCCCACAAATCTTCTTGATTCTTCCTTCAAAATGCTTCTAGGTAAGAAACTTAATCACCAAAAGAGGTCAAAGTATGTGAATATGTAATTTTCTGATGAAGAATCACAAACAACAGCCAAGTGAAAGAAAGAATGCTCCAAATTATTAACAGTAAGAAAAATGAAAACCAATGCTAAACTGTCCTGGCATTTCACCTCATATCCAACAAGGCAAAAGACATGAACATCCAATGCTGAATGGACTGTAGAAAGACAGGGACACTAATACATTGTTGGTGGAGTTGTGAATTAGTACAATCATTTTGGAAAGTGACTTTGGAATTTAAATTATGCAAATAAAGGGATTAAAATGTCCATACCCTTTGACTCAGAGATTACACCGGGAAAGTATACCCCCCCAAAAAGGGAGGTGGGGAGAGGGAGAGACACTGGCAAAAAAAAAGCTCCATATTCACCAAAATATTTATACAATTTCTTTTTTTGTTGTAGCAAAGAACTGTAAACAAAATCACTGCTCTTTAATTGGGGAGTGCCTAAACAAATTTTGGTACATCACCATAATGGAATACTATCCTGGTGTAATAGATGACAAACACAACATAGTGAGCGAACTTGTATAAACAATCTGTACCAAAGTAAGAAGAGCCAGGAAAATAATATACACAAAACATAATAATATATACTACAACAATTCAGGTAGAAAGAATGACAACCACAAAGCAACAGAAAGCAGATACTGCAAAACTGTCAAGCCCAAAATTGGCCCCTAAGAACAGATAAGAGAAGACGCTTCCCTTGCTCTTTAGCGGAGGCAGGAATTTATGGATTTAGAATACTGTATTCATCCATTTTTTTCAGATGTGTTGATGAATCTTATTGGATTTTTTTCTTTTAAAAAATTCTTTGGTATCAAATATGGCTTTCTAGAGAGAGGCATGGAGAAAGGGAGAGATTCGGGGGAAAAAGGTCACCAATATAAAAACAAAAGATATCAATAAATATCTATTTTTATAAATGCCTATAAATTGGGCCTGACTCTACTTATTGCTCACAGCCTAGTCTAGTTACCTTGTAAGTGGACTCTTCCAAACTCTTAACTTTCCAATCTATTCTGCCTACCAACACCTGCTAGATTTTTTTTTTAAGACTCAGTCTCCTAGAAGTACTAGAAGTACAGCAGCCATTCACAGCCCAATTCCACTGATAATCTGCTTTGACCTACTCCATTTTCCCAATGTAGGCTGGTTTGCCCTTTCTGGTATCCTCCCCACTCCCTTCCTAGTAGTTCGCCATATTGGTACAAGCCTAAGTGCAGATTCCAAATTGGCTTAATTCTGCATTCAGAATTCCCCAACTCAAGAGATCCTTCATCCTCATCCTTACTTTCCTGGTAGCATAGATCCCAAGTGTATGCCACTGATACCCAACCAGCTATTTCATTTTAAAACAACCTTCCTAAATGGCATTCATCACATCACACCCTTACGCAAGAATCTGTGATGGCTCCCTATTATCTAATGTATTAAGCCTAGAATCCTGCTAATGGCATTGGAAGAATGTTGTGCATGGCATAGATGAGAATAGTTATAGCCTCCAATGTGAGTGGGTAGAGAGAATGCCACCAGGATATTTGGGAGAGTAGATAATAGAGAGAGGGCTATTGAAAGCTCTTTGAGGACAGGGACTGATCCATTTCTTCTTCGTATCCACAGTACCTAAAATAGTGTCTTACACAAAGAAGGTACCTAATAAATACTTACCAAGTTGAATTTAATTGGTATATATTGGACGACATTGGATTGAACTGAATTGAGTTGAGCTGAGTTGAACTGAACTGAATTGAATGAGTGTATCTTGGATTGAACTAGCCTATTACCATCAGTAAGAAAAAGCCTTGTAAAAGAATGAAATGAGCGTAAAAAAGACAAAGACTGAGGGCAGGGAAACTCCAAGCAGCTGCCTTGGGCTTTGGTCTTGGGTCCTGTAGGGTGCTGACCCTCTGCGTGAGAACATGTTCACAGATATCTTCTGTGTCAGCATGGAGTACCCCACACCACGAGCTCCAGAAGAGGAGTAAACAATGACAAATGGCCAACAAAGCGTAGTCGCATTTGACTACCTATTCTGAGTGGCATGAGCTGAGTTCATTTCCAATGTCCCAATCTCGGAAAAGAATGCAAGGCACAGACACTGGGCACCAAGCACGTAACAAAAAAATGCAAGCCTCTTTACCATCATCATGTTCCCCTAAAAACAACGGCAGAAGTCCTATCTCTTCAGCCGGGCATTGGGAAGAGGGAAGGCAAAATGCATTTATTTACATCGCACCTACTATGCCCCAGGAATCGAACTAGGCACTTTACAAATATTATCTCATTTGCTCCCCCCAGCAACCCTGGGTGCTTTTGTTATCCCCATTTTACAGTTGAGAAAACAGAGGCCAATCTAGATGTTAAATGATTTGGTCACACTGTTAATACGTATCTAAGGCCAGATTTAAATTTAAGTCTTCCTGACTCTGACATTGGGAACAAGTAGTACTAGAGAATGTTTTTTCTCTTCCATCTCAGCATTCCATAGTTCCTTAAACTGGACACTGCTGTTTTTCAAGGTTGCTATGTATGCAAACGGATTTCCCAACTACTCAACCATGTAACCTTTGTTCCATCAGGTCAGTTTATGCACTGTCCCCTCCACCACCCTAGCCATGGACCTTCCCAGATAGGAGTGTTGGATTTGGAATTGAGAAGATGAGTTCAAAGCCTATTTAGTCACTAACTAGCCATGTGACTCTGGACAAGTCGTTTGACATTTCTCAAGCT
The DNA here is from genome assembly GCA_028658325.1 of Potorous gilbertii. Lineage (NCBI taxonomy): Eukaryota > Metazoa > Chordata > Mammalia > Diprotodontia > Potoroidae > Potorous > Potorous gilbertii. The sequence continues at coordinate 492,782,020 of CM053771.1, forward strand.
CAGTTTCCTGATCTATAAAATAAAGAAAATAAAGAGCACCCACTTCTCAGGATGGTTGTGAGGGTCAAATATGAGAATATATATAAAATCTTTGCAAATTTTAAAGTATGATTTGAACAACTGCTGTTCTTATCACTGTTGGTACCTCAAAGCCCTTTCTCCCGGTGTTCCCCTCATCTCAAATGTTTCTTCCCCTTTCACTACTTATATAAACTCTACTCATTCATTGGCATATGTCCATCACGAAGCCTTCTTCAACTAATCAGGCTCATACTGATGTCTTTCATGGTGACTTCAACACTGTACGACCATGGATAAGTCACTTAAACGCTCAGCCTCTTTTTTTCATCTGGAAAATTGGGGTAAAAAATTACTTGTACTCCCTAACTCCCAAAATTATTGAGAGGAAAGCTATTTGCAAATTCTCATGCAGTATGGAAAAGTCAGTTATTATTACGTAAGTACAAGTTTTCCTAATTTTCCCCTATTTTTATATTTTCCTTAATTTTTTAACATGCTCTGCTTTAACCCTTGGCCAGTTCATCTTCTCCATCACTGTGACTATCATCTTTATGCATGTGTCCCCCAAATCTACATAGGAAGCCTCAGTATCTCGATACCCTGAGCTCCAGTCCCACCTCTCTAAATGCCTGCTGGGCATCTCCACCTATATGTTTCATTGGCTCCACAAATTCAATATGTTGAATGCTGAATTCATTACCTTTCCCCCTAAACTTGCCCCTTCCCCTCACTTCCCATTTTTTTGATGATACCATCACCTTACATCACCCAGGTTCACTACCTTGGAATCATCATTAGTTTTCTTTCCCTGCATCCTACGTATCTAATAAGTTTATATATTCTGTTAATTTTGTTTTTTAAGTACCACTCTCTCACATCTTTTTCTTCCTCTCCACTTAGCACTGCTACCATCCCAGCCCGGGTGTTCATTATCTCTCACCGGGGCTGGTATAATAGCCTCTTCATTGGTCACCCGGCCTCCAATCTCTCACTTCTTTAATCCATCCTTAGGCAACAACCAAAATAATCTTCCTAAGGCTCTGGGCCTATCACATCATCCTCTTAATCAAAACTCTCCAATAGCTCTCCGTTTCCATAGCATTAAAAACCAACTCCTTGGCCTGGCATTTCAAGCTCTTCACAATCTGATTGGGTTCTTTCTTCCTCTCCTTCCCTTTGGACACTTTAGACTCATCAAACTGGACTGCTCAATATTCCTGAAGTAAGCTGATCTTCTACTTTCCTATCTTTGTGCACTGGAGATCATTCCATCAACATCTCCATTGTTTGAAATTCTCCTCTTTCTTCAAAGGCTAATTTAGGTCTTCCCTTCTCCATGAAGCTTTCCATTATATATCCTAATAAAAAAAAAAAGATGGCTCCCTCCTCTAACTCTCCTATGCCACTTTGTCTAGACAGCTCATCTGTCTCCAACACTCCCAACTCCCTTGTGTTCAAACAGGGCTTTATCTCCTTACCCATCCCTCCATTTCCATTAATAAGCTCTTTGAAGTGATGGGCTGTGTTATTTTTCACATATCCCCAGTGCCTAGTACTATGCCTTTCACTTAAAAATGTAGGCTCTTTAAAGGCAGAGACCATTTTTGTATTTAGATCCCTAGCATCCAGTAGGTGTTTAATATATGCTTGCTCACTGATTCATTTACAGTGTATTTCCTAAAAATATGACACCAAGAACCAAACTCTTCAAAAGTCTATTATTACATCTGTGGGATTACTGTATACCTATTATGTCTCTAGCACCCCTTGCCTCATATTTGGAAAACAGTTATTTCTAGCCTTGGACAGTCAGTAAACATTTATTAAACATCTAACTATGTATCAGCCACTGTCCTGAGTATGGTGATTTCTCCATGCTCTAGTACGTTGTTTTTCTGAATTGCTCTGGCTGAAAAAAATTCACCATTTGGTTGGCCAAGCCTGTCAAGACGAGCATTTCCAAGCTAAGCTGGATTGGTTCTCAAATGACTTTCAAGGGTAACACAAGAGACTTTTAACAAACACTCTGTTCCAAGGCCCAATATTTGAAGTCCTCCCGCCTTGTTAGACCTATAGGACCTTTCATTCTTCTGAAATAGCTTCCTAAAGTCCAATGTGACCACCATGACACAGTGAGGTGTCAGAGAAGGACTTTAGTGGATATGGATACGATGGATATGGATATGGATATGATATATAGATATGATCTAACCAAAACTGAGGGAAGGAGGGCTGTTCCATCTGTGGTCTGCATACTCCATACATATTAATGAAGCCAAATTTACATTGACATTTCTATGACAATGTTGCTTAGACTGAGCTTATGTCCAGTGAAAGCTCCTAAGATTTTTTTCTATGAATTGTAAAACCAGATTTCTTATATCTTTTACTTTGTGCCATTGATTTATTTGGTCTAAAGTGAAGATATAATGTTTACCCCCAATTAAATTTCACCTTGTTAATTTTAGCCTATCATTCAAGCCTGTCTAGATCAGTTTTAGTCTTTATTGTACCCCTACCTGTCTTATGATCAGCAAATTTAATACACATCTTCTAATAATTCACTCCTAAAATGAATATTAAGTGCCTACAATGGATAAGGCAATGGGTGTTGAGGGGGAGGAATAGGTACAAAGGTGAATATGGCACTATCCCTGCTTTCAAAAAAGTCATAATCTAGAAAGGGCAATAAGACACAAATGCAAAAAACTACAAAACAAGACAAGACATTGTAAGTGCTATAGAGGTCACAAAAAGGATTATGGATCACAGAGAAGGACAAAAATGGGAAAGAGGATAGAAAGCTTCTTGGAGAAAGTAGCCTCCCAATTGGGTCTTAAAACATGGATATGAATAAAAAAGGCAGAGTTTGAACAAAAGGGCATTATGAGGAGAGGACACTATCATAAAAGTGGGGAAGCCCAGAACTTGGGGGAAATCAAGTTGTCCAGTTTGGCTAAAGCATAGGATGTGTGTGGGGAAAGGGTAGGTTGGTGTCAGATCATGGAGGGCTTTAAATGGGGGACTGAGTTTGGACTTTATTCCTTATGCTTTCATTTCCAGGGTGAGTCACAGGAGATTTTTGAATGGAATAATAATATGACAAGATCTCTTTCCTTCTTTCTTTCTCTTTCTTCCTTCCCTCCTTCTTAAGAAGATTACTCAAGTAGTATTACATACAGTGAGTGGAAGAAGGCAGTTATGAAAGTATTGTCATGGTCCAGACAAGAGATGATCAGATAGGAACTAGAGTGGTTAGAGTAGCTATGGAGGCAATGACTAGATGAGACATTACAGAAATAGAATCATAAAGACTTGGTGACCAGTTGGACGTCACAGGCTGTTACTAGATGATTTGCACATAAGATTCCTTCCAGCTCTAATAATCTATGAGTCAATAAGCTTGCTGGCTTGTACATCAGTCTGCTTTGCTTAAGGAAGGCAGTAACCGCAAGAGGCTAGTTGACTGACAGAACTCAAAGTCAGTGCATGGTGGGTAGAGAGGTTACACCACCATGGCAAGGAGATCTCCCAAAATGTCCAGGCCATGCACACAGCCACTAATCTTGGGTCTGCCTATACTTTCCACTACCCCTAGCCTTTCTTTCTCCACTGTTCCCATCTCCAACAACAAAAGCACAAGCACATGAAAATATATTCACACCTGAACACCAAGGGCCAAAATGGTAGCCTGGTTATCCAGTTTCTACAATGCCTGATTTAAGGCATCCTGGCTTAATGTAAAGAGCAAAGACAGCCAGGAGGTCTGGGACAGAAGAAGACTTGAGGCTCTAATCCAGGGCTTGTTTAATTAAGGTCACCCAGAAAGCAATAGGACCAGGAAACCAACCCAGAGTCTCAGTTTCCCTATCTGTAAAATAAAAGGAGTTAAACTGGATAACTCCTAAGCTCTCTTTCAGATCTAACATCCTATACTATATTATTATTCCTCTTAAGCCTGTTGCCTTACTTCTTCTGGCTCTGGATCACATGGCCACAGACAGAATAATTGGGTTTTTCAGGCACAACAAGCATCAGTTCCCAGAGCAGAGATTCCTATCTCCAGGTCAGAAGCTGGAAGCTGTCCAGGAGAGATCTGGTAGCCAGATGACCTTGGTCACCAACCTCTCTGGATCAGACACACACATACACAAACATGCACCCCTATTTTCCCAGAAGCCCCTATTGACTGATTTTTTCAAAAGGCTGAGAAAGGCCACATTGGCTCTTCCCAAAGACCTGGTCATTTCTGTAGTCAACAGAGCCTTTTTTCTATGTTCACTCTTGCTGGTCCCTGAAAGGAGGGAGGTGACCATGAGACTCTCTCTTCTCCAAAACTCAGTTGATTCCTGCTGAGTAAGAAGTTGAAGATTAAGCCACTTTGCCCAGGCTGGCCTGCAGCTTGGATTCAGGGTGGAAAATGTGCCTACCTGGCAAGACCCAAGATCTGGGTCAGAGAAAGAAGACCATCCCCTTCTCCATCTAACCCTGGCACCCAGGGGGGTAGAAGAAGTATAAGAAGCAGGAGAGTTAGGAGTCACAGAATCATAGATTTGGAAATACCAAGGATCTTAGAGATCCAGCAAGTAAAACCCCTTGTTTTACAGATAAAAGAATTTGGGACCAGAGAGGGAACTGGATTACCTGTGGTCCTATAACCAGTGAGAGGCAAAACCAGAATCTGAACCAAGAGTCTCTGTTTCTCAAATCTAATGTTCCCAGAAACAGCAACCAGAAATACTGGCCTTGCCAGATATCTCTACAAATAGAATAGATAGAGACAGCTAGTTAAGGAAGTGTATGGAAAAAGGGAGACTTGAGTTCAAATCCTGTCTCTGGTACCAGCTGAGTGACCCTGAACAAACTACTTAACCTTCTCTGTGTCTCAATTTCTCCATCTGTAAAGTGGGGATAATAGCACCTACCTCCATCACATGAGTTAACATATGTAAATGTACTTTGTAAACTTTAAAGTGCTCTCTAAATACTTTCTATTGTAATGGTTATTGTTAGAGAAGGGTAAAGAATTTACCCTTCTGGATGAGAAAAGATCATTCCCTAAATTTTCCTCTCTCTCTCTCCTGAGACTGTCCTTAGAATTGCCTAACAAGAAGAAGGTGTTCAGCATTTACTCAGAGAAACCAACTCTTTCTCCCTCTTTCCCTCCCTCCTTCTTTCCTGCTTACTCCATTTACTTTGATGTCAGAGCTTCTGGTGGCCCACGTGTGCTTTAATGAAATGTCCCAAACCCTTGACTGCACTGGAAATGTGAAATCTCTGGAACTGTGACCTTGTCTTTCCCTTCCCCTACCCTGGAAATGTGGCAGGCCCTGGCAAATGTCATTATGAAGAGAACAGGAACTACTAACCTGAATAGCTTGTGGAGACGAGGTCATTAGTCACGAATAGCCCACCTCAGAGTGTCTGTCTCTAACATCCAAAAGGGTCCATGTCAAAATTGCCCTTCAATAGGAGCTTCATGAAAAATCAGACCCTCATACACACATCCCCTCCCTTTCCTTATTCTTCTCTCTCCCTAACCTCCATCCCTCCAGCTGCCATTACAGCCTATGCCCCCGGTTCCCTCTATTTCCAAAAACAAAGGCTCAGTAGTGAGGGAGCTGAGACTTTACTACATCCCAGGCATCCAGCCTCTAGCTGGCACTCCCTCGGAACCTTGGACCACCCAGTGTTCCCCTGGGTTAGGCAAGGACATTCCATTCTTGAGGGGAGTGGGGAAAGGAAGGAGAGAAGAGGTGGCTCCATTGGAGTCACAGGAGCTTGGACTATATCTTTCTTTCCTCTCTCCCTCCACTGTCTTACCTCTTCCCACCTCTTTTCCAAAACATCACCCTAACATCTTTCTTGGCAGCCCAATTAGTTCATCCCAGCTTGGGTCAAACCTTCAACTCAACCCCATAGCTAATGCTGCCTTCTAATGCTGTTGTATGACCAGCTCCATAAGGAGGCTTGGCTGTGCCCAAACCCTGCTGCGTGTGATGAATGCTTTTCATCTGGAGGGCACATCTGGGTAGAGATACAGCCCTTAAGTGAAAAGTTTAGGATAGGGAGGGGGAAAAGAGGAGAAGAAGGGAGTGTTACTGAAGCAGACAAGCAAATATGAAGATAATTAAACCTCAAGGGCTTGAGAGACCCAAACAAAACAATAAACCAGTGAAGGAGAATTCAGATTCTGAAAGCAACTTTGCCACAGCCCTAGGAAAGCCTGGCCTACCCCTACCATAATAACTTAGCTCTCCAACACCAAAAATCAAATTTGAAAAGGCAAGAGGCAAGAATGCAGGGCCCCGCACTGACCAGTACCTGCCCAGTATGGCCCCATTCCATTTCAGAGACCAGGCCAATGTCCAAGCCACAGTATCCGACCCTTCCCTTCTTGGGCCAACCACAGAAACAGCAAAAACAATAATATGCAGCCTTTTATGTTTTTCAAGGCACATTTACTTGAGCTGAGCATTGAGGTAGGGTGGAGTACACATGACTGTCCCCATCTGACAGATGGGAGGAAACTGAAACCCAAAGGAAACCCGAGAATCCCAGCTTTAGAAGGGACTTCAGCTCAGAGGTCATCTACTTCAACATATACCTGAACAAGAATTTCCTCTCTCAAATATCGCCACGAAGGGTCATCTAGCCTTCGACTGAAGACTGCCAACGAGGAAGCACCTACTCATCCCGTCCCACTTTGGGGTAGTTCTAATCACTGGCAATTTCTTCCCTGCATTAAGTCTGATCCCTCTTCCACGTGGCAGTCCTTCAAATGCTAGGAGATGTGCCCCCCAACTAAGTATCCTCTTGTCCAGTCTAAATATCCCAGGTCTCTTCCACTAACCTTCCTGCAATTTGACCTTGACACCCTTCAAACCCATGGTGTTCAAACCAGCTTCCCAAAATAGGGCACCCAAAACTAAACACTATGGTCCTGCTCAGGGTCAAGTTTCCAGAGCTATAACTAACAATGTTGGCACAGGGCAAACTTCACAAAACATACTGGGGAGAAATGATACCAAACCTTGAAACAGATTTTTTTTAAACATACATAGTAGGGAGCAAGGAAAATCCTGGGAATTGACTCTCAGCCAGGGCAGATCCCACCAGATATCACTCTGTGTATGGGAAAGAAAGACCCAGAACACTCCAAGACCTAGGATTAGGAAGGCCAAGAAGGTCAGCATAACTGACTAGAGGATGGAAGGAGTGTTCCATGAACAGGGCAGGTCCACTCTAGGGAAGAATTGTTATGACTGTTGGTAAGGAAGAAACAGTAGCTTCCCATTTTAACTAGTTTTTCTTGCTAACGAGGTGCTGGGTCAGTTGTTTTTGCATTGCTGAAGGGTAAGTGTTTCAAATAACCCCCCAAAATTCAGTGCCCTGAACCAAAGGCCAAGTTATCTCAAAACACCACCACCCCCCCGCACCAATTATGGCTCTGTCAATAACAAAACTGGGTCTGGAGCTCAGGTATCCTCAAATGCTTCACAGTACAGTGCAAAGAATACTACTGGCTCTAGAAGTCCTGGTTCAAACCCTCCCTCTGACACTTACTACTTTGTACAATCTTGTCACTTCCTCTCTCTGGGTCTTAATCTACTCAACTGTAAAATGAGGGGATTTGACTGGATGACCCCTGGGGTCCCTAGATCTTTTTTTTCTTTTTCTTTCTTTCTTTCGGTCTTTTTTTTTGGGGGGGGGGAGGGGAAGGTAATGCAGTTAAGGGACTTGCCATGGGTCACATAGACACACAGCTAGTAAGTATCTAAGGCCACATTTGAATTCAGGTGCTCCTGACTCCATGGCCATTGCTCTATTCACGATGCCACCTAGTTACCCCCCTAGATCTCTTATCTTAAGAATTCACTGAGTATTGATTATGAGCCAGGTACAGTACTAGCCAATGAAGGCAAAGACAGAAGAAGCAAATGACAAGGCCCCTGCCTTCCAGAAGCTTATAATTTAGTATAAGCAATCAAAGTAACACTTACAAAACCACAGCAAACAATGCAAGATGATTTTCTTAATTATGAGAAACAGATTTGAGATGAGGAAAGAGTTTTTTAAGCATAAGATGAAAAAGGCTTGGCCTTTGAGGGGTTTAAGTCTCATCTTTGCTGCTAATTCACTGCATGACCTTGAACAAGTCAGCTTCCTATATGTAAAATGGAATGTTTGAGGTTAATTTTAGAACTGTATGCATCAGTGAGAGCACAGAGGGATGGGATGCTCAAGGAAAGACTCAAAAGTCAGTGCCAGGACTCAAGCTTAAAGGAATATGGTATTTGGATGGCTGGCAGGGACTGGAGGATGGCTAGGGGAAAATGCATCCTCTATTTCTCTAACACTAGGTGGGTTGGATATATGGGTGGATATTTTCTTTAAAAATAGTTCATTTTAGAATTATAGAATCATAGCTCTAAAGCTAGAAGGCACTTTAGAAGCCATTTAGCCCTTTCCTTTCATTTCATAGGCAAGAAAATTCAAGCCCAGAAGTGTAAAGTGATTTGCTTGTATTATACAGATAGTAAGTGGCAAAGGAAGGATTTGAACCCAGGTGCTCTGATGCCAAATGGGACACCTTCTCTGCAGCACCTACTGCCTCAGATCTTCAAGGCTCTCTATTTCCCAGCCTCAAAGATGGTGCTTTCACTATAGCTCAAATTCACCACCCTCCTCCTCCTCCTCCTCTTCCCCGAAGGAATGAGTATCTCTTTTGTTACTAAAAATCTCCAAGGAAGATCTTTAAAGCAATCGTCTGACCATGTCACCCTCTTGTTCATGTCTTCTGTTGGTTCCACATTCCCCCTACAATAAAATATAAACTCTTTGGCTTGGCATTTCAAATCCATCCCTAATCTTTCCAGGCACATTACAAATCATTTCTTTTCAGGAACTCTATGTTCCAACCCAATTTGGAAATGTGCTCCCTCCCCATTCCGCTACTCTCAGATTCCCTTGCCTCAATCAGGCTCAATCGGCAGGCTGTCTTTTGTCTTCGACAAATTAAGTAAAAGACACTTTTACTGACCTCAAGCTTTCCATAACAGCAGCAAAGGCCTGTCTTTTTAATACAGACTTTTGGCCAGTGTCACTATATGGCATCAAGACCTGGAACATCACTGCCTTCCAAAAAGTAACAGAGAAGCGTCACTCAGAGGACATGGAGAAGTGCATGGGGGTAGGGGGGATGCAAGAAGTCCTAAGTAGAGGAGCTCTGAAGATGAAAAAGGGAAAAGGATGCATTAGAATATACTCTACAAATGGGAAGATGGATTGGTCACATGTGGAGAGTGAGGGATGAGAGATGCATGGTCACTGGTGGCCCAGCAATGTCAAGAGAAACTGAGGAAGGTCTCCAGTATACTGGCTCACTCCCTGTAGTGGGATTTGGGGAGGACATGGGCGAGTCATGCAGAATGAACAGGCAATGAATGGTCTTCCCGGGGGAAATACCCAAATTGAGGAGATAACAGCATCATTCAAGTTTTGAGGTGTCTTTATCTGTTTGTAGGATCTATTCCCCTTCAGTAAAATGTAAGATCCTTGAGAGCAGGAACTCCTTTTTTGGTGCAGTCTTTGTAGCCACAATGCCTTACAATGCGTAATAAATATGAGTTGGACCAGACTGGAGTGAAGGAAATGCCCCCAGCTACCATCATCCATCGATCTATCTTCCCAAACGTGACTGCCTTCTAATACAGCTTTAAACCCATCCAACCAGTCACAATTATTCACCTTCGTTAACAAGAACACCAACCTAAGACCTAGAACCCCATCTCTGGAGAACCGATACAGATGGAGAGAATGAAGCCCAGAGAGGGGCATGCCTTGGCCCAGAAAGTTTCAGCCAGTCAGGCATAGGACAGGTAACAGAACCCAGCGTCCAGGCTCTCCCCAATCATGCTGCCTTCTCTCTCCTCTGCAGCCCCTCCCCATTTTCCTACAGCCTGATCCCACCCCAAGGTTTCCAAGACCACATACACATGCAGACCCCCTTCCAGTCTCCAAAACTCAGCCTGTCTCCAGCTGCGGTTTAAAATACAGGGGGAAACATCAACTTGGAAAACTCTTGGAAAGAACAAAGAATAGAAAGGGGGTATCTGAGGACGGGGAGGAAGAAGTCAAACAGAAAGGGCCCCTCCTTGCTAGAGAAGAGCTGCTCCAAAGCTGGAGGCCCCCTTCTCCCCAGCCCAGAATTCTGGAGCCCAAAGTACATGGAGTATCCTGCGTCTCTCCTGATAGATTCCTGGTGGCTAGAGTTAGTGAAGCAGAGGGATGTGAAATTTATAAATCCAATTAGGATGTGGTTGTGGGGACCCCTAACCAGGAAGGAAATAGAAGGATAAAACAGAAAATGGCTCCATGGGTCAGGGAAACCTCTAGAATCTAAAACTTTTCATTTTGAAAGACTACATTTAAGTCATGTTACCTATCACCTCTGTTTTAGGGGGACCTCAAGTCCAACAACAGCCTGGAGTCAGGAAGACCTGCGTTCAAATCCAGCCTCAGACAGTTACTAGCTGTGTGATCATGGGCAAGTCACCTAACATCTGTTTGTCTCAGTTTCCTTCTCTGTACAAAGGATATAATAATAAAGCCTACTTTTCAGAATTGTTGTGAAGATCTAGTGAGATAATACCAGTAAGCTTAGCACAGTGCTTGGCACATAGTAAGCATAATATAAATATTTGCTGTGATAATGACTATTATATTAAATATAACCATTATTAGTCAGAAAGGGTCTCTCCAAGGATTCTTAATCTTTTTTTCATCACGGACTCCTCTGGCAGCCTATGAATAATGTTCTCAGAATAACGTTCTTAACTGCATAAATACAATATATAGGATTACAAAAGAAACCGATTACATTGAACCATAGTTAACAAAATATCTTTTAGAAACAAGTCCAAAGAACCCCAACTTACAAACATTTACTCTAAAGTCTATAGGGAAGAAGAAATCACCACATCTTCTGTTTCAGTGTTTTTCTGGCCCTTGATCGAAGGCTCAAAATGCAGCAGGAATTTAGACAGGACTATTGAGAAAGGAGACGTTCCCTTGTGAAGTTTTCCCTGGAGACCCCATCCCTGGGCCTACAGATGGCCACAGCAGAGTGGAGGAGAGCCTCACAAGCTGCATCTCATCAGACGGGGGACTGTGATTCATTTCCTCCTAATCCAGGCTGTGGTCAGAGAAGTCACCAGCCTCTACTCCCCATCCAAATATCCTGGTACATCCTCTCCTACCCACCCCCTTTTACACATCCCCAAACAAAGTAGACTTGACCTCAGCAGGCAGCTGAGGGAGGGGACCAGACAAGATAAGGAAAAGACTCTTACTCACCACCAGTTCATGGCTAGAAGGAGGAATGCAGGGGGCAGCCACCTACACAAGAGAAAGGACAAGGTTAGGTTCAGTCATCAGCATCACTGGTCAAAGCCAGAACCAATGGAGCCTTCCAGAGCGAAGCTCATCTATCTCCCCCACCCCCAATCCAATCAAGTCCTTCTCCAGGCCCAGTCAAGTGGGTGTGTGGTTATCCCTGCTGAAAGCTGTTCAGAGAGGAAGATGAGATCTCCTCGTTAATTCCACTATCTCCCCCTCATTATGATCTCCAAGAGTTCTTCGCCTTGTCTCTACCCCCTCCAGAGGAATGATCCCACTGAGCAGATAAAATGGACTCCCAAAGCTCTCTCTTAGGCACTGACAGGAGTCTGGAGTTCTCATCCAACCTCAACCTTCCACAAGCTCCTGAAACTCTGAGCCTTGGCTGTTTCTTCTGGAAAATAAAAAGGTGATTGCAGACCAGAGGTTTTTCACCTATTTTGTGTCCTGGCCCCCTGCAGCAATCTGGGGAAACCTAAAGACCTCTTCTCAGAATGAGGTTTTTAAATGCATAGAGTAAAATATATAGGATTACAAAGAAAGCCAATTATATGAAATAGTTATCATTATATAGGATCTATACATGTTTTATATATATACACATATGTATATAACGTGTGTATATATATATATATATATATAATTTGTATATAAAATATGTGCTTGCCTGGTGGGAGATATACATATGTAATATTATATATATATATATATATATATATATATATATATATATATATATATAATATAGAGAGAGATATTTTAAATGTTCACAGACCCCAGGTAAAGTACCTTTGGCCTTACTGATTTCTCAAGTGTCTTGCAGCTCTAGATGCATGTGATTCTGGGAAAGATGCGTTAAAAGAACCAATGAATGACTTCTAAAAAACCATTCTGAAAAGTGTTATACAAATGCAAGAATAATAAGATTATAGACTTAGAACTGGCAGGGACCTTGGAGGCCATCAAATCCAACCACCTCATTTTACATAAGAGGGAAGTAAGGCCCAGAGAGAGAGGCTGAGGGATTTGTCCAGTCCCACAAGTGGTGAACAGCGGAAGATGGGGGCAAACTCAAGCCTCTTGACTTCCAATGCAGGCCTCTCTCTGCTGCCCCACATCACCAGGGTCATTAGCCATAATAAAATTCAGTCAGATTCAGAGTGAGATGGAAGGAAGAAAATGAGCATTTGTTAAGTACCTACTATCTGCCAGACACTGTACTAAACACTTCACAAATAGGTCATTTGATCAGAGGGGAAAGGGGGGAAGAAAAGGAAGGGAGAGGAGGGGAAAGAGGGGAGAGAAGGGGAGAGGGTGGGAGAGGATGGGACAGAAGGAGAGAAGGCAGAGAAAGGGAGAGGGAGGGGTAGAAAGAGAGAAAGGAAGACAGAGACATACAAAGAGGCAGAGAGACACAGGGACAGAGGGAGAGGGAGGGAGCTCTCTACTGCTTGTGATAACATTACTCCCGCCAGTTAGAGCAGCCAAACCATCATCCCGACAATTAGCAGGGCCATTTATCAGAGACTCTTGACTTGTTCTTTATTTCCAGCCCAGGACACGTTTTTCTTGGAGCTCACTCCTCAATCTTGGCTCTGATTCCCCTGGCCAGCCGGCAGAGAAGGGGGACGAAGGGGGAGACTTTCTCTCTGGCAAGCGAGCCTAGGAGTCAGCGCTGGGCACAAGCTGTGGCCGGTCCCATCATAGGCGACTGCCCCGCCTCAGCCTCAGCACCGACCTCCAGCTGAATGTCTGTGAGACAAGGGACACAAACAGGCAGATGTGGAGAGGGGTGTGAGCCCATCCAACTCAGCTGCTGTCCCTACAGCCCAGGCTTTGAGCAAAGCAAGGGAAAGGCTTCCTTTTTAGTCTAGTCCCTTGGACCAGTCCCTCCAGCCTGGCCCCTGGAAGCTCCTACTTAGGTTCCACTGACCACAATCTAGATCACGCCAGGCAAGCACATTAAAGTGACCCAGAGCAGCCCCTACACCACTGCTGACGGGGCAGACCCCACACATTGGTGGTACTAGGCAACTATGGGAAGAAATCAGTGAAAAGAGCCTCTGTCTAGGCATCCGGAACTCCTCAGTTCTTATCTCAGCCCTGCTACAAGCTCACGAATGTTCAGTGATCACCCAGCTCCATCCATTTCATTTTAAACTTGAGGAAACTAAGACCTAAAAAGGTAGTTTACCAGAGAGTCACACACGCAGTAAAACGATAGACTTGAGACACCAGCTCAGCCTTGTCCAATAACTGGGACTCCAGGGCAACCCATATAACTGGGCTATAGTTTCCCTTTCTGTGCAATGGGTTTCCTCCAGAGAAATTCTGAGACCAGAAATCAAAGGGACCTTAGAAAAGGGTCATCATTTTTACTATTGATGGTACTTGCTCATGAATAAAGGCACTTAGGTAAATTGCACTTCCCAAAGTACAAAGATCTCTCTTTTTTTCCCCTTTTGCCTCTAGGCTGGGGGCTCTTAACCTAGATTATAGATTTCAGAGGAACCCATAAACTTGGATAAGAAAACCATCACATCTTTATTGTCACTAACCTGTAACCAAAATTTAGCAAGTCCATCAATTATTAAAAACATTATTCTGAGGAGTCCACAGCCTTTAGCACACTGCCAAAAGGGTAACACAGAGACAAGATTAAGAGACCCCAATTTAGACAACAGGTCAGGAAAAGAGCCAAGTGTGGGAGGGATACCCAGAAAGAAAGGTAAGAAAGGGTCTGGGGAGTTAGGAGCTGGCCCTAGCCTGACGCAGCCAGATCAGACCTCTACACCCTTTTGCCTACGATGGCTCCAAGTGTGTAGGTGAAGCCCATTTGGATAGAGAGCCACCTTCTCTGTCATCTCCTTTCCTCTGTCTTTCTCTCCCCTGGCCATGAAGAACAAGTCTTGCTGAGAGCCGCAAACCCTACAACCTAAACTCTGGGTCTATGAGTTCTAATCTTAGCTTAGGTCAGCTATCTAGGACTCACTTTCTCCCTTAAAGAAGTATTTGACCACCCCTGATCCCACTACATCTGGAGAAGGAAGGAGTGAGTTGGGAGGAGAGGAAGGTCTTCCAGGATCACTCTCTAAGTTAACAGCCCACACCTTCCAAACCAAAGGACGGCACTGAAGTCAGATTTTAGAAACCACCCCATCTCCCTGAAATCTCTCTCTATAAAGATCACTTTTACTCTTGTGCTAAAATGAAGATTTTTTTTTAAAAACCCTGGGGATTTGGAGATGTCACTATAATGCAGTCATGAGAAGAATATTAGATTTGGGGTCAAAAGAATTGGATTCAAATCATATAGCTCTGCTTCCTCCTACCTGTATGGCCTTGCTCATTTCCCCTCCTCCTTGCTAGGCCTCAGTTTCCTCCTCTTTACAATGAGAAATTGAACTAGATAAACTTTTAAGGCCTTTTTTTAGTTCCAAATTCTGTGAGTTGGGATTGGGGAAGATGACTTTATTTAAGTAGGAGTGGGGTGGGGGTAGAGGGATAGAACAGATAATAGAAGTCTTCTGAAATGGGTGGGAAAAAATGGATATCTCATCTTAAAAAAGGAAGATGAAGGTCCTGTCTCCAAGGTTGAGAGCTTGGCTCAAGTGTCCCTTACTCCATTTCTCCAGGATTTCTACTGAGATCTTAGGACAAAGCGTCTGAAAGGGGGGTGGGGGGTAGAGAGATGGGGCGAGGCATGAGAGGAGAGTTGCTTTAGGAAAGAGGTGGTCCCACAGAGAAGATAGAGAGTGACCAAGGTCAGGCACCCAGATGTCTGGGTTCTACTCATGACCCACTGCTCTCCAGCAGTCTTCCCCATCCCTCCACCCCACAGCTGTGCATTCCATGCTGGCCGGACCTCCGGCTTTGTTTTCTGTTTGGGTGTTTCTTCTCTTTCTTTTTTTTTCTTCTTTTAATGGAGAAATGTTTCCTTAAAAGGCCCTCTCCTTCCCTCCGGCAGCTCTGGCCCCTGTCCACCCGCTCTAAGGGCTTAGAATGTGCCAGGGAGGGTGAGGGCCCCCTGCCATGCTGGTGTTCTCTGTTTCACATACTCCAGGGGTGCTTGAGAGCACGTCCAGGCATCCTGCCTCTTTTGGTCCCGTCATTTAAATCCTTCTCCAGGCCAAGAGCAGCACATAACATTAAGCTATGGGGTCGAGGCTAGGAGAGGTGGGAGCCTAGAGTTATACATGCTCAGTCAGCCACCACCCCAAGGAAAGTAGCATTCAAAGGATACCCAGGTCCTGGCTCTAGCCCTTGAACCTTGAGCAAGTCTCTTCGTCTAGTTTGGGTCTCAAATTGGGGACAGTGTTATCTCTGAGAACTGGTCTTCGGACCTCCCTTCCTGGAAGCCACCAGTTAAGAGGGCATTGAGAAAAAGCCAGAAAGAAAAGGGAATTCAACCACTGAGAAGGCAGAAAATCCTAAACTACAGCAGGAGCTACAGTGTTCAATGTCAACCAAACCATCAGTAAATACGTACTGAAAGCCTCTTCAGACACATGGCACTGAATACAGATTCAACTCAGAAGACAGAAGATTGGTCCTTAAGTGTTCCTAGGCATTCATGGTCTGAAGGAGACAAATACATATAGTAGAAGATCTGGGAGACAGAGCTGAGAACCTGAAAGGGGGCAGAGAGAAGGCTGGGGTACCCAAGCCTGCCCAGAAGGAGGGCAAGGATGGACTCTCTAACGTGTTTACTGGTAGGCAGCAGCTCCCTGCCCTTCTCATCTTCCTCCACTTGCTCTCAGAATCTCCAAGCCCTTTCCATACAAGGGGGGCCACTCACTCTCCAAGAGACACAATGAGAGGAGCCTGTGTCCCAGGCCAGAAGGAATGCTTCTGGAGCACAATCCTGCATCCCACCTGATTCAGCCCCATCCTTGAAATGCAAGGCACCAGAGCATGACGTCTCATCTAGTCATCTGGATCTGGACAGAGAAAGGAAGGAAGGAAGAAAGGAAGGAAGGAGGAAGGAAGAGAAAGAGAGAGAAAGAGGAGAAAGTAATATGGAGAGAGGGGAGAAAGAGAATTGGGAGCGAAAGAAAGTATTTCTTAAACACAGAGTGACCCACAAGGAAACTAAGGCTCAGGGAAGTGACTTGGCCAATATCACACAAGAAAGTCCTTTGACTCCAGACTCACTGTACCCCACTGCCTTGGAACAAAAAATACAGAAATCACATCTGGAAGGGTATCTTAGAGATTGTCACTTCTAACTTCCTCAATCTAAGGAACACTGTTGTCTACCCTCGCCCTTCCTCAATGACCCCAGCATGTAATGATTCCTCTCCCTGAAGGGTACCCACACCCAAAGGCCTGAGACTAGACAGCTGAAGACGGAAAGGGAAGTCGTCTTCCCCATCCCTCAGCATACGTTTTCCAGCTCCTCCTCACACTGCTCAGAAACGTAGACGCTCATCTAACACACAGAGCTTGGGGCCACGTGCTCAAGTCCATCTCCTACCCTAATCCCTCACCCTTCTGAGGAAAGGAAGTATTTGTTTTCCCTACTCATTCTTTTCTCACTGTCTTCTCAAGGGAAGCCATTGAGATGAGACTTGATCCTCTCCCCCGCATAGTGCCAACATCCCCACCATACTACCACTGCCAATAATAGCCAGCATTAATACAGCACCTTCAAACTTTTGAAAAGTGCTTTACAATTATTACCTAATTTTATCTTCCCAACAACCCTGGGAAGGAGGTGTTAATATTATTACATCCATTTTACAAATGAGGAAATTGAAGCAAGCAGAGGTTGTGACTTGCCCTTGATCATAGCCAGTAAATATCTGAGACTATATTTGAACTCAGGTCTATCTTGACTCTAGATCTAGTGCCCTATTCCTTGTGGCACCTAGTTGCCTTAGTCAATCAATCAATCAACTGGGTAATCCACAAGTATTGGACAAGTCAAGAACTAAAGGACCTCTGCTAGGAGCTGACACAAAGTGAAAAGTAAAATAGCTCTTGCCCTCAGGACTTACATTCTACTTTAAATGTACATACCTGGCGTGGCGAGTGTGCTCAGACACAGGCTAACATGCCAACAGCCCTCTAGTTGGGGCTACCTGGGAGCTAGAGGTAGAGGAGGGCTTTTCCAGTTTCTGAAGACCCCCAGTTGCTATAGATTGCTAAGGGCTGGGATGAGGATGGGATTAGGAAGAGTCAACACAACTGTCATTCTTTATGTGAAAAAGCAAAAGAAAGGGGGAGACAGTGGGAGTAACCAGAGCCAAGGGACTGGGAAATTGGAAGACCCCCTTCTTGCCTTGCTCCTCCATCTGCCTCATAAGAAAGGTACTAAACTCCAGCTGCCACACTCAGTCCAGCTTTGTGACAAACCCAGGATCTGTCCACTGGTTTCCTTGCCCTTCCAAGAGGAGCCAGCCTTCACCATGGTTCCACCCATTCTGTTCATTCTTCCAGGCCCAGGACTAGAGAGCTGGCTGCTTGCTATATCTTGAATCACTGTGCTACCTTCAGTGAGTCTAGCAATGCCTGTGAACTGAGGACAAGAGAAGACTGAACCTGATTTCATGGGCATCCCAGGGGGTGCTACCTGACCCACACACAAGTCAAGGGTCAAACATCATTTTGATAACAAAGAAGCCTAATACATCAACATACAGGCAAGTATAGACTAGAAGTCCTTTATGAAACTTAAGCAGCGGGTAAGTGGAGGTACAATGGACTAAAAAAAAGAGAAAAGAAGAGTTTTATATGCAACAGGTAACCCTGAAGGAGACAGCAGGTATTCTAATAATAAACAATGATAGGGCAGTGGAAAGAAAGTGAAGGATCTGCATTCAAACAATGACCTGTGTGACGCTGGACAAATCACTCAACCTTAACATACCTCAGCTTTCTCATCTGCAAAATGGTAAAGTATCAACCTTTCAGCTCTAAATCATAAGCTCCATTTTTATGTATCATCTTTCTCTGCTTACCCCTTTGTCTTAACTTTGACTAGATCCTGAGTTCAAATCCCCCCCCCACTCTGATTTTGAAGGGAATACTTTATTCCCATGTTTTACAGTGGAGGAAACTGAGTCTCTGAGATTGGTTTTAGAGTTAAAGAACCGGGGTTTAAATTCTGGATGTGCTGTTTATGTGACCTGAGAAGGCACTGCTTTAAATGTCTTCATCTGTAAACTGAAGATGTTAGAATATGTGATTGGTAAGGTCCTTTCAGCTCACCTAGGGGTGTGTTAATGGATAGAGTGTCAACAACACCACCCTCTGCCCAAGATGCCTCCATTCCCTCACCTGTACCTCCAGTCTCTGAGACAGAAGGGAAGGAGGAATAACGGCATCTTAGAGTGGCTGCCATGGCTTCTGTCACCCCAGCTCTGCTCCCTCCCTGGGCCTCTCCCTCCCAAATATGCCTGGCCCACTCATCCCTTCTGAGCTCTGGGCCTCTGTTTGCTCTTTCCTTCCCTTATATAGAGTTCTGCTGTGGTATCAGGAAAGGAAATTCATAGAGTTCCTGGAGGCAAGACAGGGCCTGTTCCCAGGGACACCTAGAGCCAGGGAGGGGATGTCCCAGCCCAGAGCTTCTGAGCCAAAAGGCCCCTGGAGAGGAGCCCTGACCCTTTCACCAGACAATACAAAAGGTGGAACTCAGAACAGGGATGAATAGAGGGAAAAGAATTCCTGAGATTTGTGTAATGCCTAAATGGACAGAAACCCCAAGGCATTTCCCCAGTGTCCCCACCCACTCAGCCCCTGCTCCTGGCCTAGTCCCTTCTCCAATATTCTCCCAACTCCCACTTCCCCACCCCCCCGACTCTGATATGTAAAGCTCTCCAGACAAGAAAGTTTCTCTCCAGAGGAATACTACCCACACTCCATTTCAACCTCAATGCCAAACCCTGACCCAAGTGCCACTCAATAACCCATTCAGACTTGAAGAAGAAAGTTCTGGGCTCACCTAAACTCTTATGAGTGGCTTTCAGCTTTCAAAGGCCAGCTTTGAGATCAGCCTGACTCAGAACAAAGGCAATGGAGAGGAAGCTGACTCTGGAGTCAAAGTCAGTCACCTCCTACCTGTGTGACCTTTCTGAGACTTGGGTTTCTCATTTGTAAAGCAAGTTGGACCAGATGGTCTCTAAAGTTCCTTTCAGTTCTCAGTTAGAAGCCTATAAAGGTGACAGCAAGAGAGAGAGAGAGACAGAGAGGGTGAGGGAGACAGAGAGGGAGAGGGAGAGAGACAGAGAGAAAAAGAGAGAGAAAGAAAAAGAGAGAGAGAGAGAGAGAGGGAGCTACTACTGTGTCACTCCAATTAGGGAAACACTGTTCTAGAATAAACCCCAGAGTGTCTTTCCTATCTCAAACCTAGCCCATCAGCATTTATTAAAAGTTTACCATATGAAAAGCCCTGCTGGAGGGTTTGACATACAAACATATAAGCAAAAACTAGACATTGCATTCTGCCAAAGGGGTAAGATTGTATACACCTAAGTATATAGGGTCATGGGAAGGGGCTGAGAGCATCTACGGCTGGGTGGGAGGAAGTAAAGTCAGAAGATGTTTCCCTTACGATGGGAAACCTGAGCCAAACATTGAAGGAAGCAAAGGTTTCTAATCCAAAGGGAGTCAGTGGAAAGTTCATTGCAGATGGGGGAGGGCAGCCCGGGCATAAGGACAAAGATGGGAAGCAGAATACACTGAGCAGGGAACAGCTGATCCAGGGTGGCCAGAACAAAGTCTGCGAGGGTATGTAAGAGAAAATAAGTCTGGAAAAACAGGTGGAAATCAGATCATGGAGGGTCCTAAGTGGCAGTCTGGGGCATCTGCATTGTGCCCTGGAGGCAATAGGAAGCCACTAAAAGATTTCTGAGCAGGAGAATGACAGTCAGACCTCTGTACCTTAGAACGTCCATTTGACAGAAAGTCGTAGGATGACGGCTAGTTTGAGAACACCCATTCCTAGCAGAGTGGGTTCCACTTAAACCCAGGCTTTCAGTTTATGCCCCATAAACACCCTCCCCTGCCCATTTTGGAAAAGTCCTTTTTATAAGGCAACTCTCCAAAATCCAGGCTCCTTTGTGCTGAAAATGAGCCCAGGCTGGATTAAAAACCTTGTGCTGCATGCTTAACTTACATCAGATTGCTTGCCTTCTCAATGGAGAAGGGAAAGAAGAGAATCTGGAGCTCGAATTTTGAAAATAAAAATGTTATGATTGTTTTGACATGTAATTGTAAAAAAATAGATATTAAATTTAAAAAAAAAACACCCTGTGCCATCTCCCTCACAAATCTATGCCCTCTTTATGGGGTCAGTCCAGGGCTTAACTACCTATCCCTGAGGGAGTGCAGGACCCAACTGGAATGAAAATAAAGAATGCATTTAGATCATCTGGTCCTAGTCTCTCATTTTTTAGAAGCAGAAAATGAGGCCTCCAGAGGTTAGGTGATTGTCTAAAGTTCACAGGTAGCAAGCAGCAGACCTTCTATTCAAACCCAGAGTTTCTGACTCCAAATCTTTTCCTTTTACCACCATCTCTTTTCCAAATATGGAGAGTAAGAGCAGAAAACCATCCCACCACTCTGAAGACTCTAGTGTTGAAGAGGTAGCTAGACAAGTTTGGTCAGATGGTATGACAGAAGAGAAGCCAAGTACGGGAACAGGAAGGTCAGAAACAAGGTCTGGTTATTTTAGTGGGTCAATTCCAATTTTGTTTTCTTAGGTTCATGGATTAAGATTTGGAAGGAATCCTAGAAGCCATCTCGTCCAACTTCCTCATTTTACAAATTATAAAATTTATACTAGGAGAGGATTAAGTAACTTGGTCATGCAGGTAAGTGGAAGGTAGGTGAGGTAGCAAGTGGAAGGTAGGTAAGTCAGTAAGTGGAAGAGGCAGGCTCTATCTATTCATTAATCCATCAAGTAAATATTTATTGGTCATTTATTTGCTGTAAGATTATATGCTAGACCCCATGAGAAATACATGTTTCCCACCTTCCCAAAGCTTATACTCTAGTCATACACAGAGATCATTACATTACAAGGTGGTATGTGATAAGAATTGAGGATTCCCATCTGCCCACTTTTATACAGGTATCATATGATAAGAAAGGTACGGACCAAGTTCAAGATGAGTTCTGAACCCTCTTCCTGGGATAAGAAGTTGGGAGTGGGGAATCAGGAAAGCTTTCATTGTAGCAAAAGGCATTTGATTAGACTTTAAGGGATGGGTAGGATTTCATAAGGCAGAGATGTGAAATAGGAAAGGAAATCCTAGGTTAGGATAGAGGAGGCAAGAAAGAATAGGGCAACTTCCAGGAAAGGACCACAGCATTGGGAGCTGAAAGGAAGCTTATGGTCCAAACCATATTATTTTAGAAATGGGAAAATCCATGCCCAGCAAGGGGAAGTAGGTTGGCTATAGTCACATGAGCCTAATGGCAGAACCAGGAATCAAATACCCCATCTTCTGTCTCCAAATCCGCTACTGCGACTTTGGTTATAATTTGAACTACGTGTAAGAGAATGATGATGAAAGACCAGATCAGAAAAAGAGATTGAGGACAGAATGTTAGAGGGTGTTGGAGAAGTCAACTTGATTTAGTAGAAAATGGAAATCCCCCTAAAAGCTTTTTGAGTCGGACTTATTTTCATGAAAAATCTCCAACCTTAGATCTCTCCTGGGTAAAACGCTTATGTCACATCTTGAGTCAGAGTAGAAGGCTGACCCTGCCCCATTTTTCTGTCCCTGGGTTGGCCTTTAGAGGATAAAATATCTGACCCAAAGCTTCAACGAAACAGCAAGTCAGGAAAGACTTACCCAAAAAATAATCTGTGAACCATGATAAAGAATCAGGAAGCAAAGGTCTCGATGCCCAATAAGGAGGGGACAAATAGGATTTAGATCTCACCACAGACTGGAGAAATTTGAGGGGCATGCTATATTGCCAAGCCTTTGGGAAACCAGGGTAACTGGAACCAGGGAGACCTCAAGCTAGAGAAGTGAGAAGTAGAGGACCCCCATCCCAAGTCCTAGAGGACATCGAAGGAAGGATGGATTGTCTTCTCAGGTTGGGGAAAGCAAAGAAGCTTTCATGGAACAGGTAGCATTTGAGCTGAGCCTTAAAGGATAAGTAGGATTTCTTTGCATAGAAATTCATGACTGGGATACTAAAAGGATATTCCAACCTATGGAAATCCCCCATTTTCTACTGCTATCTCCCATGCTGCTCAGTTTACTCCATGGCTCCAGTCTCTACCTCTTTGCCAGTTTGACCAATAAAGATGACCATCTCACTGATTGGTGGGGACCTGCCTGGACCTCAATCATCCTTCTCATTTCACTTCTAGCTCTCTCTACTCTCAAGTATCCTTCCTCTGTCCCTACTAACTTACCCCTATAAACCCTTCCTATTCCAAGCTCTCTTTTCTCTTTTGTATTCCCTATTACAATATAAGCTCATTGAGAGGAGGGACCATTTTGTTTTTCAGTCTCCAGTAGCTAGCACATAATAAGCACTTGATAAATGTCTACATAACTATCTATTTCCCCCAACCTATTCCAACACAGACCATAGAACCATCCCCGCCTTTCTAAAACACTTCTTTCCAACAGCCCTATCAACTCCTTGAGACCAAGGTAAGTGTTTTATACTACTTTGGATCATCTCAAAGTGCTGCAGTGGAGTACTTTGATCAATAAATATCTATTGATTTTAATAAAGACAGTGTGAGATAGTAAAAAGAACACAGGATTTCAAACTAGGGAGAAAGGGGATTCAAACACCAGTTTTCATATTTGTTAGCTACATTATTCCCAGAAATTCACTTCCCCACTCATTTTTAAGACAGCATTTTTAGACTTGTCCTCCCTACCCCACAGGGCTGTGGTAAGAACTTTACATAAGTCAAAATACTATATAATTGTATACAATGTTACTGTTGCTGTTGTTATCATTGATGGATCTTCAGAGGAGGGCACTGTACATCTTTGCTTGCCTAAATATTTGAGGTGACAGTTAAGAAGTCCTTCCTGGTGTCTAACCTAACCTCCTTCTGGAACATACAGAACCTGTCTCTTCTCATGAGGTTGTGAGCTTTCCAAAAAGAAGGGAAGAGGGTGACATTCCAACTCTAACATACTGTTTACTAAATAAATAAAATGTATATCAGTCCTTTCCTGCAATGATCACTTCTCGATTCCTTTGCCCTCAGAGGTAATTCCATCCTTCTACTTACTTCCAGGTAAGACTATGGCCCAAGTAGGTAGTACCTATTTGAAATACAGAAAGCCCTCCATTTTTAGACTTTCCCTCCCAACCTGGGCCCCGGAACAGGCAAAGAAGAGGGAAAATGGAATTCTCCCCTCTAGGGTAGAAAATTGAACTCCCGAGAGAAATTCACCATCAAGGCAGCAATAGGTTGGCAGGTGGGGAATAAGGAGGATGAGGAAATTGTCATTGTCGTCGTGTTCGTCCTTTGTTGCCGAAGAAGACTATACTATCAGAGAAATGATGACATGACTTGCATTTGACTTTGTTTTGAGTGAAGCATGGCTGTGCAGGTCACCAGCCTCACTTCTCCTCCAGAGCCACCTGAATCCAGTGACCTGATATTCCACAGGATAACTGGAGATGGCCCAGGATGCACTGAGAGATGCAGGTACTCACTTAGGGTAAGGCAATGCCCATTCATTGATTAGGCCTGTTTAAGAAGTAGCCCGGGCATGGCCCCTTTAATGAGGGCAAGAAAAACAAAGACATCAAGCTGGGTGGGAAACAGCAACAGTAAATTTGGATGGCCCAAAGTTGCCCAGTTAACCTGAGTTTTACTGCCTCCTTTCCCTTTCCATTTCCCTTTCTCTTTCCTTTTCCCCTTTCCCCTTTCCCCTTCCCTTTCCTTTCCTTTCCCCTGTACTCTCCCAAAACCTTAAACCTACTACACTCTGAAGCTGGGACTTCAAGGGGCCACTGCCAAGGGCTCCTGGGCCCCCCTAGTTTTACAGTGATTATCAATAGTAAGAATAGGGAAATACAGTGTAGTCAAAAGTGGATTCCGGCATAACCTTGGCCAAATCCTCTCCCCTCTCCGTCCTTACTCTCCTTAATTAGTAAAAATGAAGGGATCAGAACAGATGAGCTCCAAGTTTCCTTCCAGTTCAAATTACATGACAACCTGGGTGCTGTCTACCTTAAGACCAACTCAATGATGGAAGAAGAGGAACCCATTTGTTCTAAAACAGGAGTGTCTAGACAGGATCCCCAGCTCCCTGTGGCCTGAAGCCAAAC
This sequence comes from Potorous gilbertii, assembly GCA_028658325.1. Classification (NCBI taxonomy): domain Eukaryota; kingdom Metazoa; phylum Chordata; class Mammalia; order Diprotodontia; family Potoroidae; genus Potorous; species Potorous gilbertii. The sequence goes on from CM053771.1 coordinate 492,806,710, forward strand.
TCAGCAGCCTACAGAAGTTCCTAAAGGTAATATCTCCCCAACCAGACCAAGTCCAAGGAGGAAATGACAGAATGATAATCCACCCGGTCCTGCACATGTCCTTGGAAGCTGTGATAGCTACTGAAGAGGCCATCCCAGACAGAGAATCTGAATTCCTGGAATCCAAATCCTAACTGTTCATTCATTGTGAGGACCACTGTGACAAGGCACTTAGCATTTCTGAGGTTTCCTTTCCCCCTCTGCTAAAAGGAAAGATTCCCAGTCTCTTCCAGCTGTCTCCCAGGGATGTAGCAAGATTAATTGTGAAGATATGGTTAAAATTCTCTGGGTTATCTAGAAAGGTTAGTAGAAGAATCCATGAAGTCCATAGTACAGTATAGAGGTTAGACTTCCAGCAACCTTATCTAGAAGACAGGCCTGAACTGGGAGATAAGGAGGGGAAAAATTCTGAATGGCAAATAGTTATCACAAAGCTCATGCATTTTACCTGGTAGAAAAGGCATTGATCCAAACAATTCTGCATAAAATAAAGCATAATACTAAAACCAGAAAAGTAGTATGGTAGAGTGGATTTAGGTTGAGTCAGAAGTATTGCATCTGAATCCCTGCCTTACTATTTCCAACTAGTGTGACCCTGGACAAATCATTTAAACTGTGGGCTATTTCTACATGTGTAAAATTAAGTGGAGTGGCCCACCAGGGTCTCTTCTTTCTCTAAATCTTACAGTCCTATGACTGCGGCCTGGATTGACACATAGATGGCTAATACCTGAGAAAGGAGACAGGACAAACTACCTATGTAAGGGTCCATTGATCTAGTGCCATTTAGAGTAACTACAAACAGCCCTACACACCTCAATAATCCCTCAGAACATCACTGCCCAACAAGAGCCTGGTATAATAGTTAACGCTCTTAAGGATGACCCTGAGGTATCGAGAAAAGGCTAAATTACCTTTAGAATTGCAGAGTGGAGGAATGGAAAGAGGAGTGAGCTGAGAAAAAAGGAGGCATGATTTCAAAGCCTGAGTTCTTTCACCTGTATGACCTGCAGCCTGGAACTCAGCTTTCCCCATATTTTTCCTCTAAGGTCTTTTCCAGCTCTAACATTTATGATTCTAAGAAAACAAGGGAACAGTATAAGTAATTAGCATGTCTAATTAAGATCAGGACCCAGGGTGAGGAAACCCAAACCCAATTTGGCTTTGATGCTGAAGCATGGGATGGAATGGGAGCTCCCGGAAGCAAAGGGCATGGCAACCAAGTTCAATGGAGCTCCCGGAGATACATCTGTAACTATCTCAGGAAGTCGCCCTGCATCTCCCAATTAGCCTGCAACAGAGATCTGAACAGCAGCCAGCACGGCTGGCCAGAGAAGGCCTGTATGTCACCGAGAATTGTTTGGCTCCATCTGACGCATATCCCTCCCTCCCTCCCACCCACCCCGCCCCACCCCTCAGTTTCCCTCCTATCTCCCTGTTTCTCCAAGGACTTCAAGGAAACCAAATCTGAAACCAGGTCTGGGACAGGGAGGGGAGGACAAAGATGAAAGACTGCGGTGGGAAGATTCACGTTGATGGTGAACTCAGAAATATCATGGGTAAGATTCAAAACCAAGAAATTCCACTGACATATGACGATCCAGTCATGGGACCTCAGATTTCAAAATGGAAGGGAATGTAGGGATTGTAGAGTTCAAGCTCTCAGTTTCACTGATGAGGAAAAAGAAGCTGAGAAAGCTAACTTACCCAAAGTCACAGAGCTGGTGTATGAGGCAGAATTTGAACTCAGGCCTTCCTGACTCCAAGTTCAATAATCTAGCTGGCCACTGAATCAAGCTCTGAAATACCCAGATAACAGACATGGTTTATATTTTTTTAAATGCTTTGCCTGCATTATGTCATTTGAGCCTCAAAACCCTGTGGGGATTCTTGTAGAAGTATTACCACCTCCATCTCACAGATGAGGAAACTGAGAATTGAAGAAGTGACTTGTCCAAGGTCCCACAGCAAAAAGTGGCAGAGTCAGACAGGACTCAGCACCTAGATCTTGTGGCTTCAAATGAGTGTTCTTTCTACTCTGCCATTATGTTTCTCGGATGTGCCCTGAACTCACGTCCACCCAAACTGCTGGTCAGTCACGGACACCTGAGCCCTCCTACGCCCATGCCTACACTCACAAGTATATGATTTTCCTTCCTAACTTGCACCACTAAGAGCTAAACCCCTTCTCTGGAAGTGAGAAGGGGAAGTGGGCTTGGGCTTTCAACAAATCTGGATAGGGGTCAGGGGGGCAGACAACAGGAGAGATGGGCAGAGACAAAGGAACACTTGCCCCTGGAACATGTGCACCTCAGGGCTTCTGCTTTGAAATACCTATGCATGTGGTTCATATCCTGTGAGACATAGTGCAAGTGAATTAGGACACCCTGGGGTCCTTCTATCATTTCTGAGAGGTTGGGAAGAGATTCAGAAGGGAGGGGCAAGGACTAACTAGGCAGATGAGTGACTGGGAAAAGCAAGGAATGGGGTTTAGGGGATTAAGAAATGAGGAGGAGGGAGAGGAAAGGGCTTGGGAACAGTAGCCAAAGTGAATAGTCAGAGAAGATTGTTCCTAACAGAGAACTGTTCACTGCAAGATTATGTGTGAAAAGGGAGAAACTAGTCCAGGGAAGAAGGATCTTGGGGAGTCAAAAAGCAAATTTAAAAACAGGGATATCCTCAAGTGAAAATCAAGGGCTAAAAAAAATTGGAAATTTTGAACTTTTTGAGTCCTGCTCCCTCCTTGAGTGAAGAACATTATTGAAATCTATTACACACTCTGGGATGGGGGCGTGGAAATGGGGTTGTGTCCAAGGCGATGGTAAGGGGAGTCTAAGCCCAAGTCTCTATTGGTGTGGAGTGAATGAAGATCTTCCCTATTCCTGTTTTACCCCCTAACTCCTCAAGGAGGGCAGAGAAGGGTCAACCAAGTTTCTATGACTCACCACCTGGACCTATGGGCATTTCCTGCTGGCCTGAGATGTCATAGCTCAGCCTGGAAGCCAGCCCTTGCCCTTCGTGCAGATATGGCCTCATCATTCAAAGTCTGCCACTGGCTTCCCCAGCCCTTTCCTCTCCTCATCTTCACCATTCCTTATGAAAGGGTGGGGGTGGAGATGAGGGGAAGTGGGAATGATCACATGCTCTCCTTATTCTCTGGAGTCAAAAGTCCTCCCAGCCCACCACCTCTGAGTCACTAGGATTAAAACTTGGGAAGATTCTGACCCTCCAGCTTCTCCTGATTAGGGTCTCACCCTGACAGCTCTTTGTCTCTGCTCTCCTCTGAATGATCCCTGAGTTGCTTGCAATATTGAGACTAGAAGTCACCAACTGCTCATCTGCCTGCCTCCAAATTGGAAGGTTTCTCCAGCAGTCCATGCACAATAGAGATGAAGCTTGTTTTGAAAGCTCTCCCTTCACCGACCCCCCTTCCCTCCAAAGAGCCTCCTTCCTCCTCCCAGCCCCAGCTAAGACTCAGGATCTGGGGGACAATGCCTCCCCTCCTATCGCAGCCCCTCACCCTTCCCTCTCACACAGTCCTAAGTGGAGAAGAGGCATGGCTAGTGCCTTCTACAGCACGGTTCTTCACCTTTTTGCGTGTCCTAAACCCCTTTTTATGCATCTGTGAAGCCGATAGACCACTTTCCAGAATTTTCTAAAAATTCATAATCAAAGAAAATAACATATTTCAGTTCAAGGTTAGTGAAAACAAAGATGGCATTTCTCCCTCATCCAAATTCACTTCCTGAAATCTATCCTATTCTATAGTCTGAAAATCCATGTACCTGTCTTCTCAATACCGCACCATGTGGTTGTTTGCTCTTTGTTCTCGAAGAAGACCATGACATCAGGAAGGTGATACCATGACTTGTTAATGAATTGGATTGAAATGAGGTAAGGATGTGTAAAATCATAGCCTCACTTTCTCCTCCAGAGCCATCTGGAGTGGCCACATATCGATCTGGATGACTGGAGATGGCCCTCCAATTCTGCACCAAGAGAAAAAGTGAAGGAGGCAGGCTGAGGATGCCATCAAGCTGAGGCTAGCGACTGCAGGTGATGAAAGACCCTCCTTCAGGCTAAAGGACTCTGGGGAAATCTGTTTGCCAGGATAGCTCTCTGAAATGTCTTCTCTGAGAGACCTCCAGTAAAATGTAAGCCTTCTGGGGACAGGCTCTGCTTTGGCCATTGGTTTTCTCTGTATCCCAAGCACCCAGTGTGGTGCTTAAATCCATGATAGGAACTTAATCAGATTATTGAACCAAGAAGACAAGTGGGCATGTCATGTGGTCCTCTTTGGACTAGATGACGTCTAAAGATGTGAAAAGCCAGCATAGCTCTGCGGGAAAGGAAAAAGAAGGAGGGGCTTGGGGAAGGGAGGGGATTCTTGGGATCCCACATGTCAACTACAGACAATCCTTCCCTTCTCCTCCTCTTCCTTTGGAGCTCCCCCTTTTTCCCACCCCTCCTTCACCTCCCTGCCCTCCCTCGGCTTCAACCCTGGAATCCAGCTTTTGGCGGGGGCCCTGCCTCTCCTCCCACACTTGACTTGGCAAGCCGAACTGCACCAGCTTCAGAAGCAACAAGGACTAAAGCAGCTCATCCACCCCTGACAAATTCTTTCCAAGTCTCCTCTGTCTCCCCCTTCTCCACCTCTCGGCCATGCATGGCTCAGCTATACTTGCAGCAATCATTGGGAACAGTACCCTGGCCTCCCTCTGATGAGCTCAAAGGCTGTCATAACCATAGGCTTAGAATCCCCAGGATGGCCAAGGGAGATTATGGAGGTGGTATAATAAGCAGATAGAACTGGAGTCAGGAAGGCCTGAATTCAAATCCTGCCATTTACGATTTGGGGGACACAGGCAAACCCTCTGCTTCCTCATCTGTAAAATGGGAATGATAAGACCTACCTGGTTGTAAAGAACAAGGAGATAAAATAGGAAAGGGCTATGCAAACCTTAAAGCTGTTATTATCCCACCAGGCTTTATAGGTATTGTCAGCCAATCAAAAAACATTTATTAAGCACTCACTATATGCCAGGTACAATGCTAAGTAACAAGAACACAAAGGAAAACAAAAGACTATACCTGGCGTAATTCAACGCTCCAGGGGTGCTTAACCTAGCATCCTCAGACTCTCAGGGCCTCTGCAAATAGATTTCAGAGTCCATAAACTTGCTGAATGGGAAAAACATTACATCTTTATTTTCACTGACCATTAATTGAAATGTAGCATTTCCTTCAATTATTTAAAAATGTTATTCTGAGAAGGGGTCATAGGTTATACCAGATTGCCAAAAGGGCAGTCCATGACAAAAAAAAAAAAATCAAGAATCCGGTACTGTACATTCTTTGAGAGTAGGGATTTTCTTTCCCTCAGCCCTTAGGAGATACTGGATTTGAAGCCAAAATCTGAGTGCAAATCCAATCTACTTATTAGCTGTGTGACCCTGGGCAAGTCACTTAACCTCTTAACTATTTTACTGGAGGTATCTCAGAGAAGACGTTTCAGAGAGCTATCCAGGCAAAGGGTTTCCCCAGCTTCCTTTAGCCTGAAGGAGGGTCTTTCATCATTTGCTATCATCATTTGCTTACACTAGCCTCAGCTTGGCGGCATCCTCAGGATAACTCTTTCACTCTTTCTCTTAGTACAGAATGGGGGGAGGGGGATTTCCAGTCATCCTGATCTGATCACTGGATCCAGAAGTCTCTGGAGGAGAAAATGAAGCTAGTGACTTTGCACAGCCCGCCTCACTTAAATCCAATTTACTAGTTCTAAGACCTCTTCCAGGTACTAAAACCCTCCCAAAGTATTTCATACCTAGTAGATGGTTAGTAAATATCCACAGATAACAAATCACATGTATATAGTACTTTTAAGTCTACAAAGCATTTTCTTCAAAGCAATCATATAAGATTGGTAGAACATATCTCATTATCTCCATCTTACAGGAGGGAAACAGGTGAAGTGACCAGTCCAGGGTCAGTGTTCGAACTCATATTTAGACCCAGGTCTCTCAGACACCAAGTCCAGCCCTCTTTCCTATTTGTTATGACACCATCTCTTAACTACTTGTTTCCAGCTGGATACCCTTCCATCAACCCCCAACAAGGATGGCTTTCCTTGTGTGTACACAGTAGTTGGCAAGAGTCTCCTCTATTAGAATGTGAAACATTCTTTGTATGTCCAGCGCTTAGCACATAGTCTAGAACAGAGCAACTTAATAAACGCTTGTTGACTAAGAAAAGGAGTCTCTCGTGTCTTCTCCAGCAGTTGGCACTGGAGTGCACCCCAAAAACTATCATCTGTCTGTCTTTCCTTTTTTATCGAGTCTGTGCCTCAAGAGAGGCAGAGGGAGAGGGCCTTACTGATTCTCTAGGAGTCAGGTTTCTTTTCCTGAGGAATTGGGGGAGATTAGCACAGAAATCTGAGGCATTAGGAGAGAAAGGTCTACCTGAGGTTGTAAAGGGATTGCAGGCCACATAATTTAGGACTCTGGGGTTCCCAGGTTTGTGCTAAATCAGACCCTGCTATGAATCATTGTGCCCCATGACTTGGGCTCACAGGATAGGAGGTGACTAAAAGCAATGGCCCCTGATCCCATAAAGTTGATGACGGTGCCGTCTCCGCAGTGTGTTCTCTCCCAAGTCAGTTTCATGAGCCCTACTCCTTACCATAAATCAGCCAACACCCTTCCTTGCCCCCATCTCACTGCCCACATCCATGGATGGATGCCAACAGAGTACCCACTAAATATTCCCACCCAGCAACATCTACTTCCCCTAAACTGAGTCACACACCCCACTACCACCCACACCCACACCCCAAATGGGGAAGAACCCATCTTTCCTTGACCATCTCTTCTCTGGTCCCTTGGCAACCCTCAGCTTATGAAGGTCTGTCTTTTGCTGGGAGTCTGCCTGTGATTAGGAACCTAATCAGTGCAACTTCCTGCCAGAGGGAGAGGAAGACAGAGGGGTAGGGAGTGGGGAGAGAGGAGAGAGTAGGTCAGCTCAAGGTGAAGTTCACTGTCTGGGCTCAAGGGAAGGGTCTGATTGAGGTAAACAGGCAAGATTTACAAAATATAAACAGAGTATTAACAGACTGTAGAATATCGGAAAAGGCACAAAATGTTTAAATTAGAGGTTGTTGTTCAGTTATGTCTGACTCTTCACGACCCCATTTGGATTTTTCTTGGCTAAGGTACTAGAATGGTTTTCCAGTTCATTTTAAAGATAAGGAAACTGAGTCAAATAGGGTTAAGTGACTTGCCCAGGGTCACACAGCTATTAATTGTCCAAGGCAGACGAGAACTCAGGAAGATGTGTCTTCCTAACTCCAATCCAAGCACTCAATCCACTGCACCACCTAGCTTCCTTCTAAGTTAGAGGCCCTGTGTTCAAGTCCTGACTTTTGCCCCATGACTTGTGGGACTTTAGACAAGGCAATTTAAATCCTCTCAGCCTCAGTTTCTCCATCTGTAAAATAAGAGGATTGATCTTCCAGCTCTAGAGTTATGATCCTAGGAGCACAGCACAAAGAGTACTGCAGTTGGAAGGGAGCTCATCTAGTCCAATCTTGCTTAGTGTGGGAATTGCTACTGTCTCACATGGGGAAGGTAAGATGAAATTGCTTGCCAAGGTGACTTGCTCAGCATAGTGCTTGGCACATAGTAGGCATTTAATAAATACTAGCTGACTACAGTCAGACTAGAACTTCTATCTGCCCATTTACAATCCTTCCAGTGAGCTTCCCTTTCCATAGGCACTGGTGAGGAGCACGGGCATCCTTCATGGTTGAATGAAAGGAGCCAGGGATCCCTAAGGATGAGGAGGGAGGGAAGAAAATTCTTTAGCAGCTGGACTGAAAATGAAGTTTGTTCTTCTCAATCTAGAAATTCCCAAATTAAACTGAAGGCCCCAGGGTAAGAAGGAGGCTCATCCCAGAGTTTAGGTTGTTGCTTTGGGGTTTTGTTTTGTTTTCCCTCAAGCTGAACCAATCACAATCAGACTCAACAGAGGAAGAAAGGGCAAGCCCCTAGGGACTTTTGAGCACTCTGGCATCAAAAGAGCATGTAAATTCCATATAAACTAACGTGGAAGACAACATCCTCAGATTGGAATGAAAGTTTCTATGGGTAAGTAGGCAGTTCTGTTAGCCCCACCACCTTGCAAGATATAATCCTTCAGTGGGATGTCACAGAATCCCCATTTTACAGATGGATAAATTGAGGCCTAGGGAAGGCAAAGGTCACACACTTCAAAAAACACATTTTCTTATTGTTATTGTTTAGTCATGTCCAACTCATTGTGACCTCATTTGGGGTTTTCTTGGCAAAGATACTGGAGCAGTTTGTCATTTCCTTCTTCAGGTCATTTTACAGATGAGGAAACTGAGGCAAACAGGGTGAAATGACTTGCCCAGGGTCACACAGCTAGCCAGTGTCCGAGGCTTGATTTGAATTCAGAAAGATTAATCTTCCTGATGCCAGATCTGGCTCTCTAACCACTGCACCACCTAAAGCTACATACACCTTGCCTGTGTGTTGTCTGAACGTGAACTTCTTGAGAACAGAGACTGTCTTACTTTTCTAGCCCTAGCATTCAGCATTTTTCAGATTTTTTTATTTATTTTATTTTTAATTCATGGACTAAAACAAGCACTTCCATTCATAGTACAATTTTTTAAAAATAATTTTTGTACACAGCAAGGGTTTAATAAATGCTTTATTCAATCCTTCATTCTACAGAGGAAGGCCTGGTTTAGAATAAGCACTGGCTCTTAGGTCAGATGGCCTAGGCTCAGATCCCTCTTAATGCCCAGGTAACCTTAGGCCAAACCTCCCTGGGCCTCAATTCCTCTTCTTTCCCTCTAACATGCCTTCAAGCTTGAGAGTTCGATCCTACGATCTCAAGACTAAGACTCTAGTTTGCTGACCAATCATGGGTCACTAGTCACTGCTCAGGCCATCTCCTCAAGGCAAGGGGCCAGTATCCTTCCTCCTTGCCTGAGAGATGCTCCTCAGGCTTGTGTCCAATCCCAATCCTAACCATCCTTCCAACCTCCGTCAGCTCCCATCCCACCTCCTTCATGAAGCATTATGGACCTGTCCAGCCCACAGGCACATTTCTTTCCTCTGAATGTCTCTAATTTAGCGCTTGATTATGTTTTGTCTTGTGTGGACCTTTGCGTGCTTCATCTTCCCTAGCTAGACTATAATCTCTGTGAAAGCAGAACCCGTACTGCTGGACCACAGGGTTAGGCACAGACATTTGAAAACATCAGTTATTTCATCAATGTGGCTGGTTATTTTGCAGCCCCTCCAAACCTGGTCTTTCTCAGCTAACATAGCCAAGAATTAACACCACATAGTGGTCAACTTTCTGGAGAGAAGTCTCTCAGAGCTGGGCTTAATAGCCCCTGATAGGACCCCCAGCATCATCTCTCCACTACACTAAGTAATTGACCTCCAGGTTGGTATTTAATAAACATTTGTTGGTCAATTGACTGATTCCACCGAGGGATGTCTGGAGGCTCAAGTCGGATATGTGACCCCCTGTGAATGAAAGAGGGCTAAAAGGAAAAGTCATTTAGAAATTGAGATGAGTGCTGAGGAAACAGAGTCAGGGGTGACATAACGGATAAAATATTCCTGACTGCGAGCAATTACCCAGAGTCTATCCTGTTTCCAAAGCTACCTAATTAACATTCATAGACCACTTTAACGATGTTATACCATTTCATTCCCACAATAACCCTAGGAGGTAGGTGAAATTATCATCCCCATTTTAGAGATTAAGGAACTGAGGCAAACAGAGGTTAAGTGACTTGCCTAGGGTCATACCGCCAGTAAGCATGTGAGTCAGGATTTGAACCAGGTCTTCCTGATTCCAGGGGCAGCACTCTATCCACTCACTTCACCGCCTTGCTATCTTTGCTGAAGTAACAGCACAAAGGTTGAAGCTTAGACACCAAGAGAAAAGGATCTAAGACACAGAAATTGGGGATGCTGTTCTCATTTGTTGGGGATTCCCTATCTTTATAGGCCGACTTGCCTAGAAACAGGCCCCTGGATGAGACAGACTCTAAAAGACCCTCACCGGCCCTGGGATTCTCATATTCAGTAACTCTTACTTAGGGATGGGATATAATCCAAGAAGGAAGACTTTAGTTGATTTATAATAGTGTTTCTTGTTTACAATGCATGGCAACTTTCTCAGACCATTTTATAAACACAAATGCTAATGGACTCCCTGGGCTGGAGAGGGCCTCTGGAGGTCATTTCATTCCTTCCCCCCTCTCCCTACCTCACTTCTGGGACAGAGAGACTGAGTAGATGTAGCCATGGAGGAATCATCGATGATGAGATGTTTATTAGAAATAAAAAATAGCAATGTCTAGAAACGGAAGGGGCCTTAGAAAACAAATAGCACATTTTACAAAGGAGGAAACTGAGGTTTAATGGAGAGAAGTCACTTGCCCCAGATCGTAGTAAATGGTAAAGCTAGGATTCACATACAAGTGTTCTAACTCCTAGTCAAATTCTCTTTCTATCCCTACCCTTCCTCAATCACTGAGGCCTGAGAGGAGCTGGAAACAATCAGGTGCTGGGCAGAGCCCAAGGCGCCAAATTCTGCTCTAACCATCTTCGTCTCTAACCATCTCATCCCTCAGTCAACAAGTACTTAGCACTGTGAGGTGGTACTGGAGAAAGAGAAAATTCAGATCCTAGTCCCTGCCCTTGAGCAGTTTCTAATTTAACAAAGAAGCCCAGAGTAAGGCAAGCTAAGCCACTACTCAGCAGTAGGTCAATGTTAAATGGTGGTGTGCTAGAGATTTCAGGAGTTTGGAGAAAGGAGAGGTCACCTTGGGCTGGAGTAGTGAAGGAAGGTTTTGCCAAGGAAGACTAACGTAGCAGGGTGGTACGGAAAGCATCCCCTTCCCCCACTCTTTTCACCAGACCCCTTAGGGATACACTGCTCTCTCCCCACACACCCATCCCCCAGTGCTATCCCTGCTCCCAATCTCCCAGCTCTAAGCCCTAAAAAGGCGTGTTTACACAGTCCCAGTAGGGCCCTCAGAGGACACGGTGCCAAGGTCTAACTTCGGCTCCTGAACAGCCCATGTCCAGCCTGGCTAGAAGATACACCAGCCCAGCTCACCCTCTGATATCTCCCACACACCACCACCACTACCCTCCCTGCACCCACACACAATCTCAGGCTCAAAGACTAGAAGAAAGCCTGGTCAAGTGGAAACAGTGATGAATTTGAAATCAAAGGACCCCCTACTCAAAAGTTGGCTCTGCCAGTGTTGTATGACCTCAGGTAAATCATTTAACCTAGGGAGGTAGCAGCTCCTCTGTTTTCTTTGTAAAATGAAGGGATCGGACCAAATGCCTTCTCAATCCCTTACAAGTTCGAAATCTAGGATTTATGAATATAAAGAGGAAAAAACAAGGAGGCTGAGATTCCTGGGGGAAACTGATGCAAGGAGCAGAGGGAAAAAACTGGAAAAACCGTAGGGGCAGGTGGGAGGAGACAGCCTGGTGTCCTGAGTCATAGACACAGGTCTCTTCTCAGAGGCAGACATGACTACTTAATTCCCTTGGGTGCCTCCAGTCTGGTTCTCTGCCTACTGTAGATCCCCACCCCAAGAATGGAAAAGAACGTGAAGCCACTTGAGTGGTACAACAAAGGAGAGGAGAAAACGTGACTATGCATATTGGATGGGGGAGGGGTCAGAAGGAGGCGGGGCATAGCCTACAAGGTTGGCAATCCAGCCACCCTGATTCCAGCTCCCTTGTGCCCAACGTTCCGAGCACATAATGACTTGGGGGAAAGCAGGACCGAGAGCCAGTCAGGCGGCCCACAAAGGCAGGAGCTAGACTCCCAGGGCCGAGAGGAAGAGAGGAAAAGGGAAGTCAGCTGCTTTTCATGCCCAGGCACCCAGTTGAACTGACTCTTACCCAGCTGCTTTTCCTAGCATGAAGTCTGACCCCAGAACACCCCAACACCTGAGAAATCTCCACAGCAACTCTCAGCTGGGATCGGAAAAGGGATACAGGGACACAGCTTGCCTCTCTCTACTTCAGACTCTCCAGGTGGAGAAAAGAAAGACTCACTTCACCAACTAACCAAGCCATGCCCACAAGCTGAGCAGCCTGAATATCACAGAGATTCAATCCTCTCTCCAACCACCCTGGGTCATCTCTGTGGTCCTGCTCCCTCATATATCTGACCTGAACTGTTCACTTTGCCTTGAGATTTCTTTCTGTTATTCTGTGTGTGTGTGTGTGTACATGTGTATATCTGTCTGTCTCTGTGTGCCTCTCTCTCTCTCTCTCTCTCTCTCTCTCTCTCTCTCTCTCTCTCTCCCCCCTCCCCCATCTCTTCATTACATTTCTCATAGAAGAAGGAACAGTTCCTACTTTTCCTAGCCTCCTTCAGAACCTAGGAGAGATCTTTGGGAAAAGTCAGAAGTCAGAAAAACAAGGTCTGACCAAGGTCCCTTCCACCAAGACCATAACTATTTTAAAGAAACAGAGAACATTCTCAAGATCCAAGGCTGGGGGGTGGGGGGGGGGTGGGGGGGGGAATGGCTTTGGGAATGGTGCAAAAGATTAAGGCTCAATGTCAAGGAAAGTTTTCCCTAGAAGATCGTTAGGTCTTAGAGAATAAGTGATCTGCCCATGTGAAGGGCAGACCTTAGAATGGGGAAGGACATCTGGGATGCTCCCAGGCCTCACTACCTGGCCCCTCAAATGAAAGGAAGGAATGAGGGGACATGAGAAGGAACAAGAAGCAGCATAGGACAAAAAAAGGCCTGAGGGGTGGGAAGGCTGGGCCCTGAGAAGGGAATCAAGGGTGGAGCACAGGGTCCCAAAGAATGCCAGAGACCCACCCAGAAGACCTGCCATATGAGTCACTGACCTTTCAGTGCTCGGCATACAATAATCACCCATTTGGAAGGAGCCAGGGAGGACCAGCAGAGAAGTTGATGGAGAACAGTAGTTTGGGGAGCGATCTTGGGTGGGGAGGGGTGGCAGAGTAGCTGAGAAAGACCTTCTCCACTCCTCTGGAGCAAGCCAGAGTCAGACAGAAAAGGGCTTACCTCCAAGGGCTTCCTCCAAAAACCACACCACCAAGTCATTACCGTAACAGAGCTAACCCTTAATCTAGCGCTTTACATCCATCATGTCCCAACAACCCAGTGAGGCAGGTGGAGTTATTGTCTTTATTTCACAGATGAGGAAACTGAGACAAAGAGAGGCTAACTGATTTTCCCAGGGTCACACAAGCTAGCTTCACAGGCAGGATCTGAACTCCAGGTCCAGAACACTAGATCACTTCTGTTTCCTAGCAGCCTCATGACCATCACAGCCATATAAACAATATCCCCTCAAGAAACAGCACAAGAGATTAACTGCTGGACCCCCAAGATCTTCCTGTCTTGCCCCTCCCCCTCAATCCTATCTCCTCTATTCAGCAGCTCATATCCTGTCTAAGCCTGTATGGCCAGTTCTCACCCCGGGTTGAGAAGGTAGGTCTAAACCCAAAGGTTGGATGGGGACTTAGGGGTCTTACCCTGTGGTAACAGCCACCCTCCCTCCAAACTTGCACATTTCAATTAGGTGTGGGCACCAGTACAAACTAACATGACACTAATGAGGCCAGTGTTTATATATAGGCTGCCTTCCCCAAATTACCTCAGTTTCTCATCTGCTGGTTTAGGATGGCCTAGAAGGTTTCTAAGGTCCTGTTACAGCTCCACATTTATTATCCTATGGTCTTCCTACATGGTATCCATTCTGATGTCCCTGACCTGTCTACCATAGGTAGAAAAATTCTGAGAGAGACAGAGAGATAGACAGAGAAATAGAGAGACAGAGAGAGACAGACGGGGAGAAGGGAAAAAGAAGAGAGAGACAGAGACAGAGAGAGACAGAGAAAGTTGAAACTGAAAGGGACATTGGAGACCATTTTGCATTATTTCACAGAGAAGGAAACTGAGACCCAGACCTGGATTTTTTCATTCCTCCATCTCATTTTCTGAAAAAGATGCCAATTATGGAAATCATAGGATTTCAAACTGGAAGGGACCTTAGAGGTTATCAAATACAACCACACTGTTTTCAACAAGGAAACTGTGGCCAAAAGAAGATCAATTTCACTCTTCAATATCATTCGGGGTGAAAAAGATGCCACATTCAGATCCCCCATCAAGAGCGAGGGGGCTGAAATTTAGAGAGTAGTGGCAGCATGTATACATGCTCCTTCAGCAGGTAGAACTAACTGAGCTTAGAACCCAGTCCCTGTCTCCACCCTTCACCCCACCCATCACCCCTGATCTTTTCTCTAATAGAAGCCTCCCCAACACATTCTAAAGTCTGCACTGCACTGAGCTGGTGTTCTGAGGTCTCTTCGCAGCAAGTTGATTGGGAGACATGATTAGTGCAGTTTTTCCCAGTTGCCAAAATTGCTACTTACAGCTCTGGCCAGAATCCATCCTAATTCTCTCTCCAGACTACCATTCCTGCCCTTTATCTTTATCTTGCTCTATTCTCGGTAAAGACCATAACCGTTGGTGAACGGTTACAACCACAACAAGAATTAAAGATGGTCACAAAATGTGAACCTCCTTGAATGCATGCACACACACAAACAATTAACACACCCATTTAGCAACCAAACTAAAACTTTCAATTTATATTTTCTAAACAAATCCTCCCCACCCAGAAACACTGAATCAGGGGTAAGTGGCGCACATGAAAATATACAGGCATGAGGAATTTCTGAAGCAGGGAATTAGGAAATAAAGATTGGGAGGGAGAGATATTGAAAGAACTCGGAGGTCCAGACTCCCACTCCATATAAGTAAGCTACAGTATCTTCACCCCTATAACTCTCAGCCTCTTAAAACGTTTTGTCTTCTCTCTACCTTGGAAGCCTACCTATGGGAGATAGGGGCTTCTAAGTCAAACAAAATAGGCTGAAATTCTGTGCCCTCTTTTGTCACACCAGTTTTTTTTCTGGATCTCTGTCCAAAATTCACAGTTGGCAGAATAAAAGGAGTATCAGAACCCGGGGTCCAAAGATCAGAAATGAAGCGGGGAACCAGTCACGCTTCTAGTTCACAGAGACCTCGTTAACTCTTCAGGCCTCAATCTCCTCATCTGTAAAATGGGAGGGTGGGAACTCTCAAGTCTCTTCCATCTATAAATCTATCATTCTATCACTCTAGCCTCAGATCTCTGCCCCTCTAACCTTCTCCATTGCAGCATTGTGATCTTTACTCTTCCTCCGAGAATGGGGTCAGTGCGGATGAGGAAAGGGTGGGATCCTGTCCAAAAGGTGTTTTGAAATTTTCAGGTGATCAACTCAAACACAAGGCTTTATTAAACACCCCCCACGCGCCAAGCGTTAGGTGCCAGGTATGCCAGAATAGAAAAGAATTAGACAATACCCATGATCAAGGATCTTGTATTCTCAGATGGAGAAATGAGGGGAAAGGGTGGAGAAGTAAATGGAGCTATTGTTGTGGTGGGACCATTTGTGGACGAGACGATGGAGGAATCAACCCTACTACGAAGATTGAACCCAAAGCCCTCCATGCTCTTATGTCCCAGGATATTTAGGAGTTTTATTGTATAAGGAAAGGGGCCCAAGCCAAAGGGGTTATCCCCTACCCCTTTTCCCTGACCAGAGACCATCCTCCCCTACCTCAGCCAGATATATCTCTAACATGATCACAACCACCACACCCTCCCAAACCCCTGTTTCTTTGACACAGATAGTGGGGAATGAGAAGGAAAGCTCCATTTCCCAGATGATAGAGAAAAAACGGGACCCAGAGATCCTGATTCCCAGACTCTGCCTAGCCATCTGCAAGCTGCAAGTCTCATCCCAACAGCTGTGTGCCCTCCACTTCCAGGTTTTGAATTCTCACCCGTGTACTCTTCCTGCCTCTTTCCTTTTATCCTAACCCCTTACCCTTCACTCCACCCCATTCCTTTTTACCTCCCATCCCTGAGTCTATATCTCTAATCTGAAGACCAGTGTATTATAAGGGGAATATAGTGAGTTCCTCCCAGCCATCCCCCTAACCCCCCCAATTTCCTCTTCTAGGAACAGCGACCTAGCCTAAAAACATCTGGGCTGGGGCAGCTCTGGCCCTGTTCCCTGGATGGGGGTGGGGGTGGGGGAGACCCAAGTTGTTGGGGGAAGGTGAGAACACCCAGCCTGAGGTTAACTCTCTCCTGGCCTTCTTGGCCAAAAAAAAAATGTATGTGAGGTGTGAAGAACTGGAGCACTGGAGAGTCAGAAGAGGGGAGATGAAGGGGAGAGGGTGGGGAGAGGGAGGGCAGAGAGGGGGTGGGAAGGCAGCTGCATGTATGTCTGTTCATTAACCACCTGGATTAGCCATTTCTGCCCAGAGGGGAAAAGAAGGGGGCAGGGTTGGAGAAAGAGAAGGTAGCCGGACACCCCCATGCCAGCTTATGCCCTTTGGCAAGGGACCATGGAACCAGGCATCTAAGCTGGGCAAAAGGCAGGTGAAGCTTATGTTTAACCCTTTCCTGTTCCCCTTCCCTATAATTCCTTCCTCCCTGTCCACCCTGGCATAGGGAAGACTCCCTTCCCCCAGAATGGGTCGTGGGTGGGATGAATAGAGGGAACACTCAATTCAGGGATAGGAGTCCTCAGGGTTCAAGGGAGGAAAGAGCCTAGAGGTGGGAGTGGAAAAATAAGTCGGGAGTAGACATTCACTGCACCTCCCCAAAACTGTGCCCTTGGGCCCTTGGAACAAGCAGGCATGGAGGAGGAGGTGTCCCATCTTTTCTTGTGTGCATCAGAACACAGTCCCTCTCTTCTTCTGGCTGGATCCCAGCAGTCATAGACACTACTAATTTCCCTTACCAACAAAACTCCCCTCAACTCTCAGAGCAGAACCATCACCCACCTTCACCCACCCTATCCTCTCCAACTCGAAAACTTATGCACGATTCTCTCTCTCTCTCTCTCTCTCTCTCTCTCTCTCTCTCTCTCTCTCTCTCTCTCTCTCTCTCTCTCTCTCTCACACACACACACACACACACACACACACACACACACACACACACACACACACACACACACACACACACACACACAAACACACACACCAAACTTGACCCTAGCTATCCAAAGTCCATATTGTGGAAGTGGTCGTCCCACCCAGAGTCTGGGGAATGAGCAGGTTGATCTCTGAATAGACTTGGTCCACCCTGGTGACCTGGGATCTGAGAGGCCACTCCCAGCTTCCCTAGGCATTTATTTTCCCAGGGCAACCTGGATGCTACCACCCCCAGCTTCCTCATCAGTTCTGCCTCCACCCTTCTGCCTTCCTAACAGCCATACCCCCTGACCACTCACCTTTCCAGGCAAAGGAGCCACTGGGCGTGGGTGGGTCTCTGGGGCTGGAGCTTTCCAGGGGGCAGCAGAAAGAAGGGGAGCTGGATAAAATGGGGAGTGGACAGCAGTAGCAGCAGCTGGAATGAGTGACAAGCTAGGATCCAAGGATGAGAGGAGGGTGAGGGAGGGAGTGAGTGAATCTTGTGGGGGAAGCCGAGCAGGGAGGGGGAGCAAAGAGCAGAGTTGATCCCAGGTCCACAGCCGAGAGCAACTGAGAGGAGAGACCCGTGTGCTTGGTCTCCCTTCTCTCTGCACCGCCTCCTCCACGCCAGCCAGCCAGCCTCCTGTTCTCCACCTCCTTTAACCCATGCACACCCCAGACCTAGCTCAGGCCAAGGCCAATGCACACGCCCAGCTCAGTCCCAGGGGGCAGAGAGGGGGCCGCGTTATTCATCTCGGACCGTTGCTGCCGCTTCCCTAAAACAAGACATGTTCGAGAACAGGTTGGCCTAATAAAAAGGGGCTAAAAAGGAACCAAGGATGCCTACAGAGACCAAGCCTCAGAGTCTTAGACATCTCAGGGAAGGGACCTAGCAAAGAGCTGCTGGGAAGTGTCCAAGGTCAGCAGAAGTAGGGAGGGGAAGCTTCGTGGGGACTTGGGGGAAATAAGCTTGGATAATACTAGGAACACACATTTCTATAGTTTCAAGACTTTCAAGTCATTTTCCCCAAAACAACCTCAGGAGATTGTGCATTGTTACCATTTGCCAACGATCATGCAGCTAGAAAGCAACAGAGTCAGATCTCCTCAATTTCAAATCCAGGGGGTGCTTTTTCCACCCCACAATCCTCACCTGCCCTCTGAGGCTTTGCTGGAACAAGGGAAGGGAATAAATAGTTTTTATTAAGCACCTACTGTATGCACCTGGTACTGTGCCAAGTGCTTTACAAACAATCATTCCTAAACATGGCCATGATTGGCTACAGGAAGAGTCACAGGTTGTGGGACACACAGGGAAGGGATAAAGGGAGGAAACAGTCCAACATTTATAGCTTATGCCTCCTCCTACTTTCTCCCCAGCCTTCATTTGCCCCCTGGTGAAGGCAGCATATTATGGCAACAGTGCACTTGACCAGAAAGTGAGGGACCTGGGTTCTGGTTCCACCTCTGCCACTACTTTGAAGTCAGTTGGTTAATTTCTCTAGATCCAAGTTTTCTCATCTATAAAATGGGTATAATAACCCCTGCCTCCTTCAAAGGTCTGTTTATAAGGATGCAATGAGGCAGTACATGTGAAAAGTCAGAAGTTCTATAGCAATGTAAGGAATTATTATTATAGCATTAAACTTTAAAGGTAGGGTCTCAGAGCATACTGAGAGTCAAGGTCTGGCCTGGGGGAACTGGCCATCTTTCAGAATGGGTAGGATACATAGAAGGAATATACCTAGCTAAACTCACTCACCGGACACCCCACCACCAATCAGCAGCAGCTATCCCACCCTGAAGATACATTTTGACCCTCCGTGAGTGCCTAGGTCCAGTGACCACCCCTTCTCTGGGGGGGGGGGGGGGCGGGACGTCCCAGCAATGCTCAACTCACTTCTGGCTCAACTCACTCTCTGGACTTCTTCCCCACTTCTCCCCCAACTCCACTTCCAGCTCCCCTTTATGTACTATCTTCCCTCAAACCTGGCACTTAAGATGGCCAGAGTACATAATAAACTGTTAATAAATGCTTTATCTATCTATCTATCTGTCTGTCTATTGATGGAGGTCAGGAGGGGCTCTTAACTTGGAGCCCATGAACTTGGATGGGGAAAAAAAATGTCTTTTCACCAATCCTCTAACTGAAAGGTAGCATTTCCTTCCATTATGAACAGGCAACAACCATGATTCTGAAAAGAGGCCCATGGGCTTCACGGGACTGGTGCAAAAGGGAGCCAGGAGCCCCTAAAAAGCCCCTGCTCTAGATCCTGTGGTAGGAGTCAGGATTTGAGAAGTTAAAATCCCAGTCCTCTGGATGATCTTCCATTTCCTCTGTCAAACTCAACCTCAATTCTCATACTCTGTCTTCACCTCAGATGACACCAACGGGTCCCCAACCAGATATTTGGTAGCTATGGCACCATAGAAAAATCTATAATTCAATTCAACACAATAAGGATTTATGAAGCACCTACTGTGTGCTAGGCACTGAGGATTGTTAAAGGCAGGATTTGAATTCAGCTCCTTTGACTCCAGAACCATTGTTCTTTCTGGTATATCAAGCCGTCTGTCCCAAAAGCTGAGCAGCACAGTATAGTACTGGGTCTGGAATAAGGCAGTTGTTGTTCTCTCATCTTTCAATCCTGTTTGACTCTGTGTCCCCATTTGGGGTTTTCTTGGCAAAGATAATGGAGTAGTTTGTCATTTCCTTCTCTAGCTCATTTTACAGATGAAGAAACTGAGGCAAGCATGGTTGTCATTTGTCCCAGATTTGAATTCAAGAAGATGAGACTTCCTGAGGCCAGGTCCAGCACACTAACCACTGTGCCACCTAGCTTCCTGGAATAAGGACGGTCTGAGTTCAAATCCACCCTTATGCATTAACTAGCTTCATGACCCTAGACACGTCGCTTAATTTATGTCTGCCTTAGTTTTCTAATTTGTAACATGGGGATACTAACAGCACTTACTTCCCAGGGTTGTTTGAGTACAAAATAACACTTGCTATATACGTGTTAGCGGCTATAATCATAGTAATTGTCCTCCTCATTATCATCATCTAACCCCCAGAGGCTCCTGTGTCTACCTGTGCCTTCCAATCAAAGAAAATTCTCTGTGGTAAGCTCTTAACCAAGGGTTCGTGAACTTTTTTTTGTTTGTTTTTTAATATTTTGTTAATTGAGTTTCAATATGATTGATTTCCATTGTAATCCTATGTTATTTTATGCACTTAGAAACATTATTCTGAGAAGGGGTCCACAGGCTTCCCCAGACTGGCAGAGACGTCTGTGATACACACAAAATGGTTACGAAGCCCTGGTCTAGACAGAGATGTGTGAGGTACAATCTCCTCGATCCTTGCACAAAAATCAGAAAATAAATGGCATTTCCAGGAAAATTCAATAATTCCAGCTTTGATATCTGTCCCTCACCATGCATCCCCTGCCTTCCCAAGTCACAGGCCATCTTCCTCTCTGGCTAACCCACAGTATCCATTCTACCTAGTCATTTCCAACTATCTTATTTCACCTCATCACCCTGGAGCTTTCAGAGGAGAAAATTTACATTAGATGATTTCAAAGGTCCAACAGTAAGATTCTGGGACCCAGTAGGACACTAGATTTTTTCCAAGCATCAAGGGCTCTCATAACTTGGGGATGGGGGGAGGCCTCAAAGAAAGCTGGTGTTGGTATATCATTTCAGCCTCTCCATGATCTCATTTGGGTTTTTCTTGGCAAAGATCCTAGAGTGGTTTGTCATTTCCTTCTCTGGCTCATTTTACAGATGAAGAAACTGAGGCAAACAGAGTTACGGCTTGCCAACACCGCTAATAAGTGTCTGAGGCCAGATTTGAATTCAGGAAGATGAGTCTTCCTGATTTCAAGCCCAGAACTGCACCATATAGATGCCTACTAAAGGCTACTTTGATGGTGGTAGTAGTAGTAGTAGTAAACAATAACAACTCAATTTTCTGAGTGCTTTACAAAGTATTTTCCTCACAACAACCCTGTGCTGTGGGTAGTTCAAGTAATATTATCCCCCATTTCCCAAATGAGACTTGGAGAGATAAGTGATGTGCTGGCATTCACACAGCTGCTAATAAAAATACCTGACAGTAATACTATAATCGTTTCAAAGCATGGGTTCTTATCCTGGAGTCCACAGGCCCATAGACAGATTTCAAGGAGTCTGTGAAGTTGGATGGGGAAAAACAATGAGATCTTTATAACTGGTGTCCTATGCATTTTATTTTATGCATTTAAAAATATTCTGAGAAGGGGACTCTGGGCTTCACCAGACTCCCAGAGGGGTCCCGAACCCACAAAAGGTTAAGAAGTCCTGCTTTAACATTTCCAAAGCACTTCACATACAGATCAGCATGTTGGCATGTTGGAATCATCCGGCTAGATAGGTACAAATTCTGCCTCTGACACTAACTATGGACAAGACACACTCGCTCTGAGGCTGGATTTCCTAGACTTTCTTAGAGCTAACAGATACTCTCTTTCTCCAAGACCAAGTTGCCTGAAGACTTGGACCTCGATCCTTTGTTGCTGTCTAATGTTTCTTTCTTTTAATTACACTACCCTGACAAAACCCTTCCCTTGTTCCTTCTTTCCCTGATCAACAGAACATTCCTCATCCCACCTCCCTCCTCTCTCCTCCCTCCTCTCTCTCTCTCTCTCTCTCTCTCTCTCTCTCTCTCTCTCTCTCACACACACACACACACACACACACACACACACACACACACAAACACACACCATGCTTCTGCCATCATCGTCATTAAAAGTAATTTATTAATTGCTTAATTACAAACAGAGCTGTAACAAAAAAAAAAAAAAAAGCCCTGCTCTCTGGAAGTTCAGGTTGAATCTGCTGGAACATGGAGACAACAGGAATGAAAACATTTTCCTAATACCTCCACGGACTGCGAGGAATTCCATCATTCTTCAGCTCCAGGGCAGACAAGGATGGGGGATGTGGGGGGGAGGGGGGAAGCTCTTAGAGGCCCCAGCCCCTCCCACTCCCAAGAAGCCTTCAGGGTTGAATCCTTCCTTCCCACCCCCCCTCCCCAACCCCAACCAAATGTCATGGGCAGAAAAGAAGTCTAGGAACACCTGGTCATGGAACCCAGGTGTCCATAGTGTTAGTCTTCAAGACCCACAATATTTCCAGATACCACAGAGAAAGGAACCTGGAGAGTCACAGATTTTCAAAGAACAAGAGCAATGTTTCCAACAGCTGCCCAACACTCCCCCCCATCTCCCACCCCCAGCTTTCCCGAGAGATTCCATATTTCCATCAACTCTCTCTACTTCCTCCTTTCCCCTACCCCCCCCACATATATACATACACACACACACACAAACACACACACACACACACACACACACACACACACGCAGAGCTGCTTTCACTTCGAGAAAAGGGGACTCCAAGTCTTGCTGTCCCTGAGAACTAATTTGCTCTTCTCCCTCCCCTTCTCCAGCTCCACCTCTCTCCCTTCCCTCTCAACCAGTGATGACTCAAGATTTCCTGGGCCTGCCTCTTCCCCATCTCCCTCTCCACCTCTCAAACCCAACCCAATCCCCTTTTCCCTCCTCCCCCTTTTTCTCTGCTGCACTAAATTGCACATCTGGTTCCAGTTGTGGTTGGTCCATTCGGGGTAGGCTGGGTGGTTTCTCATAAAAGTGAAGAATCGGAGACCAGTGGGGCTGGGGGAAGGGCAGAAGCAGGGGGCGGAGGGAGGGAGAGAGAGAGCACATAATCAGAGAGGCTGGGATTTTTGTAAAAAGATGATCAGAGACTGGATCGAGATAAGAACATATAGTCATGGAGTGTCATACCATACTAAACCCGAAGAAACTCTTGGAGTGGCAGAAAGGCAGAAAAGAGGCTGAGATGGAGACAGAAAGAGGGGAGGAGAAAGAAAAGGCAAGAAAGAAACAAAGAAAAAAGCAGAGGGCAGTGAGAAAGTTTAGGACAGAAGGTTTCTGTTCCCCAGCAACTTCCCCGGTGGGTGTTCTGGCCCAGCATCCCCTGCAGCTGCCTGCGGGGCCCTAGCCTTCTGCAGTCTTGATGAGATGGCAGACTCAGAGGTCAGCAATGGTGGCCAGTCCCTGGAGGAAGGACAGCTGAGGAGGGAGACACTAATGTTCACCTGCTCTTCCATGCCAAGGACCGTCAGTTCTCTGGAATCCCAGATCTTGTCAGGACGTTCCTAGACCATAGCCCTTACACTCTCAGGACCAGAAACTTAACCTACTTCTGGCACTAAAAGACAACTGGGACCACCCCTGAATCTCCCTAATGACCCCAGGAGCTGACCATGTTCTCGTATGGTTTCTAACGCTCCCTCTGCTTCCCCCTTATCCATTGTCCAGAGAGCTGAAAAGTATTTCTCAAATTGAGTGCTGGTGGTAAGTTCACTGGCTCTCTTGGAGAGGATGAAAAGATATCATGAGAAGCAAGATGGTGCTTCATAAAAGCAGTGAGTCAAGAGACCTGGATTCGAATACAGATTCTGTCGCTGAATGGATGTGCAATTACAATCAAGTCACATAAATTTCCTGAACCTTCATCTTTTCATCTAGAAAATGAAGATGAGAACAGTACTTCTACCAGTTACCTTCTAAGTATGTTCTGGGGGGCAGGAGTCCTTTGTAAACCAGAATTGTCAACATTGTTACTATCCCCAACCTCAGAATTGCACAGGTTGGGGGGAGGGGGAAAGGTGAACCTCAAATGAAGAGGAAGTGGAGAAAAACCATGGAAACTTAGTAACTATCGGTTTATCCCACAGTAGCAGGTTAGCATCCTGGGAGTAGAACCAGGGACCAGAATAGTGTTCTAGTTGCTGTTTTCAAACTGTTCCATGTCTCCTCTGACTTGGTACCCCATGCCCCCCCAAGTCATTCTGCTAAGCTTGATCCTACCTGCCTGACACAGATGGTGAATGACAACAATCACTCACAATGCTTCTCTTTTGGGGCCAACACATCGTTCCGCACCTCCCAGAACTCCCTTTGGAGCTACTTTCCCTCAGCATTCTGTCCTTATTGCCTGTCTCCAGCCCCTCCCTTTCCTTCCTGAAGGTTGGATAACAAGCTCTACAGTCCTGGTCATTGTTAGCTTCCTTTTCCTATTTGTCATCTATAAAGTACATCGACTGACACAAGGGCACAGACACCCTCCCATGAGACTGAAGGACACTCTTACACATATATTTGCATAAATATTTGCAGCTCATTTATATGTGGTTCAGGAAAGTCTCAGAGTTTATCTAATGTCTTCTCAGCTCCTACCCCAACCCTCAACAAAGGAAAGCTCTCATCCCTTCCATATCTGAGTTTGGTGAATGCTGAGAGAGTAAGATAGGGTCAGGGCAGTACAGCAAAGGTGGGAGGGGGAGAAAAAGGGTTAGGGGAAAGTGGACATTAACTCAAAGGTAGCTTGTTATCTGCTTCTACTGGTATCATCTATATCTTCCAATCCAACTTCAGTTACTATCTTCAAATGGTATGATTCTAATGCAAAATTCTAAATCAGAAATTAAAGATATGGTTTGTGAACACCAGAAAGAAAAGCAGTAATCACTAGAAGCTAGCGTAGGTTCATTATAAACAAATAATATCAACTTTTTATAGAATTATCAAGCTGGTAGACTGGAAGGATGCCATAGAAACATTGCATTTTTATTTGATCAAGGCATTCATGATATCCCCAGGGTATGAAAGAATGTTAACTATAGTACAGCTACATAGATTCGTAACTAGTTGAACAACTATTCCCAAAATATATTGAATATTGGATCAATATCAACCTACGGGGGGGGTCATATGGAGAGGAAGGGAAGTATTAAGTATTTATTAAGGACTTACATATGCCAGGCAGTCTGCTAAGCTTTTTACAATTATTGTCTCATTTGTTCCTTACAACCACTTTGGAAAGTAGGTCCTATTGCTATTTCCATTTTACATTTGAGGAAACCAAGGCAGACACACGCTAAGTGACATGCTCAGGGTCAAACTGCTAGTAAATTTCTGAGGTCAAATTTGAACTCAGATCTTCCTGACTCCAGGTCTTTGTGCTCTATCCACAGCCCCACCTAGCGGCCCCTGGAATATTCTAATGTTACCTAAATAGGAAGAATTCTCTCCTTTCGCTCCAATCACTCCCACTCCTCAGAAGGGTCAGTTTAAATGAATCTCCATAATGACTTTTTAACTACCTTTCTCCATTGTTTGGGAGGCTTTGATGTTTTTCAGCACCTTCCTGGGGAAAGTAGTGCGTGGGAGGTCAGATTAGCCTAAACTTCCCCAAATTTGGCTATATTCACATATACATCCCTTTAGGTTTAACCAGCAGTCTTAAGGGAAGCCACCTTCTTCCCAGAAAAATAAAAGAATTTGAAAGATAAAAGAATCTGCAGGTTGGATGCCCTCCCTCTCAGGAAAGCCATCTGTAGTGTCTCAGTAAAGTCCTGCCTCACTTTCTCTACATCCACTTTCATTATTTCACTCATCAGTCTGGAAGAATTACACAATCTTGATGTGAGAGTGCCCTAAAGCCCTTCTGAGGCTTTGAGTCTGGCCATACCTGCCTTTGAAAAGTCTAGGAATGCTAACTGAGTAGGTGGAAGAGACAAAGACCTTGCCCCATGGGCTAGATATGTCTAGGTAACTTTTCCCCACCCACTTATCTACATGAGAATAAAAAAAGATTTAGGGTTTGAAAACTGAGGGTTGTCAAACTCCTGAGCGTTGGGCCAATAACCATTACACGATTTATAATTTAGCATTCAGTCATTAAAATTAGGAGGTACAGTATATGAAATGTCTAGCATGAGCTAGAATGAGTTCTCCCACAGAGACTCCCAAATCCAGTGGAAAGGAAGTTTAATGCAAAGGAAAGATTTGTCCCAAAAGTAGCAGGTGAGTAGATCAAAAAGCATTTTAGCCAATTTGGGGAAAACAAGATAAAAAAAAACAGCAGAAAAATTTGCTCATCTCCAGAAATTGTTTCTTTCTTTTTCTAAAAGACCCTTACCAATAAAAAGCTCATGGACTTTGTCCGATCACTGTTGTTCAGTAGTGCCCAACTCTTGGTGACCCCATTTAGGGTTTTCTTGGCAAGCATACAGTAGTGGTTTGCCACTTCCTTCTCCAGCTCATTTTACAGATAAGAAAACTGAGGCAACAGGGTTAAGTGACTCACCCAGGGTTACACAGCTAGTAAGTGTCTGAGGCTGGATTTGAACTTAGAAAGGTAAGTCTTCCTGATTTTAAGCCCAGCTCTCCATTCATTATACCACCATGGACTTTAAGCATAAGACAATACTCATTCTTCCCTTAAGGAAGAGAAAGCCAAAGATTTCCGCTGAGCCAGAATCTGGAACATTCACCCAAATAACCAGCAGGATCCATCAGCATTGGTGGAAATTATGAGACCACTGAAGGCATAAGCTGCTCCTTCACTCCTCTGTTCCCTTCATTTGTGCCCCCAAAGACTTGCTCCTCTGTGTTTCCTCAGACCTCACATGTTCCCTATGTATGTACCCCTCCCATGTGCGTCCCCTATGTGTTTCCACTCTTCATACTGATGTTATATTTATTTGTCGAAAAATGCTCCAGGTTTATGGGAGGAATGTTTTATTATTTCTTTTCTTATTATCCCTTTTGATTAAATGCCTTTGTTGACACTGTGTCAACAACTGTGCCCCTTAAAAGCAAACACATCAATAGGACCCTAAGAACTGTGGTTCTGGGGGACATGGAGCCACAGAGTATCTTTAATTCAGGGAACCCTTCCCTCTCAATCAGGGAGTGCTACTACTAGATGCTACAATAATAATTTACATTTACTGGCTAACAAAGAGCCTTCTTTCAATTTGGAACAATTACATCCCAAATGTCACTAACCCATCACCCTAAGGATATCACTACTAAGCTTGTACCGCAAAGAGATCAGAGAAAGGAAAATGACCAATATGGACAAAAATATTTATAGTAGCAAAAAAAACCCTAGAAACTAAGGGGGTGCCCATATATTGGTGAGTGGCTAAACAAATTATGGTATATGAATATAATGAAATATTATAGTACTGTAGAAAACAATGCAATGGAGTTTGTGGAGAAAAAAGGGGGGAAAACTGTATGAATGGATGCAAAGCTATCAAGAGCAACAATATTATGAAGAAAACTAACTTTAAAAGACCTGAAACTCTAGTCGATATAATGACAAGCCACAATTTCCAGAGGAATAAAGAAGAAATATGTGACTCCCCACCTGACAGAGAGATGATGGATTCAAGATACAGAATAAGACAGACATGCAAGTATTTAATTTGCTTGATTATGTATATTTGTTATGAGGATTTTCTTTTTTTTTTTTTGTTCAGTGTGAGGGGGAAAAAAGAAATGCTTGTTGATTAGGAGAGAGAGAGAGAGAGAGAGACAGAGACAGAGACAGAGACAGAGAGAGACAGAGAGAAGGTTTCCATACAACAAATCTGTATTTGTTGTACACACAATATTGTGTTAATAGCACATATACTGTCAACATTTCACAGATAAAGAACAGTAGATTAAATGAGATTTAAAATTTGAGGGCAACTAGGTGGTACAGTGGATAGAGTGCTGGATCTGAAGTCTGGAAACCTGGCCTCTTACACTTACTAGTGACCCAGGGCAAGTCATTTAACTCTCTGCCTCAGTTGCTCATCTGTAAACTGAGCTGGAGAAGGACATGGCAAACCACTCCTGTATCCTTACTAAGAAAACCCCAAATGGGGTCATGAAAAATGAGACACAACTGAAAACAATTAAACAACAGCCAATAAGGTTTAAGGGACTCCATAATAACACAAGCAGTAAGTATCACAGCCAGACTTGGATTTCTGGACTCTAGGATCCGTCTTCTTTCTTCTACACCCTTCTGACTTTCTAATTAGATTGTCAAATTAAGCTTCTCAGGCTATTTATTGTATATATCCATGACTTCACTATACCCTAGTAACTAGTTAGGCATTGATCAGTTCACTGCATGACCAGAGTCTGGCCTAGATATGTCCTAGAGTCTACCTACCTTAAAGTATTAGAGGCAAGTATTTTTTAAGATCTGTCCAGCAAGCAGTTGGCCAATGATAGTGGGACAAGGCTAACACTATTCATGATCAACTACTGCCCAGATGAAACTTCTTTAAGAACATCCCCCCTCCCTTTTCCCTGACCTCAGGTTCATCATTCTCATTAACCGTCTGATTTCCCAAGTACCAGTAAGGAGATGGCATCTAGATTAGGCACACCAGTCACCAGAAAGGCATACTATTTATTATAAACTAATAGAGTGGCATTCTAGTTTACTACTCAATCCCTGGCAAGTTCTGAGACTGGAAAGCTGAGGACCAGATCTGAGATAGGGTCACAGGATCATTGGATGGGGCAAAAGCTGGCCAGGGTTACATAGCTAGGAAGCATTTGAGGCTGGATTTGAATTCAGGTCTTCCTGACCGCAGCTGTGTCTGCCACCTTCTCACTTCAAGGACAGATTTAGATTTGTTGGAAATCTTAAAGGCCATGTAATACCTTATTTTAGAGATAAAGAAATGAGGCCCAGAGAGGTTTATCTTTACTTTCACTAACCTCTAACTAAAATTGAGCATTTCCTTCAATATTTAAATTTTTTTTTCTGGGAAGGGGTCCCTAGGTTTCACCGGACTGCTTACATGGGATATAACACTTAAAAAAAAAAAAAGGTTAAAACACCTGCTATAATACCATCTCTTAACTAAAATACCATCCACCTCTAATTAATTCCATGAGTCTAAGGCTCATGACCTTTTATCCTTAATCTATGTTCCTCTTGGGATGGCCCAGTCTGTGAAATGCAACGGGATCGTGTACAGAGTGCTGGACTTGGGGTCAAAAAGAAATGGATTCAAATCCTGCCTCAAATATGTTCTAGGTATGTGACCCCGCACAAGTCATTTAACTGCTGCCTCCATTTCCTCATCTAGAAAATGGGGATGACAATAGCACCCATCTCTAAGGATTATCGTGCGAATAATATGGGATATTTTTGAAGTACTCTGCAACCTTTAAAATGCTACGTAAATGCTAGCTATTACCTTTTAGGCTCAGCATCAGGTGTCCAAGAGACCTTGACGATGGATCTGAGCTTGTCTGAAAGAAAGCTGAGGACAGTCAGAGCTTAGCATCTCAATAGAGTCTCAATAAACTAGGGATCCAGAGAGTCATTTTAAGGTTCCTGAACTCACAAAGGAGTCATCCTGGGCGCACACACACCCTGTCTTACAGTGAAATCCATCCCGCAGTCAACATGAGAGGAGCAAGCACTGTCATTTCGCAATAGATATTTTAATTTCGTCCCTCTTCTGGCTAATTCGTGGTGATAGTGAGCAATTGGTCAAACCCTCCTCCCCATAATAATCCTTCAAATTCTTGAAAACAGTTATTTCTCCTCTTTTTCCTCTCCTTGAGGCTACAGGAAGCATATTCCACAATCTCAGAGCTGGTAGGGACCAAAGAGGCCTGAACAAGAACAAGAATCTCCACTACATTATAACCAACAAGGGGGTCACCTAACCTTTTCTCACAGACCTCCAGTAAGGGGGAGACCACTCACTGACTGCCAAAGATGTCCATTCCACTGGTGAATCATTCCAGTGGCTAGGAAAGTAAGATGAACTGTTTGGCCATGGAAAATTCACAACTTCTCTGGACAAGTTGTGTATTTTTGTGTATTAAAAAAAAAAGAATAAAATAATAATGCCTCTACTACCTACCTCACAAAGCAGGCTTTGTCATGAGGCTCAAATGAGTTAACATATAAAATGCTTTGATTTTTTTATATCAGTACTTATCCAATTTAACTCAAAGTTCTACCGTCAAGATTTTTTTTTTTAGATCCTCATTCTTTGCTCCACGTCATCTGTAGTTACGGAACATGTCATCTATAACTTATCCAAATTACTGGTAAGCCTATTAAATAGCACATGGCCAAGCACAGAACCCTGGGGCACTCCACTGCAGACATCCTTGCAAGCTGACCTAGAAAAATGAAAGATTGCTCTTCAAAGCCAGCCATTCAACCAGTTGTGAATCCACTTAGCCATGCTGTCATCTAACCTACACCTCTCAATCTTGTTTATAAGAATAGCACTAGAGACTCTCAAATGTTTTGCTAAAATATAAATAACCAAAAGCTATCATATTTCCCTCCTACCATTCTAAGAACCCCATCAAAAAGGGAAGTGAGGTTAATCCACCATGACCCGTTACCAAAAAATGGATGTGGGGCTCAAAGCCTTCTCTTCTCAGTGTTCAATATAGTCACTCTTAATGATATAGTCACATCTCTTAATGATATGTTTTGAAATTTGGCCAGGGATGGAAGTCAAGTTCACTAGCTTATAGTTTCAGACTATATACTCTCTTGCATTTTTTTTAATGAAAACCAAGGTATTTTACCCTTCCCCCTCAATTCTACTGCTGCCCTCCCATTCTCCAAGACCTTTCTTTTAAAAAATTTTAAAAATTGTTTATTAACGCTCTTTGTTATATATCACATTCCCAATGACTTTCTCTCCCCAGTGGAGTCCCTCCCATGTAACAAATAACTACAGTCAAGCAAAACAAATCAATATCTGTCATGCCTGAAACTGCCTCTCTTCAGACCTCTAGTCCACTATCTGCCCACAGGTGGACAGTGTCTCCATGTTCTTCAAAAAACAAACAAACAAACAAACACTTGCAAAGGCTCTGTAATCACATTTCTAGTTCTTCCAGTACCTAGGGATGTAGTTCCTCTGGGTTTGGTTTCCAGATTCTGGGTAAGGTAATAGTGCTCTCTTACTATTTCCCTAATTATCACAGGTATTAACTTCCAATTGGCCATCTTTGTCCTGTCCTTTCTAATCCTGATATTACTGTCCTTGGCAAAAGAAAGAGAAAGAAAAAAAAAGTTGAGGATCTAACTCTGCCTTCCTTTTGTTATTTGTCACCATGTAGAGGCGCAGTTCTATCCTTTCTTGGAGTCTCTCTTTTTTCTAATATAGCTTTTAAAAAAAACGTTTTGGAAATGGCTTTCCTCTCCAACCCTAGATCTCCTACTCACTACCTGGATGACCTTGGGTAAGGCACTTAATATCTCTGGCTTTCAGTGTCCTCATCTTTAAAATGAAAAGGTTGGAGGAGATGACCTCTAAATGGATGACTCTCAGTTCATTCTGGTCTTTGATGTTCTCCCTAACACTATTTTGACAGGATAATATACACTATGCTTTTATATTTGTTCTCCATTACCTATCTTTGATTTCATCTTCTGGTTATGGCTTTTTAAAATGCTGGTTTATTAATTGGTCTATTTCTTTGGATTATTCCTGCCCCCTTTCTTTCTCATTGGAATAATTTCATTCCTAAGAGTTTCAAATTCCTCTGGGATGACTCCCCCTAAAAACTTTTAATCCATAAAATTCTACCTTTTCTTTCTAGGAATCCTATGAAACCTACTTTCCCAAAATCCAGGGAGCATATTAGATTGTGCCTGGATTTCCTTTTCTCTTTCATAAATTTAAGATGAAGTGCATTTCTACCCCAGCTTTCACTTCTTACCTGTTGAGGAGAATTAGGCCCAGAATAGAAACCCCTCTCATTGGCTCCACCTCCTTTAGAAGGATGAAACTGTTATTAAGGCAAGCTAAGAAACGAATAGATGCTCTGCTTATGGAGGAGAGAGCCAGCCCCAGCCAGGGTCAGGATAACTGATGTGCCTCATTGGCATTATAGCAAACCTTTGTGCTGAGGCTGTGGTCTGTTTCTCAAATACAACATTCATTCTTCTTTCTGTCCAGATGGTCTGTAATATACTCCAAAGAGAGTATATTACAGACAGATACAGAGAGTATCACTGATTTTGCTTCCAAAATTCCTCTTCACGCAAATGTTCCTTCTTTTCCTCAGTTCACAGATTTCCCCACCTAAGTAGGTCTTGTCAGGAAACAGCAGGAGTTTTCCCTTCTTTTTACCCATCCTTCTTTCTTTGCACAAGTTATGCCCTCCCAGGGCCATATGAGAGTCATGGGTTCTATCTCACAAAGTCTATTACAATAAGGAATGTCAAACTCGCCTCCCTGCCTTAGGAGGGATGTCCTAGTCACCATAAGTTGTGTGCTTACCTGGAAATATCTGAGTCCATAAATTTTAGAGCTGATTCTTGTGTTTTGTCCCCTGTGAATTTCTGAGTGTCTCTGTGGCTATTTTCCTACACTAAGACTATTCTCTATGGTGGGTAGACACAAAGATCTTCTTTTGTGTCTGTCCCCCCCACCAATTCCCCATCTTTCCATCCCCGTTCCTTTTCCATTTAAAGCCCTTTGGAAAGTAATACTCTATTACTAGCTCTAGTCAGGGATCATCCATTCCTAGTCAGAAGCCTATCACTTTGATATTTTGTGGTGGCACCTAGTAGATAGAGAGCACTGGACTTGAGAATCAGGAAGACCTAAGTTCAAATCCTGTCTCACATACTTCCTGGTTGTTTAACTCAGAACAAGCCACTTACCCTCTATCTTACTCAATTTCCTCATCTGTAAAATGGAAATAATGATAGCACCAACCTCACAGGGCTATTGCGACAACTGAAATGAAATAGCCTATATAAAGTGCTTTTCAAACCTTCAAGCACATAAAAGTTAATGACAATTATTCAAATCCCATTCTCAGCCATCATTTGCCTAGACAGCTGTTTACTTCCCAAATCCTCATTTATCTTCTAAATCTCTCACTTTCAATGGAAAATGATGGATAAAACTCTATCTGGACCTCTAAAATCTTCAGATACTGATCCAAAATCTCATAATCTTTAGCAGTGAGTTCTAGATTTCTCTTGGCTGTATAAGTCGTATCTCTGTGAACCCTAACAGGTCGACATGTCTCAGGAGGGTCTCTGCCATGTTCGGGATACTTATCAGGGAAGACAGAAGACTTTTCTATCATTACCATCACCATCAGGTCAACAAATCTCTGCCTTGGTCAACAGTCAGCACTTCTAACCTTCATTGGATAATGAGGAATTCACAACGTCTCTTCTTAGAGAAAAAGCAGCTGCTTCTTCCTCAAAGGGTCCATCTTCCTCCTCTCTAGGAATAACCTCATATCCATTATTTAGCCTCCACTATTTGATGGATCCTTTCTTTCATTTTTTTTCTCTGTAGTACATTCATCTATCCTCCAGCCTAACAAAGGTCAGGATTCCCTTCCACCTCTACAGACCTATCTTCTTGTTTTGCAAATGAAAGCCATCCTTGGTTTCATTCTTCCTTGTCTCCTTTTTGGAAGAGATACCAGTCTGCTCTCTGAACAGAGCTGACCATCCCTTGGCTATGGCCCAAAGACTAACATCAGCACAATCTTCCAGCTCACACTCCTTGCTGGAAAAATCCTTAGCCCTTTGCTGTTCTTGCCAGTCACTTTTTTTAAAGTAATATTTTATTTTTTCCCAATTACATGTAAAAAACCATTTCAATATTCATCTTTAAAAGTTTTGAATTCCAAATTTTTTCTCTCTTTCTACCCTTTCCCCTCTCTGCTATAGTAAGCAATTTGACATAAGTTATACACATGTGATCACATAAAACATTTCCATATTAGTCATGTTTTGAAAAAGGACACAGACAAAAAAACACACCAAAAAAAGTGAAAATTAGTATACTTTGATCTGCATTCATGCTCCATCAATTCTTTTTCTAGACATAGTACTTTCATCACGAGTCCTTTGGAATTGTCTTGGATCACCGTTTTGCTAGGAAGAGCTAAGTCATTCACAGTTGATCATCTTGCAAAATTGCTGTTACTGTGTGCAATGTTCTGGTCTTTCTCACTTCACTCAGTTCATTTAAGTCTTTCCAGGTTTTTCTGAATTCTATCTGACCATCATTTCTTATAGCATAATAATATTTCATTGTAATCATACACCACAGCTTGTTCAGCCATTCCTCAACTGATGGGCATCCCCTCAATTTCCAATTCTTTGCCACCACAAAAAAAAAAAGCTATTATAAATATTTTTGCACAGATAGGTCCTTTTTCCTTTCTTTTTTTCTTTCATCTCTTTGGGATACAGACATGGTGATTGTAATCTCATCAATTCCCATGGATTCAATTATCATCTCTGTGTTGATAATTCTCAGATCTACTTCTACAACCCTAATCTCTCACCCAACAGCCAGACGTGCCTATCCAACTGCCTATTGGATATACTTACCCGGATGTTTCACAGACACCTTAAATTTGACAAGTCCACTGAACTCATTACCTTTCCCCACAAACCCTTCTGTCTTCCCTATTATCGTTGAGAGCACCACAATCCTCCTGCTTACAGAGAACTGAAACCTAGATGTTGTCCTTCATTTCTCCCTCCCTCACCCTCCACATCCAATCTGTTGCCAAGTCCTACTAATTTTACCTACATGACTCCCCTTCGTATACTTCCCCTTCTCTCCTCGACATTGACAGCATTTTGCAGGCTCTCACCTCATGCCTGTACTGTTGCAATTACCTGCTGATGGTCTCCCTTCCCCAAGTGTCTCCCCATTCCAGTTCATTCTTTACTCAACTGTCAAACTGATCTTAAGTGAACCATTTCATCCCCCTATTCAGCTCTGTTTGGCACTTAAAACCTTTCATTATCTGGCCCTTTTTACCTTTCCAGTCTTTTTACACTTTACTTACCCGAACATACTCTTGTAATTCTATGACATTGCCCTCCTTACTGTTACTCACCCAAGATATCCCATCTCTGGACTCCTGCCATTTTCACTGACTCTACCCCATACCTAAAATATTGCCCCACCTCATGTCTCTCTGCCTCCTGATTTCTCATTTCCTTCAAGTCCCAACTAAAATCCCCCCTTCTACAAGAAATCTTTCTTGATACTTCTTCATGCTAGTGCCTTCCTTGTGAAAAAATTCCAATTTATCCTGTATAGAGTTTGTTTGCACGTATTTGGTGGCATGTTGGTTCCTCCCATCAGACTATGTTCCTTGAGGGCAGGATAAGCTCTCTGCCTTTGTATCTCCTGGGTGAAGCACAATGTCTGGCCAGTATTTAATAAATACTTATTGACTGACTGACTGCTTACACATTTCGCTTAGAAGGAACTCATTTCATTGTGAAGCAGCTCAAATTGTTAGAAAGTCTTTCCTTACAGTGAACTGAAATCTGCTTTACTCTAAATTCTTGCTCATTGGTCACAGTTTCCAATTATATAACTGCATCAAATATATTAATATATTTAATCTCTTTTCTACACAGTTGCCCTACTGGATCATAAGTCCCAACAGTCCAAACCTCAGTTACTTCAATATTCCTTCATATAAAGGCCTTTCCCTCCTAGTTTGATGATTAATTTTCTAGTTCTCAGATTTGATTTTGGCTTTTGTTCTTTACACTACCCTTGGAGAGCACCAAAAGAAGGAGAGAAGCTGGGCCCCAAAAAGATGAGGCTGTGGTTTCTGAAGGAGAACCTCCAAATTGAATACAACATTCCAGATGTGGCCTGATCACACTGTAAAATAGTGTTCTTACTTTGCATAATATAGACGCTCAACAATATTCCTACTAACATAGCCCAAATATATTAGGTTTTTTTTTCACTGTCATATAATACTATAAACTCTTGTTCAGGTTTTTGGTCTACTGAAATCCATTTTTCATATAAAACATCAGAAAACAAAGCCTCTCCCAATTTTTTCCTGATACAACTGAGTTTTTGAACCCAAAGATGAATCTTTACATTTTAGCCTGTTTACATCATCTTTTGATTTCATTCAAGGAGAAAGGTGAGATAAGGTGGCAAAGTCTGTAAGTCAGGATTATAAGGGTAGTTCAGTTCTAAAGGGGGAAGATGGGACTATTACAAGTAGAGGATTCCTTCTGGATGATGATTGAGGGCGATGTTTTTAGAAGGGTTACAAGGCCTATGATGCTCAACCTCAGGGAGCAATGCAACTATGGGGAAATGGCCATTTCCAAGAGTCATGGAGGTATGGAGATGGATCCACACATCTGGATTCATCTCCACATCTGCATCCATCTCTATTTCT
This sequence comes from Potorous gilbertii, assembly GCA_028658325.1. Taxonomy (NCBI): domain Eukaryota; kingdom Metazoa; phylum Chordata; class Mammalia; order Diprotodontia; family Potoroidae; genus Potorous; species Potorous gilbertii. The sequence continues at coordinate 492,842,977 of CM053771.1, forward strand.
GGGCAAGCATGGGAGAAAGTACAGCAAAAAGTCAACATGACTAGACTTGGAGTAAGGAGACCTGAGTTCAAATTCTAAGCCAATGTTCTTTAAGTGTGTAATCTTGAGTGAGTCTCTGAGTCTCAGGGGAAATATTAATAATAAAATTTCTACTACCTGTCTCTTAGAATTGTTATAGAGGCAGCTGATGTCTAAACCAGTGGAACTGGAGTCAGGACGACTTGAATATAAAACCAGCCATTACTACTTTGTGACCCTGGGAAAGTCATTCAGTTTGCTTCCATTTTCTCAACTAAGTAATACAGTGGACAGAGCAGAGGCTGGAGTCAAGAAGGAAGATAAGTTTAAATTCAGTCTCAAACATGCATTACTTGCGAGACCCTGGGCAAGTCATTTGACCTCTATCTGCCTTAGTTTACTCACCCATAAAATGGGGATAACAGCACCTACCTCAGGGTTGTTGGGAGATATTTGTAAAAGTATTTAGCACAGTTCTTGGCACATGATAGGTATTGTATAAATTCTTATTTCCCTTATTCCCTGCCTTGTTGTGAAAAAAGCGCTTTGAAAACTTAACGTGCTAAATGAACATGCTTTATCGTTATTCCGTTCTCCCAGTCAGATATGTCATCGCCCATCCACAAGAGCTGTAAGAGGGGAGGGAGAGATGCCTGAGCTTTCCTCTTAGAGTGTTCTATTACCAGGCTCATGTCTCCATGTTAGTGAGTTACCCCAAGGGTACTGGGATCTGGCAGGGGTGAGCAGGACAGAGCTCAGGCATGGCGAGAAGAGAGCTACAGAGCCTGCTTCGATTCAATCCCACCCCTCTCTTCTTCAGTTCTGCCCCCCAAGAACTCCTAGGGTCAATTGTTTTCCCAGGAACATTGTGTTCTCACCACGGATCTTGGTTCAGCTGTTCCCCTGCCTCCCCCTTCTGGCTGCTCTCCAGCTGCCTGTTTAATAATGTACAACCAATTGGCCATTAACTGCAGATTTCAAAAAAAAAAAAAGAAAAAAAGTTGGATTTTTTTTGTATCTGTAGTTGTTGGTGACTGAAGAAAACAAGTTTTGTCTGGCTCCTCTCCAGCCCAATAATAGCCTGCCATTAATAAGAATGCCTAGAAGTTGTCCCCCCACCAACATACTAATCTAGGTCTGTCATGCTATCCTTCCTCCTGGGACACTATCCTCTGCTGGATCCCTAACTGGGGAAACCAGCAGCCCTAACCAGTGAGGAGGTCTGGGGAGGTATGGGAGAATGGAGTGCTGGAATGTGGAATGAGCTAAACTGCTCAGTCCAGGGAGAGAACACAGCAGAGACAGTCTCTTCATCTCACCTCTATGATGCTTCTGAATGATATCCTTCCCCCAAAACCCACTAAATCCCAGGAAATCTTCTCCTTTCAGAAACAGTGAGGTAAATCTGGGATGGAAGAAAAAATTTCCCAGTCTAGTTCAGGCGCCTGGTACCAGAGTCTACAGAATACGGCAGGAGATGTAAAACAAAGGTTAAATAAACATGTAGGACTGAGATTGGTACCCACTGGTTCTGTTCCCTCATGATGGATCTCCTAGCCTGAGTGTCCAATGACTTTCAAACTACCACCAAGACAATGAAGCAAAAAGCAGGTGAGAAAAGGGAACTAGGACATGGGCACTCTCTTTATGATAGTCTCCTTTAATGGAACTGGAGATGAGACCAAGGACATGACAGTTTTCTTCCATAGAGAAGGTTTAAAATTATTCTACTTGGCCTCAAAAGACAAAATCAAAAGTAACTGGTGGAAGTTTCAAAGAGGCTTATTTAGTCTAGAAGTAAGACAAGTTTCCTTAAAATTAGAGTTGTCCAAAAGAGGAATAGAAACAGTGGATTTATCATCACTGGAAACCTTCAAGCAAAAGGTTTGTGGCAGAAAGTATGTACTGCAAAGAACAAAAAATGGAGAATCTATAGTCTTAACTAGCTTCTGCCACTAACTGTAAGACCTTGTAAGGATAATTAGCCTTCTCTCAGCTTCACTTTTCTCATTTGTTAAATGAGAGGGTCAGACTAGATGATCTCCAAAGATCCTTCCAACTCAAATATTCTGTTCTCTATTGTAGGGTTCTTCTAGTGCCAACATGCTATGGTTCTCCTCTAGGCAGAGCAGTCTCCTTTCTTTATACTCTATGATTCCACCAGCTTTCTATTATTCTATTTCTTAAAATTCTCCATTCTAATTTTTCTCTAATATTCTATGATTCTCTTCCAGGTAGATCAGTCTCCCTCCAACATTCTACAATTCTCTTGTAGGCAGGGCAGTCTCCTTCCTTGAAGATCTCTAAAGCTCCCCTACCTCCAGATTGTTAAGTTATCTGAAAACAGAAAGCTGGGTGAAACAGCCTCAGTTCAAGGAGTGTGTGATTCTATTTTTAAAAATTCATTGGAATTTATAGTGTTCCTCTCTGCCTCCCTTATTTGGAGAAATTTCCAGGAAGACTTGAACTCCTGGGTCCTTAAAGACTTGGGCATCTTTGCTAATTGATTTTTTCTCCTTTAAGCTCCACGCTGGTGATTTTCTTTAAGATGTTACCCAAAGGTTCAAATGGAGCAGACAGAATGTATGCAGTTGCTGGGTGTGTATCCAAGCACCCCCTTCTCTCTATATTTATCACCTGTTCTTTGCCTTGTCTTTCCTCTACACACAGTAAGCTCTCCTCATCTTTTCTGACCTCCAGCTTTTATCCTCCTGACTCTTTCCTCCTTAGCACCTTCTTCTCCACCATCCTGTCTCTATTAAGCACCCTCCCATCAGTCCCAGACAGGGTCAATTGCCTTTTTCTTTTTCTCTCTCCCTCCTTTCCTTCCTATTTCAAATCTTTCTCCTACAGCCATTGTCGCCAAAAAGATTTCCCTTTACTACTGACAAACTTCCAGGTAACATCCCATCTCCCACTAACTAGAATCCTCCCCACCACGCACACACACACAACCGCCTTACCCCACCCCACCCCCAGCACTCACAGTCAGCGCTGGACCTGTCTAAAGGTGAAAGTGGGTCCACAAAAACTCTATGTTCCCAACAGTGCCTGGCAGGGTCCCTGTGAGTGTTTATTTTGAGTGCCATGAGGCATCTGGCTAATAAGAACACATTCCTGGGGAGGAGATAAGCAGCACCCAAACATCCCCGGCACGCTCCTGGACACAATGTCTCACCATGTCTCACCCTGTGGATTTTACCCACCCGCAGAGCTGGCTGGGGGGCAGAGGGACGGGAGGGCATTGAGGTGGAGAGGAGAACCAGATGCTGGCACCAAAGAAGACATGGCCAGACTGAATTCACTGCCACTGCCCCCCACCCCGCTTTGTATTACTAAGGAGTCCCAAAACCCCACTGTTCTATATCATTTCCTCCATGTAGATCTGGGAAGAGGAGTGCTGCTCCACTCAAGGAACCTACTTATATTCAGAATGATTACACCCCGAATGTGGAATGAGTGGGCACATGGACCCTCAGTCCATCCATGATCATGTACATACACACACACACACACACACACACACACACACACACACTTAGCAACTGTGTGACCTCAAACAGGTCAATTCTTTTCCTTGTATGTCCACTTTTTCATCTGTAAGATGAAGGGAGTTGTCCCTCACAACAACCCTGCAGGTATTATCTTCATTTTACAGCTGAGGAAACTGAGGCCCCAGAAAAGTAAGTTAATGTGACCACAGTCACACAGTCAGTGATTTACTGACCTGGGACCACAACTGCAGAGTGCCCATCCTACCTTCCAGAGGTTCCCCCAAACAAATAAAGACACTTTCCTAGGTTGAAAAAAGTTGAATTTCGTAACAAAGTCAGAGGACCAGCTGAAAGAACTGAGTACATTTATCCTGCAGAAGAGAAGATTGAGCGATGAAGAAGTGGAAGAGGACAGACTAAAATGTCTTAAACTATTTGAGGTGCAGTCCCATGGACTGGACTTGTCCTTTCAGGAGCCAGAAGGCAGAACCAGGAGCCGTGGGGAGAAGTGGCTCAAAGATCAACCTCAGACTGACATCAGAAGAAACAGCCTAAAAACTGGCCCTCTCTCGAAGAAGGAGAGATGGTGCAATCCACTCCCCTCTCCCCCCAAGGACTTCAGCAGAGGCTGGGCAATCACTCGCCAAACGTTTTAGTCAAGACCCTCTTCCGAGTATCGGATTGAATTAGATGGCTGCTGTGGCCCCTTCCAACTCTCAGACTTTGTCATTCTGAAAATGGAGTTAAAATCTGTGCAATCAATTTCACACCATAATGTTGAGACGCAGAGAGGGAACATTTAACTCGATACACTTTCAGGACCTTCAGGCAAAACACAGAGGAAAGAACACAAGCCTACATCACACCAAGCAAGAGAAAGAGATCTAAGGGAGGAGAGAGGGGATGGGATGGGATGGGAATCTCGCAGGCAGGGAAATACAGTATTAAAGAGACTTCAGAGGGGCCCTGGCCTAACTAGTAAGGCAAAGAAGGAGTCAGGACCTTGGCTGGCCATGAAAGCAGTAGGAGACAAGGGAGGATGGGGCATTGAGGGGAGAGCAGTCAGAAGAAAGAGTGAGTCTGTTCCCACCAGGACCTTCACTCCCCTTGTGCCCTGCCTGCCTGACCCTGGCTTGGTCAGCTGGTTGGGATTCCCATAGATGTTATAACCCCTTGGTGGACTCTGGATCTACTCAGCATTCCCTAGCTCTGGGCAAGCAGAAGAGCCTTACATGGACATTTCAGGGACATGATATTTCTAAGATGAGCCAGCAAGGAAGAGGATGGAGGAACAAGCTGCTCTTTTCTGCCTGTCCCTTCCCACATGCCTTCTGTGCCCCATCCCACAGTTCTCAGAAAGAGGGTCATCTTCCCATATCAGTACCCCTCCTGCATTCCACCTCCTTGTTTAGCTCTCAGAGCAAAGTCAGGGCTGGGAGAAGCAGGCTACTGCGTATGCAGAGGAGCAGTTTGAGAGAAAAGGCTAAGGAAGGGGAGGGAAATAAGAGAAGAGATGGTGTAGGATGGAGAAGATTGACAACACACAGTCCTTCACATTCTCATCAGATTGGGCCCCCCCACCCCCGCCCAGCTACAGCTATTAGAAAAATAAATACATAAACGGATAATGTGAAAGACAGACGGAGAAACAGGGAGACAAAGAGAGACAGACAGGATAGGGGGAGGGGCAGCATATAGAAAATCAATCAATGAATCAATATTTATTAAGTGCCTACTATGTGCCAGGGAGGGATATGAGACATGATTAAGGTAGAAATGAAGATTTGATAGCAAAAAATAGATACACAAGACAGAGGCTGGAGGGTAACTAAAGAGATTGATAATAACCCAACAACAATAGTTATGTAGGTAGAAAAAAAGACGCTAGATAAGGCTACGTAGAAAACTTGATCAGATTCCAAAAAACAAGGAAAAGCTTGGAAACTAAACCCTGGAAGGACTGGGGATGATTCAGCCCAAGAAGAGAAGGCTGTGGGAGGGAAATGAGGGGAAGGGCTGTTACCAAATATGGATTTAACGTCTCTGCAGCAGATAGATAGTAAAAGATGAAAAATGACCACAGCAAGAAATGAAACTTTATATACTAGCAATGCAAAGAATCTTAGGTCCATAGGCCCACAGCCTGAAAAATGACCCAAGAAGACTCTGACGTGTCCTCTCTGGAGCCAGAAGGCAGGGATTGGTGGGATGACATCTGGAGAGTGCTGCTCATCTGAGGCTTCTAATTTTATGATTCTTAGAACACAGAAACATCTTCTACTGGAGGTTATGAGTCAAAGAAAGGAATGAAAAGGGAAATTGGAGCATTCCACCTCCTCCTCCCTTGACCCCCACCATCTTTTTTTTGGACCAAGGCTGTTTAGGCAGAGGAAAGGGATAACCCCAAGAGTGTTCAGTCAGCCCAAGAATTCTAGTCTCCCAAGATTTCTGCTTTCCTCACCTTGCTTCTCCCTCCCCCTGGCTGTGTTCCTTATTCTCAAGACCTAGACTAGAGAACAAAGAGAGGGGAATTAGAACCACTGTCCAGCTAAGCAGAGGTCAGAAATTTCAGGGGATGGACCCAGGGAACGGAAAGGGACAACAGGAGACCCAGAGGCAGAGACGGGATAAGTAGAAGGGTTTCAACATCTTCCTCTCCAGGAATGCAAGGGGGAGGGGAGAGAGGTGGGGGATATTGTAGAGGGGAGATGCCTAGTCGCTGAGGTCATGCCCTATTCCTAGCCCCAGCCGCCTGGGCATTGCTAATGTGAGCAGTGGCCAGGCTTCCAGGGACTGGGGGGGGTTGAGTGTTTATCATCCTTACGTGGAAGGGAGCAGGGGTTGCAGGCAAACCAGGGCCAGTGTAAGGAGGCTAGAGACAGCAGGAAGAGGAGCAAACGCGGAGGGGAGACCCCAGTGGTGGGAGCCTGAGAACACCTCTACCAACATAATTCTCAAATACAGGATGGATGCTTATATCCCTTGTCCTCCACCACACACACACACACACACACACACACACACACACACACACACACACATTCTGCATTCTGCCCATGGGTAGAAATAGAATTGTGAGTTTTTTCTGAGGTCCAAGAGTCAGAAAGACCGGCAGTTAGAGTTCATGGGTGTGAGATACTGGGGGAGGAAGGGTGGAGAGGGGAACAGATGTGTTTGTTGTTACACAGAAGAGTAAACGCTACCTCTTAATAGAAGGCAGACCAACAAGGAGTACTGTGCAAGAAAATGGGGTTCTCTTCCCCATTCTCTGGGCCTTGGTATGCCATCAGGGGTCCTGAAAGCACTGCCCCTCCCCAGGCCAAACAAAGTTCATCTATTCTTAAAGGATCTCCAGAGAAGGAGATGATCAGACTTCTCTGGGTCACCTGTTCCAAAGTTCCCTGTAGCTTATCACCAGGAAGCTGATATCCTGAGAGTTTGCCAAACTCACTCTTGTGGAAGTTTTAGGTCTAAAGGCTCTTGAGTTATTCTCATTGGAGCTGAAAAGGTTCTTGCCATCCTTCTTTGCAATAAAACACCAGAGACTTGAAGCTTCATGGAGGGAGGGACTGTGCCTTTTATAAACTCTATACGCCCTTCATCCCCTATCACAGTGAGGTCTTTGTAAACATTTGTTGAATGAATATATGTCCTCTCACATGAGTCCCTATCCCTGTCTATGCCTCAGTTTTCCTTTGTGAGAAACTAAAACACAATCCACATCCTCAAACTCCAATTTCATAGGATGAGGGGATCAAAGAATTTTGAGCTAAAAGATACCTTAGAAATCGTTTATATTTAAAAGACCCTGACGCTCAGAGAAATGAAGAAACCTGTAGCTCCTTCAGCTCTGTGGGAAAAGTTGAGAAGGTTCTCCCTCACCCTACCTGCTCCACAAACTTCCTCCTTCCTCAACCCAGTTTAGAGCCCCACTTCCTGCGTGGGCCTGAGTACAATTATTCTGTTCGATCACTTTAGAAGTCTGAAAAAGGCATAACTAGCACTCCTCTCCCTGCCATCTCCTCCTCCCCGCTTGCACACACCACAGAGGGGAAGGAAAGGAAGCCCCAGAGCCGTCTTAAGAGGAGAGGGGAGCTCAGGGCCTCTTTTCCCACTCCCTGGGCAGCTCCAGACATTCTATTTCTAACCTGAGGAGTGGGAGTCACAGTAACGTCTCTTTAGATGGTTCTAAAATCCATGTTGGGTTTGACCCCATAATCAGAGAGCTCCCTTCCCATTCCACTGTTGGGACAGTTCGAAACCTCCTTCTCCATGATGCTGACTTCAAGGGGGATTCAAGTAAGATAAAAAATGTAAAAATGCTTTGTAAAAAGAAAAGGTTATATAAATATAACCTATTATTACATGCAGATTATTATTGCAGATGGACAATGAGCTGGGCCTAGAATTGAATAGGAGGAAGAGAGTGGGGCTGTACTGCATGCATGTGGGAAATTGCACACTGATTTCAACAATCTCGAGCTGCTCCCTGACACAAAAACCCATGCTTTTGATACCAATGTTCTCCCAATGGTGCAAGTCATGGAATGCCAGAACAGCTAAAGAATCAAAATCATGGCTCATCCAAAGAGCAATGGATAGATCTAAGGTGGACATAAGGAGCCTTCACCAATGATCTACAGATAAGAAACGGCACAAGAGACAACATCCACTAACTGTAGGGTCAGAAAAGGAGGCAAACTGTATACATCCTTCATCCCCTATCACAGTGTGTTCTCTGTAAACATAGAGAGTGAAGGATAATACATAGACAGCCTCAATGTTGCTTGGACCCCCATGGGACATTAAAAGACCAAGAGTAAAGAAAAGGCCCCCATCATTTTACAGACCAGGAAATTGAGGCAAGTCTAGAGGGGTTACATGACTTGCCCAAGGTCACACTGGTTACAAATGACACCTGGAGGATTTGAAATCAGTCTCAGAATCTCAGTTGAGTTTTAGGGACCATCCCATCCAAAGCATGCTTAGACAGGAATCCCCTCCTCACCATGTACACCAAATGATCTTCCAACCTTGCTTGAAGACTACCAATGACATGGAACCTACTATGTTCCTGCAGTAGAGCATTCCAAAGATCGTGATCTGGAGAGATTGTGGCAGGACATAAGTAGGACAAAGTCTGGATGAATTCCAATCTGTATCCATGGAAGGGAGAACCATATTGATTAAATCAGAATTCTCCTGAGTACTGGAATATCACTGTTTGCTGGGCTTCCTTGAGTAACTCAGCCCTCTCAGAGACTATTTCTTCATGTGGAAATAGGGATAAATACTTGCACTAGCCAACTCTCCAATTTTACTATAAGACTCAAATGATAGGGCAGACAGAAAAGTATCTGAAGGGCGATCACAAGCAAGAGGGATTCTGCCTGTTCTTCTTGACACTAGGAGACAGAACTAAGAACAAGGAGTAGAATTTTCAAGGGGGTAATATTAAAAAAGAACAGTCACTAAGATAAAAGGGATTGTAGGGTAGCACTGTATGTACATGAAGAAGGCATTCATCTTTTCAGAAATTCATGAGGCTGATGGGCAGGGGGAGCTTGGTGTAGAGCATTTGAGGAAGGGAGGAAGGAAGGGAGAGAAGGAAATAAAGGAAAGGAGGGAAGGAAAAAAGGAGGAAAGAAGAAGAGAGGAGAGGAGAAGAGAGGAGAGGAGAGGAGAGG
>CM053771.1:492852275-493016505 GCA_028658325.1 Potorous gilbertii
CTCACAATTGCAGTTATCCAAAAGTGGAATGAGTTGCATCTAGAAGTAGTGGGTTGCTATCCCTGAAGGTCTTTGAAGTGAATGGCCACTTGCTGGAGGTGTTGGAATGGACAATCTAGGTTAGGTACAGGTTATACTGAGTGCTCACTGAAGGCTCTTCCAACTGAGATTCTACAATTCTGTGAAAGTGTTTACTTAATTTCAAATCCCCAACTCTGTCACTTACTACCTTATCAAAGGTAAGTCATTCACCCTCTCTGGGCTGGCATCAATTTCTCCAGATGTAAAATAAGCTTGGATGAGATCATCTCTAAAATCTCTTCCAACTAAGTCTGTGAGCGCATAAATGTATGGGATTCTTATTAGAAGAGGATTCAGGCAGTGTAGCTTCTAGAGAGTACATGTAATTTTTTTTTGATGGAGGAGTTTTCATCATGCCCCTCAGATGACATTTTAACAGACTATTACCTCCTCAGTGCAAGGCCAGTCTGGGTGCTCCGACATTCACTCAGTGCACAGGTCTGACACCTTCCACTTTAATGCCTGGTTCAGCTCTGGAGGAAGCAGGCCAGGGGGGTTAATCGGTGACTTGGCTCTCTGCTTGACTGCACCCCAAGGACGCACATCCCTCCACTCCTAATGACCCCCTGCTAACATCCCTCAGGCTTCACAGCCCCACCTCAGGCCACCCAGAGCAGAGTCAATGATCAGCCAGGTAGGGAGGACAAAGGAAGGAAAAAAATTCACAGAGGCAGCAAAAGTTCAGGAATGAGGAAAACAAGGAGAGCAGTTCTGGAGGAGATGGGGGAGATTTAGAAATGTGAGTGTGGGGTGGGTGAGGCAGTCATATCTCTGTGAGTGGGGGGTGAGGTGTATGGGCACCCACCATCAGGCTGGTCTGTACAAGAAAGGCAAATGGAGACTAGCACCCGTTACTGTGAAACTTCTCTGTACTGAACGTTATTTATTATTGGGGGATGTCTGGAGGCCAATTTATTGGAAAAAGAGGGGTCCAAGAGAGGGGTCCCAGGGCTAGATTGTTACTGCAGGGATATTAGGAAATTTATAAGGATGACTGGTTCTTTCATCTTCTAGAGTAGCCAAGATCCTGGACAGGGTAGAAGACCATGCTCCCACGTCCAAACAAAAGCCATTCTAGAGTTACCATCTTTATCTTCCCTCAGCCAAATCACTTACCCTGCATCTCAGTTTTCTCATCTATAAAACAGGGGTAAAATAAAGCAATACTTGCATTGCCTGCCTTACCAAGCTGTTATGAGACAAGCGCTTGGTAAATATTATTCCTCCCTTTCACCTCCCTAATACAGAGACGCACAGAATAGAGTCCCTCCTAGGATGAACAATTCCTTCCCCCAAGAGCTGCTGGCAAGGGAGGGGGAGGTACAATTGCTCATTAAAGATATCCAGTCATAAGAGGAAGTAGCCACCAGGACGACCCCAGTAACCAGCTCCACAAGGGGTTGGGGGTGGGAGAAGGGAGAGGGGGAAGGGGTGGGATTTGCTACCCTAGCCACAGACCCATAAGCCTCAAACTTGGAGCCAAAGTCGAGTAGGAGTAAAGCATCTGAACACCTTGGGCAAAGTGGGAGAGATTATGCACAGCATGCATATGTCACCGTGTGTCAGTCTGCCTAAGGCTTAGAGCCTTCACACAGCACCTGGGAACTGATTTATCACAAAATAAACACATGAGGAATGGGATTTTCTAGCATTAAGGATATGTGCACTTATGAGATATCACACTAAAATATCTGTTATTGTGCCCCCCACTACACACCTGAGCCCCTCAGACAAGGCTCTGACTGCGGCAGAAATTGGTATGAGAAAACATTCGAGCCAAGCAATGTTTGCTCATGGGCTCTCTCTCAGGTCAGATTCTTCTTAGAGAGCCTGGTCTGACTGTTCTTCAAATAGTAGGATGGCAGAATTTAGGGCTAGAAGGGCTAGAGGCTACAGATTATAGTCCAACTGCCTCATTTTACAGAGGAGAAAATTGAGGTCCAGAGAGGTTAAGTGCCTTGTCTTTGGTCACATCCCTAACTATTTCTTGTCTAGTGGGAATCAAAAAAAAAACAAAAAACAAAAAACAAACTATCGAGTTTGAGAGAAGCCACTATGGGGCCAAGACATCCCCTCCCGGAAACTTCCTCTCCTCCTCCATCAGAGAAGGGAAAATAGTTCCTCAGGTGTTGGGGAGTAAATCAAGATCCTAAGAGGTTATAAAGTAGGAAGATGAATGCATAATATATTTGTATTTATGTGTACACACTCCTTGCCTCTGGCACTCTACCCTCCTTCTGGAGAAGAGGGTGATGTCTAGGCTACAGGGGGGTTACCAGGAACCTCAGTCCTCTGATATCAAATTCTGTGTTCTTTCCACTACGCCAGCCTGATTCTGCTTGAACTAGAGCCCAGAGGAATGCCACCAGCCATGTGCCACTCTACCCATGTGCCTCATGGCCACAGAGAGAGCCCTCCCATACCACTGCCCCCTGCCCTTCCCTGATCCTCCCCACCCAAACAGACCCACAGCCTTCTCACACCCTCCCTCACACTTCTCAGTGGGAATTCTGGGACTTTTGTTTCCTCAAACATATTTTATCATGTTTCGTGTTTCAACATGATCTTGGGGATTTGTCTTCCTTCTTTCCCTCCCGTACACTTTGCCTTGGTTTGGTTCTCCATTGCTCTGTGGTCTCCCTGTTTTGTCTCCCTACCCCCCACCTCCCTCTTTTTTTAAACTCCAGCGGGTCTCTCAGATACAGCAAAACCCCTATGTGATGTTTACATAGCCCCAGAGTCAGAAATGCTGAAAAATATGAGACCTTTTCGAGTTGCATTCCTCAGAAATGAGAAGCCACTCACAGCTCAGACGTCGCTCTCTCCTCTAGAAGTGGGGCGGAGCAGCAGGGGCGAGGGAGGTGTGTGCACAAATACAGACTATGCTATATAGCCATCTTCCTACCCTACAACTCCTTGAGGTCTTGCTTTGCTCCCCAACACCTGAGGGACCATTTTCCTTTCTCTGATGGAGGAGGAGAGGGAGTTTTGGCAGATTAGAGGAAGGAGAAATCAATCCCACACTGGTAGATTACGGTTTCTCTCAAGTTGCTTAGTTTTTTTTACCTCCCCACTAAACAGGAAACAGTTTCCTCTTGGGGGTCCCCAGTCTAAGCCACTACCACCCCACCAACTGCAATGAAAACAGGACCCCACCCAAAAAAAGACAGAAGCATCTTCAGAGACATGCGTCATCATCATTATTCAGCAGGTATCCATATGGATGCAATTCATTCACTACTCTATCATGCATCTTTTTTCTCTCCTAGCTAATAGATTCTATCCCTAGCATTATCTCTCTTGATCTATCAGTTAGGTTAAGGAAATTAGGTTGATTCTGCTCAGCGAAAAAAAAACAGAGGAAGAAGCAAATTAAGAGGCTTCCAAGGCTCTATTTATTAGATAAGGGGACAATTACACTAGCTATTTTTTAATTTCAGTGATGATAGAACAAGGACCCTCTTAAACCACAGCAGCAGAGTTCAGGCACAAGGAAGAGCATCCGAACAGTGAGGAAATTCTTCCTTATTTTACAAGCATCACATTATACAAGTGCCTTGCAACCACAAATTGAGACAAAAATGTGAGTTACTATAAGAAGGTGGAAGTTACCCGATTATAAGTATTAAGCACCTACTATGTGCTATGTCTTGACAAAGAAAATGACCTGACCAAAATGGTCCCTGCTCTCTAAAAGCTGTGATGCAAGGAGATAAAGAGACAATTTCTTTTAGAGTCTTTTTGTTTTGTCTTGGGTTTTTTTTTCCCTTCATTTTAGAATGGGGCATTAGAGGGAGGCAGGAGATTTGTGCAAGCAACAGAGCTTGATCCATACTGCCCCAGGCAACCTTCGCCGTAACGCCACTCATCCCCAGGACCCAGTCCCACAGCCATCAGTGGCAAAGTTCCCTGAAATCCACAACTAAACTTCTTCCTTTATTACTCCTTGCTGCATAGATTTAAAGACTCTGTGAAAAAAAAAAAAGAAGAAAGAAAAGGCTAAGAGAAGATTGAATACGTGTCTGAGATGCAGGAAAAGACAAATAAGGAGATGATTTTCGAGTGATGAAAGATGAGTTTGCATGTATCGTTTCTTTTCTTTTCAAGTCTCAGCACCAAAATACCATCAGTCTGGAAAAGAATGAACAGGCGGCTGCTATAGTGCCTTTATCAGCTTTTGTCTTTCCTTAGGGTTGGCAGCCCTAGCTCAAGAGAAGTGAAAGAGAAAAGCCAAGTGAAAAGCAAAGTGAGAGGACATTGGATAAAGGGGTAAACGTCTTCCTTCCTTTTCTTCAATCCTCACTCTTTCCTGGGACAAGCAGCTGTAGGAGTCTTTCATTGAACTCTCTGTCTGCCCTGGCATGAAGAGGGGGTGTTTCAAGATAAGAGGAGAAAAAGAAAAGATGAGGAAAAATTGGGAAAAATGTTTTTCTTAATATTCTTCTCAAAATGTTTTTGAAAAAAGGGTGTGGAAATGGCTAGAGGAGGATAGATAAAGATGGAGCAATAAATACAGTTGATATGTCAGATGTAAGGGATGATGTAGCACACTGATTAACAGACTGAGAGAAGAAAGATTTGAGTTCAAGTTCGGACTTATTCATACTATAAAACTTAACTTCTCAATGCCTCCAGGCATCTCCCTGACTAAAAATTACTTTCTAATTTCACACTAATTAAATAATAGGTCAAAACAAACAAAAAAGTCTTATACAAATAAAAAAATTATAATCAACCCTATTTACATAGCACTTCAATGTTTACAGCGTACTTTCCTCAGAATAACTATGTAATTAGTATCCCCATTCTCACACTCATTTTACAGAGAAGAAAAGGGAGTCTCGAAGAGTCTAAAGGACTTGTCTACAGTCAGAAGAGCCCTTAGCAAGTGTCTGAGTCAGGATTCAAATCCAAACCTTGTGACTCCTAAGGTTCACTGAAAAAGGCTAGGAAAAATAGAAATCTTTAACCAGTTAGGTATGCGTGTCAATTACTCATAGGGGCTGGTGCAGTTTGGAGATGAGAATACAAAACAGAAGGAGGCCAGGCAATCTCTTTTGCTGAAGCTGAATGGTTGGGACATGGGATAAGATTAGTGTAGGTGTTATTATAACTATACATATATATCCCTAAATACACACACACACACACACACACACAGAGCTAATAATTTAAAGACTCAGGGATTCTCTGTTGATTTCTCAGTCACATCTATCCTAATCGACAAGACTTTCCCCGTTGCCCTCCATGACCTTCCTCTGACCACCTCCCACCCATTCCCTTGTTTCTGCCAGGGCAGGACCAGGAAGACACAGAAGACAAAAAGAAACTCAGAGACAGATTTGTGGGGGAAATAGGACCAAACTGGGATCCAAGGCCTTGCCTTTAAATGCCAGCTCTGTTGGGCAAGTCACTTCAACTCTCTTGGCTTCAATTTCCTCACCTGTCAAACTAGGTGATTGGATGAGATGATATCCAAGAACCTTTCCAATTATTATGTGACCTACCTAAGATTTCTAAAGATGGGAGACATCGCTGTAGGGGTAAGAGACATTCCCCAAATAGGGATTGAGTCAAAAGTGAGAGTTAAGGAAGAGAGAGAGAGGGAGGGAGAGAGAGAGAGAGAGAGAGAGAGAGAGAGAGCACGGAACACTCTTCAGAGAGAAGCAAGGAGACAATGTGGTATGATTGCTGAAGGTCAGGATTTAGAAATCTGAACACCTCTGTTTAACTCCATCTCTGCTAGTTATGAACTGGGGGAACCTGAGCAAAAGCTTACTGGTTTGGTGCCTAAAGAATCTGAGTTCAGATCTCAGCTTTACTACTCATTAGCCATATTCCCTTAGACAAAACTTTGCTTGTGGGCCTCAGTTTCCTCATGTGCAAGATGAAGTGGCTGAATCAGAGAGTCTCCAAGGTTCCTTCCAACTGTTATGTTGGACATATATGTTACATGTTCCTCATTTGAGACTAGACTAAGAGATCTAACACCTCTAGAAACTACAATCTAAGTCTTTGCCATTGCTTATTTCTCTCTTATCCACTGTCATTTCTTCTAAGACCCATCCCTTCACATATGCACTTAAAGTGTAGGCTCAAATTTCTATACCCTACCTGGTGGTATCAGGTTGAGTCCAAGTTCTTGCCTTCTCAAAAAATCCTAAAACATGGACCGCCTACTACAATTAAATCAGGCAGCAGAGTAGAAAGGAAGGAAAGTGGTATAAGTCTGCATAGGTATCATTTCCAATTCTGTACACTTCCAGGCTCTGTGACTCAGTTTCCCTTTGGATGCCATCGGGCTGAATCCAAGAAACATCTTTGTGGTGGAGGGCAGTAGAAGTGGCAGAATTCAATCTGGGGAGTTTCCATGGGATGGGTTATAATCATGGACTTAGAAGAGGTGGTGAAAGTGGGCTGAAATTACAGTATAATGGATAATAGTAACAGTATAATATTAGCTCATATTTACATGACAATATATAAAGTACTCTGCTCACAAATCCTATGGTACACAAAGTGCAAGTATAATTAATCTTCTCTTTTACAGATGAGGAAACTGGGTTACTGAAAGGCACCAAGATTTGTCCAGTCATATAACAGGCTCAGGGGCTTGGACCTTCTACTCTTTCCATCATGCAGCAGCCATAAGGGAGAAATGACTAGAAATGAAGGCTAACACTGGGCTGAATGACAGTTTTTCCTCTCCTTAACCAGAAAACCTTCAGAAAAGGGAATACAGTTTTCAAAATGAGAAACTCTTTTCCCCCAAAAGATACTCACTTCCTCTAAACTTTCTGGGCAGGATTAAGTTCCAGAGACAAGAATAAACCCTGGAGGGTCTTCTCTGACTAGGGAGTCCTAAGAAATGTTTTAAGAGTTCTAAGACACTGGTTCTAAGAGCCAGGCCCCAAACACAGAGCATTAAGGGTTCATCCTCTGAAAGTGAAAAAAAAGTTAGGGTGGTTTAAAAGAACTATAGCTTCTGGAAATAAATTTGTCAAACAGGGTAGAACACAGAAAACTACTGGGTCTGGTTTCCTAGGAGAGAATGGCCTTTAAAAGCATGCCATGTGTTTGTGTGACTGTTGGTCTGTTGGTCTGTCCCTCTCCAGGTACCTCCTCCAGCCAATAACTATATACTCAGACTCTTCTGCTTTTCCTGAATGTTCCCACCTTTCACTGTCTTCCTTTAGTTTCACCTGCATCTATGCCACCGCTGAGATGGGGGTGGGGTGGGGGGAGAAAGGAGAAGAAAATGTAGGCATAGATCAGAAGGAAAAGAAATTAGAGAGTGATTAGAGAGTAACAGGAGGAAAGTGGGGTGTGGCTGGAAAGGATAGAAGGTGAGTGACAGGACAGGGACCTTGGGATGGCTGGGATATCATCATAAAGTCAAGAGAAACAGGTGCAGCCAGCTTCATCAAGGGTGATTAGTTTGGAGAGATAAGACAAACAGGAAGATCCTAACGCTGAGAGAAAAAGTGTTCTGAAAGGGCAGGAAAAAAGAGGAACACATTAAGAGAAATGAGAGACACATTTCTACTTCCGAATGAGAAGGAAAGGGCTGGGCAGTGAAAGTTGAGAACTGAGGGGCACATTCTCTTCTGAGCATAAGAAGTGTCAGCAACTGAGTCCACACCTGCCCAGTATAGCTCTCTGGAATGCCTTATTACATCCCCCTTTCTATAAATCTCTGCTCACCATATTCTTGGGGGCAGGCTCCTACTTTGTACGGTAAGTGAGGCTTGCACCTGGCTTGGGGTGGTCAAGGGAAGGGATGGGGCCAGAGAGAGTGGTGACATGTTACAGAAAGATTTCCTTTCAAGCTACCCTAAATGCCATAATCTATCTCCTTGTCAACACCTTCCCAGTATCACCACTATCATCACTTCAGAGAGACAAACAGCTAGTCCATCAATCCCTCCTGTCTCAGACCTGAGGAGATGGGACATAGAGGAGCTGTCAACCTGGCTGGAAAACTGACCCCTTCCCTCTTCTCCCGCCCCTCACTCCAAGTTTCTAACCCCACTGAATAGGCCTCCTTTACGTTGTAGGGAAACTGAGGACCTCTGATGTGGTGACTGGAACAAAGTTCAAATCAGAGCAGAATAAGGTCAAAGGATTTTACAATGCCCACCCACTTATCACCCACCGTCCCTCCCATTTAGTCTCTCTGCTCCCCACATCTGAGTTTTTGAAGCCTAGGTTGACCCAAACTGGCACCTGGGAGGAGGGGGAGAAGAGGGCACTCATCAGATCCATTTCTACTTAAAAGAGCTGCCACTTAACCTTCTGACCATTTTCCCCCAGCCCAACCCCCCCAGTAGCAAACGTGGAGAAATACCCCCTCAAGAGCCTCTCTCCATCTCCCCTTCCCTTGGCGCCCCCTCCCCCAATAGCAAACAACCCAGGCGCTGCTCCCCCCGGCCTCCAGTTACGGTTCTCCCTCCCCCCAGTCTCTGCCTCCGGCCACAGAGTCGGCCCACCCTCCAATGCCAGGAGCAGCTAGGAAGCCCCCCAGCCTCTGGGCCGCTGCCAGCCTCCAATGCAGTGGCCTTCACCTTGACCCCCTGGTCCTCACTCCCCCTCTCATCCCGGGCCGCTTAGCATAAACAAAGGAAGGAGGGGGGCGGCCTGGGCACCGCCCCCGGCGCCTGCCTCCGTCTCCCCCAGAGTCCAGAGAAACCCGGCCCAGCCCTCTCCCCAAGAATTCGCCTCTGGCCGCCCGGCCCCCTTACCTTGGCCTCGCATTTCCGATGACAGGAGAAGCTGCAGACTGCAAGAGAGCGAGACACAGAAAGAAAGTTTGTAGCCGCGAGCTATGAAATGGAAACTCAGGAGAAATCTCCTCCCACCCTCGCCCGCAATGCCGAGAGCGGGAGGGAGGGGAGCGGGGAGCGCGGAGCGCGGAATGGGGAGGGGGCCCGGGGAAGAATGAATGAAGAAGGGTGGTGTGTCGGAACTCACCCCCGAGGAGCCCGGGGCCGTGGGGACGCTCAGAGAGCCCGCAGGCGGACAAGCCCCATGCCCGCAGCAGCTTCGGGAGCCGCGAGCGCCCTGGCAGCGGCGACTGCTGCGCTGCTGCTGCTGCTGCTGCTGCTGCTGCTGGGGGAGGGGGCCCAGCTTCCCACGCTGGCCGGGGGCCAGAAGCGGAGGTGGCCGAGGGCCTCAGGTAGGGGGCCCGCCCCCTACCCACGCCCCCCACCCACCCCGCTGCCCGGACCACAGACCGCCCGCAGCTGCCCGCCTCCCAGCCGCTCCACCATCTCGGGGTCACACTGTACCCCAGCCCGCCAGCCGGGCCAGAACTGCCCCCTCCTCTTCTCAGTTCTCCCTCTCCCCTTCTCCATCTCCTCTAGGGGCTCGACTCGTCTGGGAGAAAAGCCAGGCACAGCAGAGAAACTTACAAGTTCAAGGGGCTCTAAGCACTTACACCCAGCCAGCCCCCTCCAAGGGACCCAAGGACAGACCTGGGAGACACACGCCACACACAGTCACTCGAGATACCCATAGGTAGGCACCTGGACACAGACTGAGAGGCACATGCACGCTGGGCCGCTGCCCCGCAGCACACTCATACACATACAGGTCTCTCTTTCCACCCTCCCACCGCCAGAAGCAGGAATCAAATTTCCTAGCGGGTTCCCTTCTGCCTGGAATGTCCCCAGCCCACCCTGGGCCCCCAGCCCCCACCCCCAGTTCTTCGAGGGCCCAGCCCCACAGCCCAGTTGCTCAGCAAAGGCATTCTGTCATTCTTCCCCTCCTTCTAGGCTCAGCCGTGGAGAGGTGAGGTTTACTGTCTTGGTTGTTTGGTGTTGGTAGAGCTGGAATCCAAGGGAGATGGAAACAGAAATGGAGATACTGTGGCATGGGAGACTGCTGCCCCAGCTAAGGTGAGCCCTTAGAAACCAATCAATCCTCAGTCCTTTTCCCAGGAGCTTCCTAAGGAGCTCCTAAGCCCCTCTGTGGGTCTACCCCTCGGTCTCAGTTTGGAAAGTTCACTTCACTTCTCTTTAAAATTTTTGTCTTCTTGTTACATCACAATTATTTCTACGTATACTCCTCCTTCTCCCCCTCCCCACCCCATTCCATAACCCTCCCCATGAGCAAATCAAAAGAGTCAAACAAAACTAGCCAATACAGCAACCGTCTGTTCACATATGACATCTGGAGTCATTTGACAGCTGGAGTCAGTCACCTGACCTCTGGATACCTATTTGTTCATTACACTTATTTTGAATTAAGTGATTTTTCTGTGGTGTTGTTAGTTTACAATATTGCAGTTACTGTGCATATCGTTCACCTGGTTCTGCTCAGTTTTCCAGTTTTTTTTCCCCCAGAATTCTTCAAATTCATCTTCTTTTATGACACATGAGCTATTACTAGCTTTGTGACCCCATCCAGATCATTTCTCTTTTTCTCTTATTTAAAATGAAGAGAAAAATAGCATCTACTTTGATCTTGAGAATAAAATGAAACAATAGGTGAGTGCACAACACTCTGTAAACCTCTAAAACCTATTTTAAATCTTTTATTTTTTCTCTTTTTGGTTTCATTCTGTGGATATTTTGGTTTCTTGTTGTTTTTTGTTTCTGTAGGGTAAATACCCAGTAGTGGGTCAAAGGGTTTGAATTTTTCTCAACTAATTCCGAATTTTTCTCAACTAATTCCGAATTTTTCTCAAGTAATTCCAAATTATTTTCCAGAAAAATTGGGTCAATTCACAGCCCCAACAATAACTTATTGGTGTGCTTGATTTCCCACACTCTTGAACACTGACTATTTCCATCTTTTAGTATCTTGGCCAACTTAAGGGAGATAACATGAAACCTCAAAGTTATTTTAATTTGCATGTCTTTTATCACGAATGATTTGGAGTTACTTTCCCATAAAGTTACAGATAGTTTGTTGTTGTTGAGTAGTTTTTTTTCAGTCATGTCCTACTCTTTGGGACCCTATTTGGGGTTTTCTTGGCAAAGATAGTGTAGTGTTTTGACATTTACTTCTCCAACTCATTTTACAAATGAGAAAACTGAGACAAATAAGGTGAAGTGACTTGCCCAGGGTCGCACAGCTAGTAAGTGTCTGAGACTGGATTTGAACGCAGGCATGGTACTCGATCCACTGCATCACCGAGTTGTAAATAGATAGCTTACATTTCTTCTCTTGAGAATGTCATGTCCTTTGTTTAAGTCCTTGGCCCACTTTATGTATTGGGGAATGGCTCTCAGTCTTCTATATCAATATCCCTCTCTCCCCTTCTTCAGGGGCCAGCACTAGGGCTTTTGTTTCTCTGCATTGTCCAAAGGAAGAGGAGAGAAGAAAGACTGGAGTTGGGTGTAACTTGGAAGGGTGTAACCAGGATCTAACCCCTGGCACTGGTCCCTGTCCTCCAACAGCTATTTCCCAACTTACGTCCAGTTTCGGTGACTCAGCTCGGTAACTGGCCAACATCCTATACTGCTGAGCAAGGTTTTCCAGACCTCACTACACCACCCTACTACTTAGTTCTTCGCCATCCCCTTGCCACTCCAAATCATGCCTCGGAACTCCCTTCCCTCCACCACTCCTCCCCCATCCCCAGCGCTTGAACTTCTCTTTCTGACCTGGACAGGCTTAGTGACTGAGTCCCTCTCTCTGGGTGTGGAGTGGAGGAAACAGAAAGGATCCTAGAGTCCTCCTAGAGAGGCAGACCGTCCTGTCTCTCCCCTTGCCTTCGAACAGGATGCCTTCCCCTAACCTAGACTAAGAAGGAGGGGGGCTTGCCTCTCCTGGGAGATTGCCAGAGAAGTGGTAGCTGCTTATTTTCCTTCAGTCTTCTATTTCTTCACATCCCTGAGTCAGGAGGTTCTCTCTGATGTCTGATTTGCAAATATAGGATCATAGAATTTCGAACTTGAAAACACATCAGACACTCTTTTAGCCCAGTTCCTTCACGTAACAGATGTAGAAACTGAGGCTTAGCCCAAGGAAAGAATTTGGCCAATTTGAACCCCGAATCTATGTCTGATTCCAGCACCACACTGACTCTTGCCTCCCACTCCACTCTGCTGCCCTATGCTGGCCCACGGTATTCAGGGCACCATTCGAAGCAAACATTTATAATGCTGAGCTAGCAAAACAATGTGAGGGTTATCTAGAAGCCTGTCCTGAAGGACCTGAAACACCAAGGGAGAAGTCAACACCACCAGTGATCCATTGAAGAAAACACAGGCTGCCTGATTCCAGCTGGCCTGCTGCTCCCCAGGGAACCAACCACCTGGGACCCTGAAGGGTCAGATTAATTGGAGTCTGGGGTTTGGGTTCCAGGGATAAGAGGCATGACCAGACATCCAACCATTCAGTAATTTCTTCAACAAACAGTTATACACAACTACTGTTTATGGAGTGCTGTGCTGGATGCTCAGATGAGGCCAGAATGTCCTGGCTCAGCCTACCTTATCCCCCTTCATTCTAGGGTCATCCCTCTTTTGATGATTTCTTGTATGTAGCTTGTTTGTACACAGTTGTTTGCATATTATCTCCTCTATTAGACTGGAAACCCCTTGAGATCAGTGATTATCTTTTACCTTTCTTTCTACCTGAAGCAATTAGCACAATGCCTGGCACATGGCGGCAGCAGGTGTCAAAGTGGATAGAGTGATGGCCCTGGAGTAATCCAGCCTCAGACACTAGCTATATGCTCCTGGGCAAATCACTTAATCCTGTTTGTTCCAGTTTCCTCCTCTGGAAAAATGGGGATAATTAGAGCAGCATCTACTTGCCAGGGCTGTTGTAAGGATCAAATGAGATAATCTTTGTTTAAAAAAATGTTTAGCATAGCGTCTGGCACATAGTAGGCACTATGTAAATACTTATTCCCTACCTACCTACCCAGAGTTAGTAGTAGAAACCAAAAGTAGGAAAAGAAGCCAGCCAGCCACCCCCAGATCACGAGTTCCTTGTACTCATTCCTAGAGTCAGCCCTATAGTACGCACATCAGTCATCCAGCCCTGGGGCCCTGCATGTCCAGCACTCCACCCAAGGACAGCAGGCCAAGGAGGATCCTGACAACCCTTGATTAAAGCACTCAACCTAACTGCACAAGCTGTGAATCTAGCCCTCTTCTGCCCATTCATTCATTGGCTCATTTGTCCTACCTTGCACCACAATCACACACGAGCCATTCTTACTTTTCCCTCCCTTTCTATAAGAATTACTACCACTTCTGCCTCTTTCAAGAATGGAGAAAGCCCAGGGTGTCCTGACACCACCACAGCCACCCTCATCATCACACATTTATTAAGTACTCACTACGTACTACTCACTGGAAGAACAGATACTGAAATTGAAGCTCAAATACTATGGCCACATAATGAGAAGACAGGACTCACTGGAAAAGATCCTGATATTGGGAAGGATAGAAGGATGGATAGATGGTGTCATGGAAACAACGAACAAGAGCCTGGACAGACTTCGAGAGATAGTAAAGAACACAGAGGCATGTTGTGCTATGGTCCATAGGGTCAGAAAAAGTGGGACATGACTGAACAACAAAAAATACCACATGCCAGTCACTGTGCTAACCATCACCTTCTAAACACTTATTTAAAAAATCATAAACACTGGTAGAGAAACACAAAACCTCCCCCTAACTTCTGCAGTCTTTTTGATAGCCCTTCCTCTCAATTCCCAAAGCTCCCAATCACCTCTGACTCCCTTCTCTGCACCCATTGAATCAGCTGACAAGCCCTGTAGATTCTACCTCTCCAATGCAGCTGGCATCTGTTCCTTCTCTGCTCTCATCTGCAGTGGGAAGAGGACCAGGGGCAAACTCTAATGCTTGTCCTTATCTGCTAGGTGGTAAGGCAGAGAGAGCCCAGGATAGAATCAGGAAGACGAGTTCAAATCCAGCTTCAGATACTTACTAGCTATGTGACCCCTGGCAAGTCATTTAGCCTCTGCCTCAGTTTCTTCATCTGTAAAATGGAGATAGAGATGCAGCCCTCCTCCCGGAGTGGTAAGATCAAATGAAATCATATTTGTAAAGTGCATAAAACAATGCCATTACATAGCAGGTGTACTCCCCTCCCCGCCTCCTCTTGCCTGGATGGTTGAAATAGTCTTCCAGTTGTTCTTTCTGAGTGGAAGCACAGTGTATTATTGGGCATGGAGTGAGACAAAATCAGAGTTTAAATCCTGCCCTGCTATTTACCAGCTTCAATGACCCTGAGAAATCCCTTTAACCCCCTAAGCATCCACCTGTAAAATGATAGTAACACCATCTTCCCAACCTCGAAGGATCATGGTGAAGACCCAATGAGAAAAATACACACAAAGAACTTCGCAAACCTCAAGGCACTCGACACACCTATCAGTCATAATGAATCTGTTCTCGTCTACCCATCCTTTCACACCCCTGAATTTAACACCACATTCACATCACTCGTATTCAAAAATCTTTCCTCACTCTCCATCCCCTACATGCTGATATAAAGTGCTGAGGCTGGCCCTTAAGGCCTGTCATTGTTTGGCTTCCATCTACCTCTACCATCTACATCTTATCTCCTAGCATTTCCATTCACGGGATAGCCAAACCCAACTCCTCTCCCTTCTCCGTTCTCACCCCAAACTTTCCCAATCTGCCTACCCAGACGTCTGAGCCTGGAATAGGTTCTTCTCAAACAATCATCTGTGTGAGTTCCCCTTCCTTAGAGGTCTTCAAACAGATGCTGGAAAACTATTTATCAGCTATGGTCTGGTGGCGATTCCTTTCCAATAGTGATTGGACTCCATGGTCAAAGAGGTAAGTCTCTAACAAATCTCATATTCTGTGATTGTACAATCTTCTGAAGTCTCTCCCTCCATCCAAGGTCCAATTCAGGAGCCTCCCTCTGCATGAATCCTCTCCTGCCTGTTTCCCTATCCCAATGTGAAACTGACCTTTTCCCTCCTTATATCTCTCATAATACTTTGCCTGGACTTCTCCTTTGCTCTCTACCACCCATCCCCATATCACAGTTTTTATTTGTGTATATTGTTGTTCAGGCATTTGAGTCATATCTGACTCTTCATGATGCCATTTGGGATTTTCTTGGAGAGGTTTGCTATTTCCTTCTCCAATTTATTTTACAAATGAGGAAACTGAAGCCAACAGGGTTAAGTGATTTTTTTTTTTGCCCAGGGTCACACAGGGTCACACAGCTAGTAAGTGAGTCCACATTTGAACTTAGGTCTTCCTACCTCTTAGCCTGAAGTCCTATCCACTGGTCACCTAGGTGCTCCTTATTTGTGTATAGTATCCCTTTATTAGATGGTAAACTAGTTTAGAACAGAAGCTATACTGTGGCTTTGTACTTTCAGGCCTAAGACATGGACATTTAATAAATGTTGGGTGAATTGAACCGAGATTCTTCTTCCCTTCAAGGATGTGGCTTATGAAAGGGGGAAGAGGTTCAGTGGCATTCCCTTTATGAAAACCTCAGAGATCTAGGGAATACCCGTTTTGGGAGGGACCTCCAGAAGGCCCTTCTCAAACCAACCACTGGGTTACACAAGTTCATCATCCCCATGACAACATGCCAGGCCCAAGCATGGACACAAGTATGTTCAGATGATCCTAGGGCTTGGGCTCCAAGGTTGGGGTTGGGGGTGGTTAGTGCAACCTGCTCTTTTTATAAACAAAGAAACTAGAACTCAGAGAGGAGAAAACGCTTGTCCACAGCTACAAAGCTAGTAAGGAAGGCTGAGAGCCCAAGTTCAAGCTCAGGTTGTCCAATTTTAGATCTAGAGCTCTTTGAGTCAAAACCCAAATAAAACAAAGTTCTTATCCTAGGAATCCTAGGTAGACCCCGAGAAGTCCAGAACAACTGGTAAATCAGTGTGCTCTGCTATAATAAAGTGTTCGACAGTAAATAAACAAGACCCTTGGAAAGCTGGAGAACAATGAGAGAAAAGCAGGGAAGAAACCCCAGGTCAGTCCACCCCATCCCACTTGTCCCCTCCCTTTTCTTCCTCCTTCTCTTTCTCCTCTCTCTCCCCTCCCTTTCTCCTCTCCTTTCTTCCCCTTCTCTTCTTCTCCCCTGTCCTTTCCTCCTCTATTCTCATCTCTCCTTCTACCTCTCTTCTCCTCTCTCCTCTTGGTTCTCTCTACTTCTCCCCTCTCCTTTTCTTTCCTCACTTCTCTCCCCTCTCCTCCCCTTCCCTTGGGACTTTGCCCGAAATGACCCCTCAAGCATACACTCTCAGGTAACATTGCAACTTCACAGCCCTTAGCTCAATCATCAGCTGGGCTGCCACATGTTTTGTCTTTGGTGGTGGGGGTTGGGGTGTTGGGGGGGCTGATTTCCTGCCTCCTGGGAACACAGGAAGCCTGCATTGTTGGAACCTAAATGGCCCTTTCCTCCTCAGTTCAACCATCGGAAAATGAGCAAATAGCTGGCTTGCACCTGATTCCACAGATAACAGGAGGCTTGGCTCAACCCTGTCCTTTCCCTAGGATCCCACTGTCCCAGAGCATGGAACAACACTGCTTCTCTCCCCCTTCCTCCTTCTTTGGTTTTGATGCATCCTCTCCAAGGCCCCTGTCACTCCTGGGAAACAGAATCCCACTAACTTGTCTATGGTTAGCCAAATGGCGAAGGAGGCTGGGAGTGGATACTGTACAGTTCTCCTCTTCCAAAACGCTCAATATTGTCATTGAATAAAAACACATATAAACACTTCATGGCTTAACTCCAACCCAGCCTTGTTGGGAGGGCATCACACACTGTTGCTCGTGGGTAAAATTCTGGCCCTTCTCAGCCTGTAGGGAGATGGTGGTTGGATTAAATGATGTCTCTGGTACCCTCTAGCTCCCATATTCTGTAAACTATTACAGAGGCAGCTCACCCTATAGACCCAGGGGAAAGGGAAGGGAAGTGGGACAGAGGTTCTAAAAATCCCATGTAAACTGGGTGAGCACTGTCTTCATGTTGCCTAAATAAGTAGGATATATGCCTCAGTATAACAAATAATCACACATCCTTCTGCGAAGTGAATAAAAAAGAGAATGTCTCTCACATATGGGATACATCGATCAATGTATCTCACACATATGCATACGATTATTGTTCAAATGTCTGTAGATACTGATTGATAAAATACAAAACCACTTGAAAACACTGTTAAATTCAGAGTAGGTTTTCTTTTGTTATTATGCATTTTTTCCTACTAATAGATGATACAATAGAGAGGGGGTGTGTCCTAATGGATAGGAGGCTTTGGGGCCAGGAGGACCTCGGTTCAAGCCTCTCTTCCAACATATACTGGTTGTGTGGTCCTGGCCAATTCACTGAACCTCTCAATGCTCTAGGTGACTTGCTAAGACTATAAGCTGAAGAGAAGCTGCCCACCTGTATTAGTAAAAAGAATTTCCTTACCTGGGAAGCTTCTTCCTCCCCTATATAAATGAAATCACAGGTCCAGCCCCTATCCTGAATGAAATATCACACTGTGTGAGCGAGGAGGGTTGGGGGAAAGGATGTAATGTTTGAAAATAATCCCTCATTCACCAACCCTGGGCTTGAGTCAGACTTCCAATGATGTGCGGGATGCTTAGGAGGAACCAGCCCCATGCCAGGATTTCCCTACTATTCAGTCATCGGATCCCTTCCTTCAAAAAAAAAAGGAAGATATGAATGTAGCCAGACTGGACCAAATAAATGGATTCCCTCCTCCCAGCCCTCAGCTTATGTGAGATCATTCATGCTTGGAAGTCCAGATTCATGGGTTCAAATCCCACCTTAGATACTTAGTAGCTATATAGTCCTCTAGGTAAATCACTTAATCTCTCTGAGACAGTTTCCTCAGCATCACCGATCTCACAGGACTTGCAAGAACAAAATAAGATAGTAAATGTAAAACTTTTTGCAAAACTTTAAAGCTTATAAAAATGTCAAATGCTATTATTTTTATTTTTTTTTAATTCTTACCCAGCCCTGGTATTTTTGGGAACCAGAATGTAAACTAAAGGGAAGATAAAATTAATTCCATACTGGACTTAAACCTAGGACCAGACTTGAACTCGAAGAACTGGGGTTAAGTCCCCTTTCTAAGGGGGTTTCCATAAGATGAAAGCTAAAGCAAGGAGGAAGCTGAGGCTCATGTACCTCCAGGGATGCCCCAAGCATCTTCACTCTCCAACAAGGACCAGGAGCTGTTAACTAGAAGAGCCCTGTATCTGCACTCAGAAGATAAAAATCACGCTCCACAAATCCTGAGAGGTCTGATCCAACCTTCACTTTATAGATGGGGAAACGCTTAAGTGACTAGCCCAAGGTCACATAGTTACTAATGAATATCTCAAATCTGAGATCACAAGAATAGCTAGCATTTACATAGTGTTTTGAGGTTCACAAAACACTTTACAGATGTTGTCTCATTTGATTCTCACCATAAGCCCGTAAGAAGGGTGCTGTTATAATGCTCACTTCATGAAAGAGACCAGAAAGTTTTACGTGACTTCTTCAGGGACACGCAGCTAGCACTAGATACAGTAATCATTGTAACAAATTGAGATTCACAAAGGGCTTTACGAATATTGACTCTTTTATCCTCACAATAACCCCGGGAGGTAGATGCTGTTATTGTTACATGTTTTACAGATGAGGAAACTGAAGGAGATGATGGTGAAGTGACTTGACCAAGGCCACACAGCCGGAAAGCATCTGAGATTGAATTTGAACTCAGGTCTTTCCGGACCTGGAACTTCAAGTCCAACATTTTATCCACTGAGCCACCAGCTATGAGCCAGAAAACACAGACTTCAGTCACGACTCTGTCACTTATTCCCTGAGAATATAAGGACCCTTATCCCAGGCACCAAATTAGTCTAAAGTCCTGATCTTGAACTCCAAACAAATATAAGTCATTATCTAATTCTTCCCTCCCTCCCTTCCTTCTTTATTTCTTTCTTTCCTTTCTCCTTCCTTCTCTCTCACTTCTTCCCTCCCTTCTCTTCCCTCCTTCCTATTTGTCTCTTTCTTTCTCTCCTAACTTCCTCTTTCCCTTTTTCCTTTCCTTCCTCTCTCTCTTCCTTCCTCCCTTTCTTCCCTCCCTGCCTTTCTTCTTTCCTTCCTCCCATCCTCTCTTCCATCCTCCCTCCCTTTGTTCCCTCCTCCTTCCCTCCCTCTGCTTCCTTCCTCATTCAGTACATACAGTGTGAGGGGAATGTGAGAGATACAACGTTGAGAACCCATCTGCCCCTAGTCTCCAGGAGCTAGAAGTGAGAAGGACGACAAAGCAGGAACAGATACCTAGTATATGCGGTCCTATTCCTAAGTGCACTTGGGAGGTGCAGGACAAAAACATTTAGATAAGGATCAATAAGTGTGAGGCAGAGTATGCTCAATGACCCATGGACTGTGACTAATTGAGGAATTCAGAGTGAACCAAACATTTATTAAGCAGCTACCATGATCGAGGATCTGGAGACACTGATGCTGGCCGTGATGGCTTTGCCTTCCAAGAGCATCCTTGTTGGAGCAAATGCTTTGGATGATTCAGCGGGTACATGGGCAAGTATAACACAGGTCATGATGTTTTGAGGGCAAAGGAAAGGTCCAAAAGGCTCTAGGGATATCTGAAGAGGGAGAAGCGAGGTGATGGGAGTAGGAAAACCCTGGATCTGCAGTCAAAAGACCTGGATCCAAATCTTGACTTTTGCTACCTGTCTGACCTTGGCCAAGTCAAATCATTTCTTTGAGCCTTAGCCTGTTTGTCCATAAAATGATGAGACTAGGCCAGTGGAAAGAGTGACAGGTTAGGAATCAGAGGATCTGCGTTCGAGTCTCAGCTCTATCTCTTACAACCTGGGTGACTCTGGACATGTTAGAGCTTCTCTGGACCTCAGTTTCCTCATTTACAAAAATAAAGGAGGTACTGAACTAAGTGATCTCAAAGGTCTGTTCCAGCTTTAGATGCTACAATATTTAAAAAGTGTCCCCCACAATGCCTGGCATATAGTAGGTGCTATAAAAATGCGTAACAGTAAATAGAGGACTGGGTCTGGAGTCAGGAAGACTTGAGTTCAAATCCAGCCTCAGACACTTACTAACTATGTGATCTTGAGCAAGTCACTTAACCCTGTGGGCCACAGTTTCTTTATCTGTAAAATGAGCTGGAGAAGGAAATGGCAAGCCACTCTCTTTGCCAAGAAAATCCCAAAAGGAATCAGAGAGTGGAACACAAATGAAAAACAAACAAGTGAAACAATCTAACCTTGCCATTTTAGAGATAAAGAAACTGAACCCCAGAGAGGCTAAATACTTTATCCAATTCACCCAGATAGTAGGGTGGAAAACCAGGATTCGAGCTCAGAGGATAGGAGG
Source organism: Potorous gilbertii (assembly GCA_028658325.1). Lineage (NCBI taxonomy): Eukaryota > Metazoa > Chordata > Mammalia > Diprotodontia > Potoroidae > Potorous > Potorous gilbertii. The sequence goes on from CM053771.1 coordinate 492,872,709, forward strand.
CAACAAAAGTATAATGGAGGAGGGGACCCACAGTGGATTTGGAGTCAGGAGAGAGGTGAGTTCAAATCCTGACTATTCTACTTACCAGCTGGATGACCTTCTTTAACCACTCTGGGCTTGGTCTCTAAAATGAAGGTCTTGAAGTCAATTTCTAGATTCCTTCTATTTCCCGGTCCTAAATTCCAATAACTCCAGGTTCGGAGTTCAAAGAAATTTGCAACTAATTTCATCAGCCCCCTGTGCTGATACAGATTAGCGTACCTGCCCTGCAACCTGCAGCTTTTAGAAAGGGGCATGGACCCCGAGGGATAGAAGGGAGTTGTTGAGGGTCATGTAGGTAGTGGAAGGTCACCTTAAAATAAAAATAAGTACAAGGTAAAAAACAGTTACGGGGAGGCACGAGCAGCTGAGAAGATCAGAAGGATTTCAAGCCAAGGTAGCTAGCCCCCTGAGCTGAAACTTAAAAGAGATCAGACACAGAGACCGAGAGAGGGAGAGAAAAAAGAGGGGGGACAGAGAGATGATGAAAGGAGAGAGAAGGGGAAAGGAAAGGAGAAGAAAGGGGGAAGAGAGAAAGGAGGAGGGAGACACAGAGAGAGATGGACAGACAGAGGCAAGGAGGAAGGGAGAGGAGAGAGAGGGAAAGAGGACAGAGAAGGGGAGAGAGATATGAAGGGAAAGGGAGAAAAACAGAAAGAGAAACAGAGGGAGAGAAAGAGAGAGAGGGAGGGGAGACACAAGCAGAGGGGGAGACATAAAAAGTAGAGATAGAGAGAGAAGGGGGAGGGAGTGAGGAGAGAAACAGAGGATGAGAAATAAAAGATGGAGAGAAACAGAGGAGAGAAACACAAGATGGATAGAAAGACACAGGGAGATAAACAGATACACAAAGAGAAAGACCAAGGAGAGAGAGATAAAGAGGGAAAGAAACAGAAATAGAAGATATGGAGAAGGATAGAGAGAAAAAGAAGAGAGAGATGTGGAGAGAACAAGTTAGAGACAGAGAACAAAGTGGGATGGAGAGAGGAGGGAAGTGGAAAGTGAGAGAGGAAGGGGGAAAGGAAGGTAGAAAAATCAGAAACAGAAAAGGAGGAGAAAGAGAGAAGAGAGGGAGAGAGAGAAGAGAAAGTAAAGAGAGAAAGGGAGAGAGAAAGAAGAGAGAGGAGAGAGAGAAAAGAAAAGAGGAAGGGAGGGAGGGAGAGAGAGAGAGCTGAAATCAAGGAAGCACAACCTGTCATGTACTTGTAGGTCCTTGTAGAAATGTGTCCTTTATTTTTCACCCCCTCCCAATTCCAAAATATTTTGTGTTTGACATTTCCACCCTTTCCTCTCCTTAATAAGTTAAAGGAGGTGACAAAACAACTTGCTAAAATGACCAGCCCATTTCTGGCTCCCTTTTTATCTTTCAAAGAAAAGAGTCAAAGATCTGGTATGACTCAGTTGGTAGAAAAGGTTGATATTTAATTCAGTCATGGTCTTCATCTCTAACTTACTTTTTTGGGGGAGGAATGAGTTTTCTTTTTCCTATTTTTAAATTTTTCATTAAAGACAACATTTAATACAAACAACAATTTAACAGCAATCCAACCAAAGACTAGGCTGAATCCGCAACCCAAACCCCTAAATTGGAACCATTTACAGTCATCTGTTTTTCACCTCCAAGGAGAATAGGACCCAAATGAGCTGAAACTGCAGCTGAAGGGAGTGCAGAAGGGCTCGTACTTTCCCTACTCTGAGGATTGTAAGTGTGGGGGAGGGAGGGTCTGTGAAAATCTCATTATACTTAGTTCCTTAAAAATAGGGGAAACCCCTCTGTTTGAGCCCAAGTCAGCACCTGCCAGCACACCTAGAAAACAGAATGGGGAGATCATAGAATTCGAGTTGAAAGGGTCCTTAGACATCATCTGGTCCAACTTAATCTCTTTTTACATTTAAGAAAACTGAGGCCAGAGAGACAGCTATTTTTGCAAGGTTGAGTAAGAAAAGCAACTGTTAAGTCCAACCTTCCTCCCCTACACCCAAATGCAGTGACTTCAGGAGGGCTGAGTAGCCTCTGGAAGTCTTTAAGCACCAAGAGCTCTAATTCTGAGCTAACCAGCAAGGACACAAAGAGGAAGGAAACCACCGAGTACAAAATGGAACGGGGCAAAAGGTGAACCAGTCCCAGATAGCTACCACCGCAGTGGGAAGGGGAGAACAGTCACAGAGATGTCTCTGAGTCACCCAGTTTAAGAGTCCTTCAGGCACACACTAGATACCCCTTTGAACCTGGGATGGTAACAAGAAGGCAAACAGAAACCTCACTCATTTTTCCCATTCCTCAATGAAGAAACTGTGGCGAAGGTCCCTGACCCTTTAAGGGTAGATATATCTTCCCTAGAGAGAGGTCTGCTGGCTAGGCAGGGAAGTGTGGGAAGGGAGAGGTTCTGAGAGGGCCAGGTCTTGGGCCTCAGAGTTGGTTGGCTGGTCATTCTCCCAGTGTTTTCTCTAGGAAGTAGCCTTATTGGAAACTGTAAAGACGTAGAGTCAGAATGACCAGGGTCTACACTCAACAATATCTCTGCACACTGGCTGCCAGTGGATTTAACTAGAGGACAGATGGCCATAATTCCACCTGTCATGGTAGGGTATGGTGACACCAGGCATAATGACCAACCATCTCAAATGACTCTGCCCAATGAGCTGGTCTTGTAAGAATGCACCCAGCCTGCTTTACATTGCACAACTGTGACTGAGCAATTCTTTTTTCCATTCTATGCCTCAGTTTTCACTTTCATAGGCACAGAAAAACATCCTGTGAGGGCAGAAATAGAAGGGAGAGAAGCAGGAAACCCATCTTCACTGGGATTCAAGGTCCTGGTTCCTTTTCTGTAGGGCTTCCTTATTTTCTAGCCACAAAACCATGAGATCAAATCACCAAACCTGCTAGTATTCAGTTTCCTCCTTTGTAAAATACCTGCCCTGTCTACAAAATTAAAGGAGAGAATGGATATGAAAGTTTGGCAAATGGTAAAGAGAAACAGAGACGTGTAAGAAGACCGAAAGGTGACACATTTGTTATTATTAAAAAAATCCCAGTCGCTAGAAGGGGCTTGGAGAGGTCCCTTTGGACTCCACTCCAACTATTATTTATTTATTAGAGACTGAATAATTAATACTTTAATTATTCTTTTGCTCCTTACTACCTATGTGACTACTCTACCTTAATTTCTTCATCCTGAGAGAAGGATCTGAATTAAAAGCTACAACATTCTGAGCCTGTGATTGCTTAAATGGGCCCGTGATCTCGGGTTGCCGGACTGAATGACCTCTGATATGTCTTCTCCCTCTAACATTCTATAAACCTTTCATTGCCAACCTCCCCCACCCCTACCCTTAACCCCCAGCTAGGTTTTTTTTTTTGTTTGTGGGCGAGAGGAGGATATTTGTTTTTTGTCGTTGTCAACAACGTTGTTTTAAGTTAGAGCTTCCTTGGAGTTGACTGCATGGAGCTGGTAAACACAGAGCCCGTGCTTCTTCTCCACCTTCCTTTTAACGTCAAGGGCTCAGTACTGAGTAAGGTCTTTGAGGGAGGAGTACCAGTTTCCCCATCTCCTCAACGCCACTGTCTTCCTTACACTTCCTTACACTACTTCTCTTACAGCCCATCCAGGAGGGGCCAAACTGACTTGGCCACCAGCTTCCAGGTGATTTCCAGTTCACGCCAGCTATATACCAGGCTCTGTGCAAGGTGATTCCTGGGGCAGAAGATGAAACCTCAGGGACATTCACCCAGAACTTATTATCCCACTACACTACCCAACTCCTTTCTTTGCCAGAGGTCCTGGTTTAAAGAACTTCTCCCCCTACCCTTCCCCCCCCCCCTCCACTACTACCCAGGTATCTGGCTAGGAGGCCGATAAGACAATGTGGGGAGTAGGGAGGGGTTAAGGGTTAGGTAGAATACTAGGAGTAGGGCCAGAGAGATTGCCAGGAGAGGGGCAGGGGCTCATGGTCTCATATCTATACAATTTCACATTAAAATAATTCAAGAGGTAAATAATGCAAGAGTGGCAGCCGCTATACCGTTGTGACATCCTTCTTAGGGCTCTAAGAATTCCAGCCTCCCCACCTACACTTTGTGGAACGACACTGCCACCACGTGGTCACTATTAGGCACTGACAACAGAAACAAATAAAGGACCAGGCACTCTCTCCGTTGTGTCGTGACAGGGACAGTGATCTTTTTGCTTCCAATTTAGTTCAACAAAAATGTATTAAGTGCATGCTATCTGCAGTGATGCTGCTGAATCAGAGGAGACAAAGATTACCAAAAAAAAACAGCTGGTGACTTCAAGGAGTCTATTATCGAATGGGGACAATTACACTGCAAATTATAATATGAGAAGTATGAGATATTGTGGTTGGAATCAGGAAGACCTGGGTTCAAATCTAGCCTCAGATACTTACTAGCTGTGTGACCCTAGGCAAGTCACTTAACCCTGCTTGTCTCAGTTTCCTATCTGTAAAATGAGCTGGAGAAGGAAATGGCCAACCACTCCAGTTGGCGTTGTGTTTGTCCTTCGTTCTCAAAGAGGACCATGACATCAAGATGATGACATGGCTTGCAGTTGACTTTGATTTGAGTGAGGGAGGGCTGTGCAGGGTCACCAGCCTCACTTTCTTCTCCCAGCCATCTGGGTCCAGTGATCTGATATTCATCAGGATGACTGGAGATGGTCCAGGATGCAATGGGAGACCCTGGCCCTTTCAGGCTAAGGTCTTATAGCATTCTCTTTGAGTGAGATACACGCATTCGATGTATAGGCTTCTTAAAGTAGTTACTCAAGGAATGGCCCCTTTAATAAAAAAAATCAAATGGGGAGGAGAAAACCCTAGAAAACCCCAAATAGGAACAACTGAACAACAAGTTGTAGATGGAGTACTGGACGATCCGAATTTGAATACTGCCTCAAATGCTTCATAGCTGTGTAACTCACACCAAATCTCTAAGCCTCTGTTTCTTCATCTGTAAAATGGGGGCCGTAATAGCCCCTGTAGTCACCGTGTTATTGTGATGTTCAAATAAGATATTGTTGGTAAAGTACTGTAAAAACCTTAAATTGAGAACGAGATTTTATCAGAGGGTAGGTATCGTTTATCTTATTAATTCCCTAAATTCCCTAAAATTCCTACCTCTCTTGAATTGTTCAAGTGTTCTTCCCTAACCATAATAATTCAGATATACTTAGTGCTTAAAATTTACAAGGTTTTTTTTGTCTTATGAGTATTTATCTCTATTGTACAGATAAGGAAAGTGGCTTAGAGAGTTGAGGTCTGCCCACAGTTACACAGCTAAGTCTTCTGTCTAGTGTTCTTAGTGTTCTTTCTGCTAAAACCAAACCACTGCCCAATCCTACTCAGGTGACCTGCCCTCCCAACCCTCCAAGACGGGCAATGCATAGCAGACCCAGTATGAGATGGGGATCCAACATGTAATAGTAGGGAAAGCATGACCCCATTCCCTGAGGAGAAGGACTTACCTTTGAGAGCCCAGGATATGTCCGAATCACCCACAAGCCACCAGTCCTTTATAAAGGAGTCTGTTCTACCCAGTCTTGTCCCCTCCTCCCCAGTCTTTCAATGTCCAGTGTCCCACTCACCTTTACAGATGCTCCCCTCTCGAGTGATCACCTGCCGGCAGATGCCACAGGGCTTCACCTTTTTGAAGGTCTTTACTTTGAAGGTGTGAGTCGTGGGTGCCTCCAGGTCTTCAGGCTGTAGCAAAGAAAGGGGCAGAGTCCTTAGGTCCAGGCAGGGGATAGGCATATGGGGGAAGGACAGAGGAGGTACCTGAGATAGTAAAGCAAGGGTTGGGATGGGAACAATGGGAAGAAATAGTGGAAAGGAGCTCTCCTTACCCATTCTCTTGCCTGGCTGTTCTGGAACCAACCTGCTCTCAAACCAAGTGGAGCAGTCACTGACTAGTAAAGAAGATTGAATTTACTTCCTATCAGAAAACCTGTGTTCAAATGCTGCCTCCACTACCCGTGTGACCTTGGGTCAGTCACTTAACTGTCTCAACCCCTTTCTCCTCATTATAAAAACAAGGGGGTTGAACTCTAAGATCTCTTCAACTTATGACCTGACTATTCAGTCTTAACAGACTTTTAAATAAGAACAAGGATTTGTTTGTTTGTTTGTTTTTTGGGCAGAATGGGGTTTATTAATGATGACATTTATTACAAACACTTGCCAAAAGTAAAAAATAATGAATGGTTAAAAATGAAGCTACAACTCATGTTTCTGTAACACCTTGCAGCTTGCAAAAACCCTGTGAGGTAGGTACACCAGAATAAAAATAATAATTCATTTTTATATATAATATATTTAAATTATATAAATATATTTTAAATGGTTAATTTAAAATATATTTAATATGTCAGTATATATTATTTCGTGTGCTCTAGGCATTGTGCTAAATGCTTTACAAATATGTCATTTGAACCTCAAAAACCCTGGGAGATAGGTGCTATTAGTATCCTCATTTTATAGATGAGGAACCTGAGGCAGAAAGGTTAAGTGACTTGCCCAGGGTCACATAGCTAATAAGTGTCTGTGGCCATATTTGAATGCAGGTCTTCCTGACTCCAAGCCCACACTGCACCACCTAGCTGAAATATTATCATTCCCATTGGACAGATAAGAAGACTGAGACTCAGAAAGTGCAAATGCTTTGTCCATAATTGTACAGTGGAAGTCAGGATTCCAACCTAGGTCTCCTAACTCCAAGTCCAGTGTACATGAAGACCTTCCCTCAGTTTCCCTCTCGAAGCAAGGGAAGGAGGAAAATTCCCACTTGAAGAGGGCTCAAGTATCCCTACACAGACACCTAACGGATGAGAAACATCACATGTGAAAAGGGTTGGTTCCGTTGACAGGTTTTGTAGGATTTAGAGCTTAGAAGGGACATCGGAGGTCATTTAGTGCAATAAAAGTGAGGCCCAGAAAAACACAAAGTCCAATACACCCCTTTATTTTACAAAAGTGAGGCTCCACAAGTTACCCAGGCAGAATCAGAATTCAAGCCTGAAAATCCTTCAGATTCTAAATCTAGCATTCTTTCTATCCGAAGCTTTGGTCTAAAAACTCTGGATCCCCTTCCATAGCCCAAACAGATCTCTCCCGAGCTGAGATTCCCAGATCAAGATTCCAAGACTTCCCTTTGGAAAGCACTATGGTTATGGGGAATGGAGGCAGGGAAAGAACAATGGAAGCTTAGCACTGGATTCAAATTCCACATCTGACCCTTGCTCCCTGGGCATCATAATCGGGTCACAACATCATCTGTAAGAGGAGAGGCCCTTTCCCACTCTATTTCGAAGTTCCCTTTCCTACATCTCCCCTCCTCTCCCCATACTAAGAATCATCCTTCCCCTGACCATTCTTTTCATTTCCCAGACACATCAGTAGGGGCCAGCAGAGTCTTCTCCACCAATACTTCTGGGGTTCAGTTCAGAGCTAAACCTCCCCTCCCAGCCCCACCACCCTTCCATACTGAGATTTTCCAACTGCTTCTCGATTCTTTCTTTTTTTTTTCTAGTTAGTTTCCACATCCTCTTTAAGTCTGTAGAGGCTCTTCTAGTTCCTCTCAATGGATCATTCCCAGATGAAGGGAAAATCCCAAGACGGGGTGGAGGAAGGAAAACTTCTTAGGACTTTTAGAGAAGGGGTGGAGTCCGGTGCAGCTTCAGCCCACCCCTGTGTTTCATAAATCCAGAGCGTCTTAGGATTCATCTCCCAAGATTGTCTGGCCCAGAGCCTGGGTAAAAATCTGAGTCACAGACGGGTGGACACACGGAGAGGGAGGAGGGGGGATGTGAGGGTAAGAGACGGAGCCAGAAAAGGGAGAAAGTCAGAAAAAGAGACAGAGAGAAGGGTAAAGAAAAGCAAACAGAAATGCTAACAAAAACAGGGTCAAAGGTAAAGGGAAAAAAGGGTCAGAGAAAAGGGACTAAATACTTCAATACTTTCAGTATGTGTAAAGTTCCTCTACTCACACAGATCACATCCCATTCAAATATTAGTAGCAGAGGGTCTACAAGAATTACAATAACTAGAAATCATTAATATTAATGAAATTTAAAGAAATTAAATAAAAATAAGAAAATTAAAAATTAAATATTCCTTAAATAATGTCAATAACAATAAAAAAATTTTGTTTTGTTTTGTTTGAGTTTGGAACTCAAAATTTTTTAATAAACATGTTAAAATTTTTTTATATTTAATTGGGGAAAAATAAAATATTTTTTAAAATAAAATAAAAGCTAGCATGTATGTAGTACTTTCAGATTTGCCAAGGGCTTTACCAATATCTCATTTGATCTTCATGTCTGCACTAGGAGGTAGGTGCCTTATTATCCCCATTTTACAGATGAGGAAAAAATTTGTTCCCCCCTATAGATAACATGTCTAATTAATGTAGCATTCTAAGGTTTTCAAAGTGGTTTACCTGTAGTATCACATTCAATCCTCACAACAGCTCTATGTGATCAATTCCTTTTGCAGATAAGGAAACTGAGGCTGAGAGAAATTAAATAGAAGAGGATCATACAGTTATGAAAGTCTTTTCTGGGTTTGAACTCAGCTCTTCTAGACTCCAGAGCCAGGTGATCTAGCTGATCCCGGTGCCACCTAAAGGGCAATGCCTGACCTCTCCAGGCTTAGCTAGGCTGATCTCCAAACAACAGATGTATTGTCCATCACTGTACCTTCGAGATCACACTCCACTCCAACGGCATCTCCTTCAAGAACCCAAGATCATCTTCAAGGCATGACAAGGCAGTGAAATAATTTAGAGGAGTAATATATAGTGATAATGATACATAAGGACGGCTAGGTGGCGCCATAGTAAATAGACCTTACCTTGTTCCCTTCTTCCATCCCTAGAGCTGTCCATTTCAAAGAGGATGCCCAGCCAGCCCAAAGTAAACAAGAGGCAGCCTAGAACCAAGGACTGGCATGGTATGTGGGGGGACGGTGTTGGGCAGTGGAGGTGAAAGGAGAGAGAAAGCCTCTGGAGCTCAGCTTCTGGAGTAAAGGTGGAGATGACTAAAGAAAACTTTAGCCCTGACACACCCTACTTCAAAGATCCCGGAGTCCTGGAATTCCAGTGACCACATGTTGGCATAAGCCTGGGGAGATTCTGTCCTGTCCTTCCCTAACTAAGCTCATCTCATCACCTTCTCCAGAGCAGTCCCCATGCACCAGTCCATCCAGTCCCATGATTGCCATAGACACATCCCTGATAAAGACACCAGAGCCCACAGCCCTCATAACCACAAATCCGTAAAATGTTACAGCTGGAAGATACCTAAAATTGGATAACTTAAGCTTTTGTATCACTGACCTCTTTGGCAGCTTGGTGAATCCTATGGACCCCTTCTCAAAACAATATTTTTAAATAAGTAAAATACACAGGGTGACAAAGGAAACCAGTTATATTAAAACAGTTAACAAAAAAAAAACCAAGACCTTTTTAACAAGTTCATAGATCTCGGGTTAAGAACCCCTGCCTTAATCAGAAGACCCATATTGGAAATCTGGTTCAAATACTTGCAAACTGTCACACAAGACAATTACCTAGATTTCTCATAATCTCAGTTTTCTCATAGGTAATAATTCTTGCACAACCTCGCTCACAGGGGTGTTGGGAGTAAAGTGCTTTGTAAATTTTAAAGGACTATCTATATGTGAGTTATTAATCTACTCAAAGGACGACTAGGCTAGAACTAAGTGGCAGAGGGAGGAATACTCATCATCCTGCCAACCACTGAACAGAGAAGGCAAACAGGGACCAAAAATGAATATCAGACTTCAGCTGATGCAACTAACTTGTCCCTTTCCCCAGACCCTCAGCTTAAGAATGCCCTTGCCCAAGAGCAGTGGACATAAATCTTTGAGATCAAATTCCCAAGGTTCTAAAATTTTCTCAGTCCTTTCCCAAACAGCCAATCTCTAGGCCAAAGTCCTAGCACTGCCCTGGCCTCCTTGAACCTTGACCACATCCTATCATGGCCAAGAGGTATCGATAGACTTGAGGGAGACAGAGTAGAACAGTCCTGGGAAGAGGAGTTGATTATGGAAAGTGATAATTAAATTATGATACGTCTTAATGAATAGATGAGTCCTCAGCTATAAGATTATAGGATTTAGAGCGTAAAGAGACTATCTAGACCAGGGGTGGGGAACCAGCTGCCTTGAGACCACATGTGGCCTTTTAGGTCCTCAAGTGCTGCCCTTTGACTGAATCCAAACTTTACAGAACAAATCCTCTTAATGAAAGGATGTGTTCTGTGAAGTTTGGATACCGTCAAAGAGCAGCACTTGAAGACCTCGAGGGCCACATGTGGCCTCAAGGTTGCTGGTTCCTTACCCCTGACCAAGACTAAGTTCATAACTTTATAGATGAAAAAAACTGAGGCCAGATATTATTATTAACAGTAATAGTAACAGCTGATAGCTACATAGTGTTTGAAAGTTTGCAAAGTGCTTTATATCCAGTAGACATTGGAGGCAACATGGAGGTAAAAATTCCTGGATTTAGAGTCAAAAGGCCTGAGTTCAAATTCCAGCACTGCTACTTATTACCTGCGTAGCCTTGAACAAGTCACTTAACTTTTGTGACCTTACTCTTTTACTCTTTAAAATTAAGAGGTTAGCAGAGATCCCACTGCTAGGTACATACTCCAAGGAGGTAAAAGGCAGAGAAGTCCCACATACAGAGAAGTATTTATGGCAACATTTTTTTTTATAAAAACAAAGAACCAGCAACCAAGTAAATGCCCATCAGCTGGGCAATGGATATATAAATTGTGATACATGAAAATAATGGAATATTACTGCACCAAAGAAACTACGACAATGAAGGATATAGAGAAGGAAAGACTTATATGAACTGACAAAAAGAAAAGTAAGCCAAACCAGGAAAACTATGTAAGGAATAACTACAATAATTTAAATGGAAAAAGTACCAACAATAACAGACAAAAACCATAACTTTGAATGCTTTGTAAGTATAATGACCAAGCTTGGACCTGAAGATGAAATAAGAAAAACATGCAGTCCTCCCACCTTTGCAGCTACTGAGGATTTGGGGTGTGGGACCATGCAAATAATACAGATTCCATTAATGTGTTAGTCGGTTTTATGGAATTGCCTTTTTTTCTTTGTTTTTCATTCTTTATTACTGGGACAGCTCTCTGGTTAGGTGAGAGGAAAGACATATTTGATAATGAAGATAATATAAAATTAAATTTTCTTAATTTCAGATGAAGGGATTGAATGAAATTTTCTGATTCCATACTTTCATTTGATTCTCAGAACAATCCTGTGCATCAGTCAATAAACATTTATTAAGCCCTTGCTAGGTACCAGGCACTATGCTAACTGCTGGAAATACAGAGAAAAATAAAATACAGTCCCTGCTCTTAAGAAGCTCATAATCTAAAGGCAGAGACAACATGCAAATTACTATGTACAAACAAGCTACAAGTAGGATAGATTGGAAATAATTTGACACAAGGAAGGCACTAGAATTAAGAAGAATCAGGAAAGGCCTCCTTAGAAGGTAAGATTTTAGATGGGACTTGAAGGAAGCAAATATTCTTGTTGCCATTTTAGAAATATGGAAACTGAGGTATAGAGAGATTAGAACACTTACCCAAACTATCATGAGAGAGTTCCTAGTTCTTTGATGGAATCTCTCCTCTCCTTCCTCCCTGTCTCTCCCAGCCAAGCCTGCACACCAGATGTTTGTTCCCAGTGGTGAAGGCAGTGGTAATGTGGTTGAGGGTGGAGCCACATTGGGAGTCTTGGAAACAGTGTGTTGCTATGAAAGGCTGAGAGTCTGTTCCTCTACATACCATCCCAATCCCATAACGGGACATGGTAGGGGGTGATGAAGGAGAAGCAATGTCCTTCAGTCCCCAAGTCCCCTGCTGGCTCTTCGGCCTGGCTAGTCATTCTTTTCTCCTGTTTCCTGTGGCTAAACACATATTGCTGAGCCCAGCCTATATTAACTGCAGACAGAGCAGTCTTAAGATCAAGGGGTTCTCAGAGGGATGCCTCGAGAAAGTGAACTCCACTGTCCTGCCACCAGGCAGGGTGGTCTCCCTTCCCTCCCAGACATTTTCAATGAGCTCCAGGAAAGGGGAGAAATTAATTTTCCTCCATTGCCCCCTAATAATAGTTCACATTTTAAAGGCATTTTAACCAAGCACTTTCCTCACAAATACTGTGAGGTAAAAATACATACATAGGATATTATCCTCATTTTTACACATATAAAAACTAGCCCCCAGAGAGGCAAAGTGACTTGCTGAGGGTCGCACAACTAGTGTTAAGGATGAACCAGGTTTCAAACCTGAGGCTTCTGACACCAGATCCTATGTTTTGCAGAATTTTAAGATCAAAAGATTTAAAGGTAGAAACATTAGAAATCATCTGGTTCAACTCTTTTATTTTTCAGGTGGGGAAACTGAGGCCCAGACAGAGGAAGTGACCTTGTCTAAGATGCCTCTATCTTAAAGGAGAGGTTAGATTCCACTAGGTAGAGATATCAAAGAAGGGATTTTTTGCTCAGGTAAGGGTCAGACCAAATGACTACCCAGTTAATAGAAGCTGTGATTTTTGTTTCTCCACTGCCTCATCTAGACCAGGGCTTTTCCTGTCCCCTAAGCTTGGTCATTTAACTGGCTTGCCTTCAGGAGTAAAGCCAATTCCTTTCTGTAGGCCTCAGTTTTCCCCACATGTGAAATAAATTGTCCAGACCAGGTGAGTTCTAAGGGCTCCCCCAGTTCTGACATTGAACTGTGGGATACAGTCCACTCATCCCCTTCAGCCTTCTTACTCAAGACTAAAGAAGGGCAGAGGGCTAGGAAGAGGGAAAGGAAGCGCTATTTCTTTCTGGGGATTAAAATAATTGGAAACACTTGGATTATAATTTTTTAAATGATAAATAATAATAATGTTGGCACATAAAAGTACTTTGCATGCTTTTTATCTCATTTGGCCCTGAACATAATGGAGCATGAAAAGCTTAAGATAAGAAGCTCACAGGCCTTTTCTCTCTTTAAAGAAAAAAAAATTTCTAAGAACCATACAACAGGAAGGTTTTGATGTAAAACCAGCTGCTGTATCAAATCAGTACAGTTCCTGAACTCGAGGGACAAAGTGGAAGGGGTGGGAAATCTCAAAGGCAAGAACACTGCGCATTCCGGACTCTAGAGGGAGCTGCGGCTTCCACATTCAAAAAATGAGGCGGGGAGATAAAAGTTTCATGTGGGCTACAAAGTATCCAATTGGTCCTAAGGCTTGTTTGTATTTTTTTTTTTTCTGGGAGGGTAAGGGGAGGATGGAGGTGGAAGATTTTTTTTTCCCCTTTCAGCTTCTTAACCTAACAAGAGGTTTCCTGTGTCTGTTTCACATCAAGTACACAAAACTTTTTTTTTTTTTGCTTTAATGTTAAGGATTTCTTCTGTTATCATAGTCTTGCCATTTCTCCTAGGGCAGCAAGATCTCAGAGATGCATGATTCCTTAAAGCTCAGATCTCTGCTTTGTAATGAAAGCTTTAAACATTTCCTGGTAAATTCAATTAGCAAATTTCTAACTATTGCCTGATGTACTTCCAGATTTGATATGGAAATCGTGTTTTTATGAGCAAACCAAGTTATACCTAATTCCTTGTTTTGTCTAAGCTGCCAAAGTCCCTCTGGATCTAAAGCTAATAAAAATCCTGCAGATATTCCAATTTTCCCCAAATTTCCCATAATCACCTCCTCATGCCCACACATACACATAAATACTGTTTGGACACACCCACTTTCTCTGTCCATGTTTGTTTCTTTATTTCACACCTCAAATCTAATGGACCAGACCATTCAGCAGAATGTAAGCTCTCTGGGGGTAGGTTTTGCTTCTCATTTTATCTTTGGCACATTGTAGGTGCTTAATAAATTGTGACTGATTGATTGACTCTCTAATGCCTAGCACAAACACCAGTGTGCTTAATGCCTGTATATCAATCCCTATACTAAGCACTGAGGATACAATTTGGTTGGAACATAGAATGAATGAAAGGCATGAAGAGTAGTAAACTATAATAAGCCTGCTAAGGCAAGCTGGAACCAGGTGGTAAAGGGCTTTAAATATGCAATAGAGGTGCTTGTATTTGATCCCACAGGTAAAAGGGAACCAGTAGAGTTTATTAAGCAATGGAATAACATAGTCAGCTCTTCCTTTTAAGAGTATCCCTTTGGCAGCTGTGTTTAATAAATGTTTACTGGATTGAATCAAAGGGGGAAGGGAAGAGGTAGCAAGAGGGAATACACTGGTCCATTAGGAGAGGCTGAGCCTAAAATGAGGTGAAATGTTGGCCTCCTAAGGGTTGGCAAATCATGCTTCGAGACCAGGCAGAGCTGTTACTAACAACAGTATATTTTAAGTAGACACATCAGGAAAGAAGTATGTCAAGACCTCATAGCCCCACTTCAAGCCGCCAGAATAGAAGAATGGGGCCAGAGGGACCTCAGACAGACCCTAGACTACCTAGTTCTCCAGGTGAGCCCTGATTTGTGCCTAGATTGGGGAAGAGAATTGATGTTTTTAAGGTGATTCTCTGTGTCCCCCATTCATCCTTACTTGCATTAAAGCTTAGCCATGAGCCAATCAGACCTGTTGCTACTCGTACAGTACACACGCACACACACACACATACACTTTCTCAACAAGTACTCACTATATGCCAGACATTGCACCAAGTATTAGGAACGCTAAGAAAGATGAGGGGATGAGGGGACACTGGTAGTAGAGGGACAGAAGCTTAGAAAGGGCATTGAGGAGAGCCAAGCTGAGAGAGATGTCTCAATGGGAAATGGGTAGGAGTAAGGACTAGGGGGGGTCACTCTGGAGGGGACACTGAGAAGAAAAGAGAACGGATTGAGAGATGCTAAGGAGGGAGTCAGAAAGAGGGCCATCGAAGGGAAAAACCTGGTCCAGTAAAAGGTGTTAGCCTGAGGTCTAGTCTGTGACAGGCCCCATGAATTCTACTTAATATTAATTTACTTAAATTTCTTATCAGTTTCATCACCTAGACTTAAATCCCATCTTGAGACCCTCCCAGTTAATTGGCTAGTCCCATTTTTATGAGGCTCTAGGATGAGGTACTGGAACAGGTCCCTGACAACATGGCATAATGGATTTAGGGCTGGATCATCCAACCCCATTTTACAATCAAGGTTACTGAGGTTTGGAGAATGGAATGACTTGCATAAGGTCACACAGGCAGTGAGCCATGATGCCAGTCAGGATTTGAACCCAGGTCCCCTGTTTGCAAATCCAGAGAAGCACACAAATTAAATCCATCTCTCTTCTTTAGCTACTGATCTTTCTACCTCCAAACCTAACCACGCTAGAGGGCCTAGAGAGGTGGAGGAGAGAAAGGGGAGGGAGCTGCTACTCGGTGCCCTCAACCTGGTCCTCATTTCAACACTTAAGGGAGGGAAGGAAGAGAAGGGAGGAAACCAGCATTGATTAAGTACCTATTGTGTGACAAGTCACTCATCTATGAAATGCAGGGGCTTCAATCAACTCTCAGAAAATGCTTTTCAAGGAGGCACTGTGCATTGGCTCTGCCTGACCTCGGAGCACACAGGGTCAAATTCTGGCTGTGCCATTCATTATGTCTGTGATAAAGTACTTGGTCAAGTAACTTCAACTCAGTCTTAGTTCTCTCCTCTTTAAAATGAAGAGGTAAGATTAGTTCACCTCAAAAGGGTAAAGTAAATCACTCAGTTCTAGTATATCTAATGTGTCCAAGGGAGTCTAATAGGAGTCAGAGAAAGAATTCTCACCCTGTTCTGAATGGATTTTCTAGGTCTCTTCAGTAGAATAAAAGTGATTTAAAGCCCTGCAGCTAGGTGGCATAGTGGACAGAAAGCCAAACCTCCAATGAGGAAGCTCAAGTTCAAATCTGACCAGAGAATCTAGCTGTGCAACCTTGAGCGAGTCCCTTAATCTCTCCTGGCCTCAGTTTCCTAATCTGTAAAAGGGGAATAAGGGTCATTGTGAAGATAAAATGAGATAAATTTCAGAAGATCCATTTTTATAACTATTTCGATATAAAAGCTTTTCTTTTTCAAGACTTTTTAAGTGTTATCCCTTTTCCTTTGTGAGGTGGGGGGACTATGGATGTGCCATGTTGTATACTATCTGATGACTGAACTGACTCTGTTGGATTTTCTTAAATTTCTTTGTGACAAGGGAAAGTTCACTGGGCATAGTGGCTGAGGGGAAAGGAACTATCTAGAAATGACTGATATAAAAACAAAAGCTATCCATAAGATGTGTTTAAAAATAAAGTAAAATGATGAGGTTGGGCTAGGGGATCTCTGAGGGCTCTTCCAACTTCAGAATCTATGATCCTCAAGCAAGCAAGCTATTAAAGGAAATAGTCTAGAAGACAATGGGTAAGGAAAGAGCCGGTTCTAGAGTGGTGACAGAATGAGATGGGTAAGAGAGATGTTGTCAGCCAGACTACTGGAGGTAGGAACCCTAAAGATGACCCCAACACTGGGAGTGGGACAGAGGAGGGGGTGCCACAGACAATATACAAGCATCTATTAGCACCTACTAGATGCCAGGTGCTAACAAAATGAAACAGTCCCTGCCCCTGAGGAACTTTTACATTGTATCAGAAATAGAGAAGCCAGAAAGTGGACCGGGTTTAGAGGAAAAGGTTTGGATATGCTTCGTTTGGGACAGGTTGAGTTTGGGGAAGGAGGTGTAACATCCAGATAGAAATGTGAATGTCAAAACCCAAGGAAGAGACACTGGGGTTCTGGGGCCAGGCACCCAGATGATTCAGCAACAGGGTCGGAATGCTAAAGGTGTCTCTCAACCTATGTCTAGATCCAGGGGAGGGACCATCCTGGCTAGGGGCAGTGGTGAAAAATAGTGGAAAGGAATTTTCCCAAAAGAAGTTTTTCTTTCTCCCACTCTTTGGCAATGGAGGGGCAGGGGACAGGAGGTCCAGTGATGTGGACATTATATATAATGTTAGATTTTTTTTTCAATTTGTTGATCAGTTTTGCTAATTTTTCTTTTTCTTTTTTAAATTAATTTTTTTATGAGATGGCTTCCCAGAAGACACTAAGGGGAGGAATATAAGGAAAATTTTAGGCAATGCGAAATCAAAAGATAGCAATAAGAAAAACTATTTTTGAAAAATACTTTATTTTTAAGGAAATTTCCGTTCTTGGGAGGTTATTGATGCATTGACAAAACAAATAAGCAAAAAACAAATAGTGAGCTTTTTCCTGAAGGAAAGAGATGTTAAAAACCAGGTCTGAGGGGCTCTGGGACAGGGCTGGAAGGGGCTAGACACACCCCTGACCCAGAAAGGAGTGGAAATCCCAGACTTGGGAGTCTTGATTTGGGACAGGATGAGATATAAAGGGCTCATCAGCCCCTCCCAAGGTCACTTCATTTATCCTCCTGCCCCTTGGCAGAATGGGTTCCTCCAGTTGACCTTCCCTATTTAGAGGGGGGGAAGTGGGGAGGGGGAGAGGTTCTCTACTATTCTTTCAAAGCCTTCCAAGGAAAGAGTGCACAGGAAATCTAACCTCCATCCCTCCTATTACAGAAGTGCCAACCCCTTTGTCTCATCTTTCAGCCTTGGTGGAGATGAAAACCAGCTGCTCACCAGTCTCTGTGTAGCAGGACCCCAGAGATTTGAGGCCCGTTAATCAGTCCTCATCCCCTGGCCTCCCTCTCCACCCCATTCAGCCTCCCCCATTCCAATCCTTTCCAGCCCTACAAAGCCCACTGACTATTCCTGCAGCATCCCTCCTACGGGTTAAAAACCCTTAGAATCATAGAACATCACCACCAGCACCACCATTTGACCAAATTTGTACTTTAAGTTCTATTTTTCTCTACTAATCCAACCCTGAGACAAGATAGTCTCTCCCCTGGACTCAGACAAGAGAGTCTCCCTATCTTTGAACGCTCCCCCCCAACCCCCAGCCCTGTAAACAAGGTGGGATATCCTGGCCCTCCCAGCAGAGGCATCTGAACATCTGGACACCAGAACTCCCAAACTCATCTTTTTCTCAGACTCTGAAGTTAACCCCTGGCTAAGGTTATTCCCCAATAGCACTCTCATCTCCCTGACCTTTCCTGAATTCTGGGCTTTCTCTCAGCCATCCCATGGAGAGAAGGGGGTGGGGATATGTCTGGAGACCCTTCTGTGAGGGTGGCCATACTGCTAGGAATCTCTCTTCCTCTCTGCCCTCCCCTTATTCTTCCATTCATTTCCCCCATTCCATCCCTACCACATTGCCTCCCCATCCTGTTCTGCACTCCCCTAAACACCTCTGCCCAGGAACGATGTGAATTACTTGGACCATGTGGGCTACAGGCCCCATT
Organism: Potorous gilbertii; assembly: GCA_028658325.1. Taxonomy (NCBI): domain Eukaryota; kingdom Metazoa; phylum Chordata; class Mammalia; order Diprotodontia; family Potoroidae; genus Potorous; species Potorous gilbertii. The sequence continues at coordinate 492,891,175 of CM053771.1, forward strand.
CCCAATCCCTTTGTACATACCTGCACTGGGGGCCAAGAAAGAAAGAGAGAGAGAGAGAGAGAGAGAGAGAGAAAATCCATGACCTGGCACAGGATAGTCAAGTTAGCCTGAGAAGGTTGAGAGGTAGACGATACTCAGGTAAAATCCCCATGGAGAAAGGGAACACTGGAGGTCAAAGCAAGGAGCAGGTCTGTGATGGAATTAGAGTGGAACTCTCTCCAGTCCTGATTTTACCCTGATTTTCCAGGATGATGCTTGACACCCTCTCCACCCTGCCCTCCTCATGTCCCTCCACACGCACAACCTACCCCCAGCTCTCAATGCATCCACCCATCCACAGAGAGCTGGGCAGCTGCTGGAGTTCGGAGAGGACTTTAGAACATCTAGGCAGAACAGGGGTGCAGAGGGCTGAGGGAATATCTCCTCCCTATCACCACTCCAGGGCACCTTGTAGCTTCTGCCTAGGGAAAAGGGAAGCGGGGGAGAGGGATAGTTCTGGCTATGGTTATGAGTATAAGGGCCCCCCACACACACACACACAAGGAAGTCCAATATATTAGCCAAAAGAACAAGTCAACCAGCACATAGCAACAAGGGAAGAGGTCCCTAAGGTGTGAGGGATTCTTTCCCTAGAACTTTCTGCAACATATTCAGATAGTGATCAGAGGGAGAAAGCCATCCCCCAGCCCCACACATACCACCAATACTGACCCGGTTCTCTAATCTCCCTGGGGACCAGGTATCCTACCTAAGAAATCAGGCCAGGAATGAAGTGGAGACAGGGGCAGGGACTGACCCCCAGAGCTGAGAAAACCCGACCTACCCAGAGCATACAAGACAGACAGATCCACGTCATCTTCTAGCTGTGTCCAGTCTCTTGGGTCACACCCCGGAGCCTGAAGACATGCCCTTTTTGAGGCTACCAGTTGGGCCAAGCTGAGTAGGGCAGGACAGGGTAGAAGAGACCCCGCAGTCTCTCAGTCCTCTGCCTCCTTTCCCTGAGCTAGCATCCGTCTGGCTGCGCTTGCCGCCTGCCTCTCTCCCTCCTTTCCCTCCTTGCAGCCCTCCCTTTCCCCCTCCTCCTCCCTGCTCCCGCCCCCCCTTGTCCCTGCCTCCTTTTTCTCTGTCCTTCCCAGTCCTTTTGGTGGAGTTGTGGGTCAGCTCCCTTACTCCTTCATGAGTAAAAAGAGGGAAAAGGGAAAGGGTCTGGTGGCAAAGCTTCTTTCATTTGTCCCCACTTGGATCCCCCCCCAACACACACACACACACACACACACACACACACACACACACACACACACAGAGGTGTATGTGTTCATGTACCTACATCCCTCTTTGATCAATACCCATCTTCCTCCCAACTTCTGCCTTCCTATTTTGGTGGCTGCTCTGATCCCCTAGAGACTTGTAAGAACTCCAGGGCTGTCCAGTGAAGTGATGGTAGGAAAACATGGAAGTCAGTGGGCCACACTCCCCTTCTGCCCAGAAGAAATGGAAGAGAGTATTGATACTGTGAGAAAAGATTGAGAGACTGCCTCTCCATGGCAAGACAGCCTCCCACCTAAGTCCCTACACACTGACAGCTTTGTGAAGTCACAAATGCCCGGAGTGGGCACTAGCACACACGCACGCTAGCGCGCGCGCGCGCACACACACACACACACACACACACACACACATGACAAACTGACAGTGCACACTCAGAGAGCCTAGAAGAGAATGCCAGATCTCGGTCAGCATGGTAAGTAGCCCTCCCCATCACTTCCACGCTCCCCCTCCCACTCACCCCCACACATTCCAATCTGTGGACTTTTCCCCAGTATTTTCTTTCTTTCTTTCTTCTCTCTACACATCTGTCCCAGCCCTTCCCTTCCTGAAGGGAGCCCCGCTCCAGTCTCCCGCGAGAGTCTGTTTTTCTTTACTCTTCCCCGGGCCAACATTTGGTTTGCATTTCCCCTCTTCCTCCTCCTCTCCCTCCTTCACCCCCCACCAATTCTTCTCCTTCCCAGGTCTCTCCTTCCCACCGATTCCTTCCCTCACTTCCCCTTCCCCCTGAGATTTCCCAGCGCCCATCAGCTCCAAACTTTTTCTGCTTAATAGCCTCCAGTCTCTTGCCCTCTCCTCTCCATCCGTGTTCCCCTAGTCCCTGTTCCTCTCCTCCAGTATCCTTCCCTACCCTTGTCCCTGACCTTCTCCTCCAACATCCCCCAGTCCCTGTCCCTTTCCCTCAATTATTTTTCCCCTCCTTGCTTTTCCCCTAGTGCCCTCCCAAACCTCAGCTCCCTCCTACTCTTGCCACATCCCCAGTTTTCAGACATCAATGTTCAGGGATATGACTGATGGGGGGGAAGTGGGATACAGAATCCAGACTCTCCCTGCAGCGCTGCATGGGAATCCAGCAAAACTGAATAACATCACCCACCCCCACCCTTGCCTTCATTGTCTCCTTTCCTCTTTATCCCCATTCCTTTCCAAAAAATTAAATAAATCCTTCCAAGTTTTTAACATGGCTGGGAGCAAGGGTGGGTGGGGACTGGTGAGTCACCCACCCAGTTCCAAGTCGAAGTCCCTGAGCATGAGGAGACTCTAAGGCACAAGCCCAGCCATATAGGCACACACCCTTCTACACACACACACACACACACACACACACACACACACACAATCACATATGTTGATTCCTAAGTACTATTTCAGCTAACATTTCCACACTAACTTAATTCATGAGAGCAAGAAACAGAAAAATCTCAAAAAAATCCTTTCATCCATCTCTTATATTCATATCTCTCTCACACGCACACACACACAGTCAGACGTGTTGATACCTAAGTCCCATTTCAGCTCACAAGTACACACTAACTTACTTCATAGGAGAGCAGAATGCTAGAAAAATTACAAAGAAATCCTTTCATCCATCTCTTATATTCATAGCTCTCTCTCTCTCTCTCTCTCTCTCTCTCTCTCTCTCTCTCTCTCTCTCTCTCTCTCTCATACACACACACAAGTTTACACCCACAAAGCTATCCTCAGTGACAAATTGAGAGGTTCTCCATCGCTACCTTCATGGATGCACACATACACACATGCCAGGTATGAAGTCCTATACATGCTTGGCTAGATACTTGAATGCTTTGGCAAGCATGTGACCCTATGCAGGTGGCACGTATGCATTGCACACATCCACACGCTGACACCCACATGCACTCTCACCTCATCACCCTTCTTTCTATCTCATCACACATTGGTCTTCCCAAAGTCCACATCACCTCCTCTACAATCTGTATCCTCACTCAGGCCCTGACTCACATTAGGTGTGCTGGCTCCCCAGCCATGACTTAGCCAGTCTGTTCAGCCAAGGAAACCCTAAAGTATGAGAAGAACACTTATCAGCACAGACACGGAATGAAAGGAGGGAGCACCACACTGGTCATCAAGGTCCCAGCTCTGCCATTAGTAGGATGAACTTGAACAGATCATTCCCCCTTCCCTGAGCCTCTATTTCCCCATCTGTTAAATGGGACAGGGGGATAGAAGTGATCTCTGAAGGTCCTTCTGGTTCTGTTATTCTCCAGCCCTAGGCTCTAACAACGCACAGAATAAGAACCCCATCCTGGCTCTCGACATTGGGCGGAAGCTTAGGCATGAGGGAAGCTGTATTTCCATGCAGGAATTGAGGATGGGGGAGTCCCAAAACCTGTTGACAGCTGTTTGACAGCAGGACTAGCAGCGACTTGGCAGTAACCCAAAGAACATCCCCCACCTCACCACCACCTGATTACAGATCTTTCTCCTAACCTCTCACCCAGTCCCATGCCCAGGGTCTGTGCAAAAGAATGGGGGTATGGATTGATAGCTGAGCCAACACTACAGTTGTACACACTGCAAGTTTCCCTCTCTGGCTGGCTATGCAGTCCCCTGTGAGATCCCACTGAACATTCAACCTTGTCCCTCCTCTCCCATCAGAGTCTTGCAGGGAGGGGAAAGTGGGGCAATAAGCAAGAGGCACCCTACAGTGAATCTGGGTCACTAAGACCCTACATCCCAACCCCAGCAACCTGACTCCCGGTACCCACCAGTCTCTCTCTTCTGGGGGAGGGGGACAGTTAACCTGCATGGAGCCCCCACCTGCCCCCATCCCAGCATCCCCTCCGTGCCGACCAGCTGTCACTGCTTGCATCACAGGCACTTTTGCTTCTTTCGCTATCTCTGGATTTCTGAGAAATCACCTTTGAGCTTCCCAGAAGTGTGGGGAAAAGCCAGCCAGATAAAAGGCAATATCTCTGTGACACCTTCCCTGGCTCTGCTTCCTAAGTCCATGCAGTTTCCTTCCCCAGCAGCTGCCCCACCCACCAGACCACAGCATTAGGGTTTATGATGATAGATATAAAGAAGTCTAAGGTTGGAAGAAACTTTGAGAGGTCACGCAGTCCAGGACCCTTCGTCCTAAAGGTACCACCCATCTTCCTTCCTTCCTTGGCCTCCCTCTCCCACAAAGCAGAGGGGTATCTTTGCAATGCCAAAAGACTTTTCAAGAAAGCACACTATAATAAAGATAATCCATATTTATAGAACACTTTAAGGCTTACAACAACTCTGTGAAGTAGAAAATACAAGTATTATTTTTGTTCTTCAGCCATTTTTAGTTGTGTTCGACTCTTTGTGACCCCGTTCGGAGTTTTCTTGGCAATGACACTAGAGGGGTTTGCCATTTCCTTCTCATTTTGCACATGAGGAAACTGAGGCAAACAGGGTTAAGAGACTTGCCCAGGGGCACACAGCTAGTATCTGAGGTCAGGTTGTGGTTTACCATTTCCTTCTTCAGCTCATTTTATAGATGAGGAAACTGAGGCAAACAAAGTTAAGAGACTTGTCCAGGGGCACACAGCTAGTGTCTGAAGCCAGGTTTGAACTCAGGAAGATGAGTCTTCCTGTTTCCCAGTCCAGTGCTCTCTCCACTGTGCCACCTAGTTGTCCACAAGTATTATCTAGATTTTACAGAGAAGGAAATCGAGGAACAGAGAGGTTAAGTAACTTGCCCACAGTTATACAGCTGGAAAAATTTCAAAATTAGGACTCTGTGACCAGGTAGTGAGTCAAGTATACTCTTTACTATGACGTTACTCTGCAGATGTTTTATATTCTTTCCATGTCAGGAAATTCTTCTCAGTGCCTAATAATCAACCCTCTTGCTATATTCTAAGCCCTAGAAATCTCAGGAATCTCTGAATATATGTAATAATAACACATCAAACATGCCCTAAACTCTTCCTCTCAACAACCGCACCCCAACCTACCTCTCCGCACCTGGTTCACTGTTCCCCTACCCCAACTCTCCACTCTAGCCAGATGGGACTCTTCCTAGATGAAAAGTCTAATGCAGCCCCACTTCTGAGCCCTTGGGCACCTCACTCCCCCTATATGAAATGCCTTCTAGCCAACTAAATCCTATCTAACCATCCTTCATTTTTCAAAGCCCAACCCAAGCCCTTCTGGATTGTTCCCCAGTCCATGCTGATGTCTCCTTTTCCAAACTCCTCTCATTATATTGGTCACTCAAGTGATGCATCATGCACGTACCATCTTGCATTGACTATATCAGCTTCCTTGGCTGTTGCCTGTGCCATGGCTGCGCCATATTCGTCTGTTTATTGTGCTTCACAAATAATCACTAAGATGAAACAAAAAGTTCTCCATTCTCACCTAGAAATGTTAACCTCTGCTCCCCTCCGCTGAAAATAGTCTAAAGGTCAAGCAACATTAGGAGGAAGAAGGTTGATTTAGAGTCAGAGGAGGGTTTCAAACTTGACTTTGCTGTTTACCCACTGTGAGACCTTAAGCAAATTATGTAACCTTTACGGATCTAAGTTTTCTCATCTGTAAGATGGGCTCGTCAACGGTTCCAGATAGTCGGTCAATAAGTATTTACTATGTAAAGTGTACTAAGTGCTGGGATTATGAAGAAAGGCAAAAACATGATCCTAGCCTTCCAGAGGGAGGGAAAACACAACAACTTAAGTGCCTCCAATATAATCTATATTATTTTGTCTTCTTGTGTAGGGAGGAGGAAGGGAGAGAGGAAGAGGAATTTGGCACTCAAAGTTTAAAAAAAAGTTTAAAAAAACTCGAAGTTTAAAAAACATTAAAAATTGTTTTTACATATAATTGGAAAAATAAAATACAAATGCTTATTCATGGTAGGGTGAAGTATATACAAAATATAAACAGTGTGAATGGGGGTAATATCAGAAGTGGGGAAGAGAGAGACCAGGAAAGACCTTTGCAGAGGACGGAATTTGAGGTCAGGGAAACAACGGTGGAAATGAAAAGGGAGAGCCAATCAGGCAGGGGGGACAGTGTGGAAAGGCAGAGTTGGGAGGAACACGGGCCAGGTTGTGAAAGGCAGTCATTTAAAAGCTAAACAGATTCTTTTATATTTGCTCCTGGAATTCATAGGAATCAACTAGAATTTATCAAGTGGTGAAGGATGACCCATTAGCAGCAGAGTAGAGGATGGGCTGAAATAGGGGAGAGATTTGAAGAAGGAAGACAAATTAAGAGACTGTGAATATAATTCAGTTATGAGTGGGAAAGGACAAGCAATATGATGGAAAGTGGTCCCCAAACCTTTCCTTGTATGAAGCCTCTGTCTACTCAAATGAACCTGTGATTTTATCAATTCAGGATTTCCCTCCAACCCTGCAGACCCATCCATGCCTACCTATCTTGTAACTTATCCAGGTTTTCCCAAAAGTCCACCATAGCAGGTCTAACCAATCTGCTCAAGCCCTTCTTGTATTTCTCCCTATCATCAAAAAATTTCAGGGGGCACTATATAGTAACAATTATACTATCAGGATCCATTGAGTAACAAAATATCTATTCTCATAAGGACTTATGGACATCTTGAACTAACTCTTTTCCCACCTCATCCTTAACCCTATGATATAAGGCTGGAGACAAGTGGGCTAGATAATCTGTAGAGTCCTCTGATCCTAGATCATATCTCTACTACCCAACAGATAAGTGAAGAAGCTAGTGGACAGAGTGCTGATCTTAGAGGAAGATCCAAATCCAAATCTGTCTTTCACTAATTGTGTGACTCAGAGCAAGTCACCTCATCTCTGTCTGCCTCAGTTAACTCAACTATGAAATTCGGATAATAAATGGTACCTATCTCCCAGGGTTGTTGGTAGGAACTGGGTAAGGCAGCTAGGGAACTCCATAGTATACAGAGCACTGGACCTGAGATCAGTAAGACCAGAGTTCAAATATGATCTCAGATACTCATTAGCTGTGTGACCCCTGGACAAGTCAATTAACTTTTATCTGTCGCAGTTTCCTCAACTGTAAAATGGGGATGATGACAGCACTTGCCTCTCAGGATCAAATGAGATGACACAAATAGCTTAGCACAGTGCCTAAATATTTACATTTAATAAAAGTGTTTCCTTCCTTCTTTCTTATTTCCTTCCTTTCTTTCCTTTTTTTCTTTCTCCCTTCCAATTAATACAAGTTCCTTCAGGACAGCTCCCATTTCTTAACTATCCCTGTGTCCTTTAATATAATGCTTTGCACAAATTAAGTGTCTGATGAATACTTGCAGATTAACTGACACAGGGCCACACAAACAGTGGCAGAATCCGAATCAGAGACATCCTGCCATTGACATTTGCTACGTGTATATGGTCTAAACAAGCCCCCAGAGTCCTGTGAGCCTCCATTCTCTTAACTGGAAAACAACAGAGTTGGACTAGCTGGCTTTTGAGGTCCCCTCCAGTTCTAAGCCTGATCCTTGGACTGACCTCTCTCTGCTTCTCCATCACCCCAGGGTGTCCACCTTCACGAAGAGGAACCTTTGCCCACTCATCATTGCCCACTTTGTACAGACCTCCCTGCCCCTAAGTTATACTCAGTAGAATTGGCCCAGGTAAAGGATGAGGGTAAATTGGGGAGGGCTTCAAAGGATCTTCTAGAAAAGGTGTCTTCTCCACCAGTCAATCCAGGCCAACAGAGAGCCTCTTAAGAACTGAGAAAGCTCCAGGAAAGGAGATGCTCCATCATCCCTCTTTGTATAACAGGCCGCTGGCCTCATGACATCCTCATTCATATCTGACCTCCACCTTTCTTGTAGAATTTCAAGCTTTTTCTTCCTGCTCTGTCTCCAAAGAAACTGGAAAACAGCTAGTTGACATGAACCACCTAGCACTCACTAAACTACAACCCTGGGCAAGTCACTTTACTTCCCTAGGATTCAATTTTCCTTACCTGCAAAACGAGGATGATAATCTTTGTATTACCTATTTCACAGAGTGGTTTGAGGCTCTAATAATATAATATATATAAAGTATTTTGACAGCTTTAGAGAATGAGTGGGCCTCTCTTCCTTCGTAGCATATAGTCCCAATTCCATTAATGCTAGAAGGATATATCCCAGGCATATTACTGCTTTTACTCACAGTCCTCCAGATTGTACCACACAGGTCTGATTAACAGCTAGGGTTTAGCAAGACTGATCTTTTCATACCTTTCATAGAATTTAGAACTGGAATGGACCTTACAGATAGCCTAACTGAACTCCTCATTTTACACGTTAAGAAATTGAAGCGCAGAAATAGGATGTAACTTGGCCAAAGGATCTAATCCAAAATAACTGTAGTTTAGGATCAATTATAAATATGACGTTACATAATGATAGGTAATATAGGGCAGGTAGGTGGTGCAGTGGACAAAGGAACCAGGAAGACTCATCTTCCTGAGTTCAAATCTGTCCTCAGACACTTACTAGCTGTGTGACCCTGGTCAAGTCACTTAACCCTGTTTGCCTCAGTTTCCCCATCTGCACAATGAGCTGGAGAAGGAAATGGCAAACTCCTTCAGTGTCTTTGCCAAGAAAATCCCAAATGGGGTCACAAGAAATCAGATACAACCAGACAACAATAATACGTAACATGTGACTAGTGTTCACCACTAGTACTTTAGATGTCAAAATGCTTTGTATTCTGTATATTATTTGAACCTTACCACAACACTATGAGGTAGGTAATACAACTATTGTCATCCTCATTTTACATGTGAGGAAACAGAGTCTTACAGAAGAGAACCCAGGTCCTCCTGACTAAATTCCTGGGGCTGTTCCCTGGGTCTCTCCCCACCTCTGAACAGAGTGGGAAACTGAGATACAGAGATATTGGGGATTTACCTTGAATTTCAGGAGAAATTTCAGGCTCTGAATGTCTTAGCCACAGACCTTGGGGCAGAATTGTCAGCTGCTACTATCCCCTTCATTCTTCCTTAGCCTCCCCACCTGCAGAGTCAACTCCTTGACCCCTGAGCTAAAACGGCACTCCATCTTTTTACTTGTCAAGGAGAGAAGATAGAGCCCTGGCTGGCAGCCGCTGGGCAGTGGGAAGGAGTTGATAAGCAGGAGAGGGGATCCAAGGAAGCTTCTGCTGCCTCAGCAGAACACCTCATCTTGGCTCATGATTGGCCAGGGAGGGACCTGCAAAGGCACGAGGAAAACCGCAGCCCCCCACCCTAATAGGCCCCAACTGGAGCAGGCCTGACCAGTGCCCAGGGCTGGAAAGCCCAGCCGAGTCCCCGGTGCCTATCGGACAACCTTTCTGTGGTTAACCAACCCATCCCTACACACTTCATCTCCCAAGCCTGAAGTAGCCAGGGCTTACTCATTCCTAATCCTTCCCTGGATCAACAGATGACCCGAAGGTTCCAGCCCAGCTCTTCCTTCCTTCTTCCCTCACACAAGACACAAAGGGGTGAACTGGGTGGCACAGGGCATAGAATGTGGGGCTTGGAGTCATTCACCAAGATCTTAGTTCAATTCCTGTTGAAGGCACTTAATAGCTGTGTGACTCTGGATAAGTCACTGAACACTTCTCCATCATGGAGATAATACTAAGAGTTATTATAAAGGACCAAATGAGCTAACATCTCATTAAATGTTTTGTGAACCTTAAATCATTATATAAATGCTATCTATCCTGATGACCTCAGACTAGGAAAATTGGGACAGGGTAGGGCAAAGTTAGACTGACTTCCCTGATCTCTCCCTGAGTTCCATCCAGGACCCTTCCCATATCTCCCATGCGTGTGCCTTGGTTTCTTCACCTGGGACATGGGGAGGAAAGCCATTTACTTTCTTATCACTCATAGACCTTGGCAAAGGAAAGACTCTGGGTGAATAGGTCTGGGAGAGGGTCTATGATCTGGCCACAATTCCCACAATTGGTAATAAGTTCCCTGATCATGACTGTCTCTATCTCTATCTATTCCCCTGCTCTAATTTCCTGTCTGAAATGAAAAGGCCTGGAAATGCCCATTCAAGATGCAAAAGTGCCCAGACCTAGGAAGCCAACTGCAGCTGCCATACCAGCCCGTCAGAATAAGAAATTCAATTCCCATCCAAACCATCTCTGTCTTCCTATGGAAAAGGGAAGGGCAGGAGAAGGAAGGCTCTCTGGAAGATGAAGGGAGTGGAGAGGTATTTGAGAACCTTTGGTCCTCTTAGTCCATTTCCCAGGCTTCTAATTGGAATGGAAACTGAAAATTGGGATCCAGTAGATTTTGAACTCAGGGCCAAGCTTGGAATGGCTTCAGGGACCTCTTATACTTCAGTCAGTCTCCTTTATATTCCTTCTGGATTTGGAGACAACACTTTTTGCTGGAGGATCTCAAAGCACTTTGGCAAGGGGTAGTAAGGGTGGCCTGGTATAATTTCCCTCTGCCAGCTAGGTGACTGGGAAGATAAATTGAGAGGCAGGAGTCTACTAAGAAGAAAGCCATCCCCACAGGACCTCAGAGTGCTAAATTCAAATTCTCCCATCTCAACACAGCCTCTGACTTTGTGGCAAGGGGGGACGGTGATGGTGCAATCAGGAGGAAGCCCCATCACCAGATCTTTATGAAGCTGCAGAGTTGGGCCAGTTTTGTGCATCATGCATATTGTATGGTCCTAATCCCCCTAATCCCCCTCCACCATGAATTAGCTACGTCTTTTGGCAAGCAACTTAATCCTCCCTCTGCCTCAGTTTCCTCTTCTGTATAATGACAGCATCCCACTGAATGATCACCAAGCTTCCACATATCTCTAGCATTCTATGGCTATGTGAAACTACATTCAGTCCAAATGTGCCTTGCCCATAAGGAAGGGCAGTAGACAAACCCATTGGGGTAAAGAGAAATACCCAGAGCTTCCCACCCTACCTCCCCAGGTCATGCTCCATTGCATCTTCCCATGCTCACTCAGAGGAAAGAAAGGCAGGTTAGAAAGCAAAGCAGTCACAACCTTCAGAATCCCTCTCCCCTCCCAACATCACCTTCTCTTAGCTCAGGGGGCTCCCTGGGCTCTATGCCCAGCTGGCTTCTTGCCACCCCAGTTGTTAATTCCTAGCCACATGAGAAATGGTTCTTTCTAAAAGGGACCCCAGCCAGGAAGCTTTCCCACCATCTCCTCCCTCTCTCCCCACCCCCCACTCCCAGTCAAGGGGAAGCCTAAACCAGGAATGTGTTTGGAAAGGAAGAACTCTACCAAAGGGGCTATGCTGGGAAATCCAACCCCATTCCAGAAGAAATGCTATACACCCTGCTTCCCAGCATCTCCCTGGCTTGTCCTCTGTTCCCCAGGATTCTACCAACTTCTGCCACTATGTGAAGTATCCCCAGTTTTTTGACCCTCTCCCCAAATGTCCACAAATGCCATTCCTGGCCTTCTAATGTCCCCCGAGACTCTGCCTTCTCCACAAAGTTATCCTAATCCTTTTTTCTCTTGACAGTGTACGTAGCCCCTGCCCATCTTCCCCCATCTCATACCCCTCTCCCCCAGTGCAATCTGGCCCTTTCCTCTTTCCCCCAGAGTCTACCCAAACCCTGTCCTCCTTTCCATATCCTTTGCCTCTCTCCCTCAGTCTACCCCAACCCTGTCCACCTTTCCTTATCTTTTGCCTCTCTCTCTCAGTCTACCCAGTTCCCATCTATATTTCCCTATCCTCTGCCCATCTCCCCCAGACCCTACCACCTAGCTTCTGTTCCCTCAATTCCCTCCAGCTTCTGTTCCTTTCACTGTTCATCTCTCTGGTCCCTCAAACCATCAGAATTGGTCTGATATTGTGTCCCATGTTTATCAAATACCGGCCAAACTCATCTCCCTCTTCTTATCTTTGCTTGCTTCTTGCTCTAGGGAGGTGAACCTCTGATACTTCCAAGGAAAAAGCATTTTCCAGGGACCCTTCCCCTCTCACAGAAACTTGGGGGAGGGGAGTCAAACCCAACAGAAATGTCTTTCTGTGTCCAAATCTCCATATCCCCCAGAGGGTCTCTGTGTCTATTATCTCAACTCATATCCCAACTGTAAAGTGCTCCAGCTTCACATGGGGTGCTGCTGGGGTACCTGAAGTGAGCAGCAATGGAGTGTGGAGTGTGGTGGTCTCAGTGGGGCAGTGATTCTCCTCCCTGGCTTCTATTGAGGGCAGGGAAGACCCAGGTTGATGCATCCATCTCTGATGTTTTTTCACTGGGGGTGATGAGGAGGAGAAAGATGCAGGGCACGGAGAGCCTCGGGAAGGCCTGAGAAACTGTCACCGCCCACCAGTCCTAAGGGATGGGGAAGGGCATTTCCATCGGCTTACCTCCTTTCGCAGGCAGAATCGGAGAGGCAAAAGGCAAGAGAAAAAATACTTGCCCCAGCGGATTACGCAGGTGAAGCACCAGCTCAAACGTGTCATGTTGTCACAGGGACCAGCTTCTCAAGGTGGGGGCCTTAAGGGACCTTAGCAAAGGACAGTGAGGAAAGAGAAGAGGGGAACAAGGGCTCTGCTCTCTCTCTCTCTCTTCCCTCCGTGGGTCTCTTCTGCCTCAGCCCCGGGTAATCTGGCTCCCATGCCCTTCAAAGGGAGCAGCAGGGCTAAGGGTTAGTAGCCCCAGGCCGAGGGCCCCGCAGCTCTCCAAGGTCCCAAGTCGGAGCCAGGTGCTGCTTCCAAGAACCTTCTAACCAGTGTGGACTTCCCCGACCTTCTCCGGAAAGCCCTCCAGCTGCTCCCTCTCCTCCTCCCCTCAGCAGTGACAGCCTCTCGGCACACCTCTGCCTGTGTCTGGACGGATTCGGTCAAGCTGGGGCTCCTGGCTGCTCCACGCTGGGAAGGCTGTGCCAGGCAGACAACTTCTAAGGGGTTCGGAGCCTTGAGAGAGACGCAGGCTTAATTAAGACGGGGGCTGAGCCTGTCACAGGACAGAGACATCAGCCGGAGGAGCACAGATATCACAGCAGCACTATGGTCCAATCCTGCAGTGTGTGAGTGTGTGTGAGTGAGCGTATATGTGTGTATGTGTGTGCGCGTGTGAATGGATTCCCTCCACATCTCACTCCGATTCCCATACTGCTCCCCAAAGTACAATATGATTACTTGGAGCAGAGGCCACTAGCTCGATCTCAGGGCTTAAGAAAAAAATACTCAGTCACTCAAACACAATACTCCCTCCCATCCTGGATGCCAAACCCGGATCCCTGGACCCCTATTCCTGCTTCCTCTTCTGAACTCATCCTGAATCTCCTCTTTCAGCCTGGAAGAGAGGGGATACATTGAAATACTGTTGAGCCTTTCCAACCCAAGCTGAAACTGGGAGAGATCATCCCAAACCAGCTCTGACCTCTGGGTGAAGGGGGAATTAACCTTCCCTTTTCCTTCCCAACCGCCCTAGCCACATACTGATTCATAATAACAAAAGGTGCAGTGTTTAGATATCATGTAATCCAGGGGCTCTTACTTGGGGTCTATGAGCCCCCAAGGGGACTTTAGATAGATTTTATGGAGTCTATGAACTTGGATGAGAAAAAAATGCAGTTTTTATTTTACTTTATTAACTTTTTGTTTTCTTTGTGATCTTATATATTTTTATTTATTCATTTTATTTAAACATACTATTTTGAGAAGGGGATCACAGGATTCACCAAGCTGCCAAAGGGGTCCATGACCCAAAAGAAATCAAGAATCTCTGGTCTAATTCAATATGCTCATCTTACAGATGAGTAAAAGTCATTTCCCTCACAGAAGAGAAATGACTTGCCCAAGGGCACACAGGTAGTTAATCAGGAGTTCCCTAGTTCTTCTTCCAGGTGTCTTTCCATTATACCTATTGTCACACATGCAGAAGAGGCGTTTCTCTCTGCCTCTGATCCATATGGATGATGTTCACTGTCTCTCAGCAAATCTGAAAGCAGCAGACCCTGCTCTGGACCTAAATCCTTCCCTTGTTTCACCCACTGTGAGTTTCAGTAGTGAGATTAGACTAGCCTGGAAAAGCTTCACACTTCTCCACCCCAGCCCCCCAAGACCAGCTGAACTGAAGAGAGAAGACAGGAAAAGGTGAAAGATGGAGGGAGGGAGAAGGGTCTGAAGCATGGAAGAAGGCCTTGTAGAACAAGCCAGGACTGCTTCTGATTAGAGAGCCTGGAGGCCATGGTCCTGCAGGCTCTGGCTCCCCCTTCCTCCTCCCCTTTTTTTCTCCCTGGTCTGTGCTTGCTGGCAGCTCTCCCAGTTTCTTGGCAGCATCAGAGCTAGGCAAGGCGCATGCTTTCCTCAAGGGGAGGGAGGGGTGTCATCCAGCAGCCTCTGATCCTCCCCAAGTCCCTCAGCCCTCCCCTCTACCCAGCTCTTCCAAGAGCCAGAGTCATCCATCTAGTTCATCCAATGAGAACTTCTGCTTCAGAGGAGCCCATGTTTCTGATGACCAGGCGACCAGTCAAAGGAGACCGCCGACAGATGCTCAAAATGACTTGCGGCTCATATACATATAATCAATCCCATAATCCTTCTCCCATCATCAAGGCAAAGGCTATAGTATCATGGAAGTGCATAGCTGGATAATCTCATTCAGACACCATCCCCTTCACTATCCCACATTTTAAAGATAAGAAAAATTGAGGTCTAGGGAGGAGATGGCACTTATGCCCATTCCCAAGTTCAGGCATCCCTTATAGCATGTCCTTTAGTGACTTATTTTCCCCTTCAAGGTCTTTGATTTCACCTAGAGAGAACTGGGGTGAGGCAAGGAGGGTGTAAAGAGCACTGGGCTGGCTACCTTTCTTTTTACCTCCAACATAATCCAAAATAACCCAACCCATCCGCCTTACTTCATGCCTGGGAGCTGACTTTAGGACCTTTGGGCTGGAGGCCAGAACCCCTGAGTGCTTTAACTGTTGTGCAATAGGGTGGAGCACGGGGATGGATTGTGCTCTCCGTGCCTCATAGTTATAAAGTTTGATAATCGGAAGGGACTTCAGAGATCAAATAGCCCAATCCTCTCACTTTACAATGAGAAAATAGAGGCCAAGAGAGATGCCCCAAGTTGGACAAGTGTTAAGGGATACAGTGGGGTTTTAAACCCAAATAGTCTGTCTCCAAAGCCAACTCTCTTTCCACTGCTCCACAGTCATCTTGCCCCCTCTGTACCCAAGAGAGACACAGGCAGGATCCAACATAAGTGTGAAAGTTTGTTGTACATCCTTTGTTTTCAGAGAACCAATGGCATCACAGGGTAACGTCTTGACTTGCAAGTGAATTGGGTATAAGTGAGGCAGGGCTGCACAAAATTGTTGGCCTCAGTCTCTCTTCCAGAGTGTCAAGACAAAATATAATATATATGCATATATATATATATGTATGTATGTATTATATATATATATATATCCTAGGATGACTGGGATCCAGTGGATGACCTTGGCATCTTCAATGTCTGATCTAGCTCTATGTGATCCACAATGCCTGCTTTAGCCACTGTCATGGCAGCTGGGAACAAATTGTTCTCCTCATCCTTCTGGGGAAAGTCTTCACCTGGTGGGGTAGACACCCTCCTAACTTACCGACAGGTTTGAGACCTGTTTGAGACCCTCAGAGAGTGAAGTTTAGACGGCGATGTGATACAGAGAGGAGTGTCCTGATAATGATTATCTGTGAGATGCTGAATGGACCCAGGGGAATCTCCTTCCCTGGAGATTCTTAGAAACAGAAGAAGAGACTCCCTCCACACAGTTATAAACTGGCCGTGTTTGGTAGAGTCCTGGATTTGGATTCAGAGGACCTGGGTCTGCCACATACTATCTATGGGTAACTTATTTCACTTTTCTGAGCCTCAGTTTCCTCATCTATAAAGTGAGCGCAGATGGGTTTCAAAGGTCTCTTTGATCCTATGTTGGCTTGTGGTCATTTCAAGACACAGTCTTTGAAAATCTAAAAAAGTACTCAGAAAGAAAGGTCCTTTACTCCCAGGCTTTCTCCAGCAGGAGGTGCTCTCAGGATAGGGACTTTTAGATTCAGTTAGAAAACTGACCAATGAATGAAGAAACCTATGCGGGTTGTGCCAGGCAGGAGAGAAGGAGTAAGATGCTGGAGGCTAAGGGCAGCCTGCTCTCCTATAGGGGACCGGGTTCTCCCCACTGGGGAGGTTCTCTGCATGACCCTGACCATCCTTCCTCTAAAAGAGAGTCATTTCAATCATGAAACCTACAACACTCGGAAGTGCTTGGGAATCAGATTAAAATTGGGAAATGTTTAACAAAAATAAAAATACAATCAAACATAGATAATATTAATATGTGGTTTTCTAAGTCTGTTTCTATCTGACTTTGCTACAGCTACTCTAAGGAGACATCAGAGGGTGTTTATTCCTGGTACCAACCTCAGTTCTTTTCTACCCGCCAGTCTTAAAAAAAAAAAACTCAGAGGGCTGGGTGAGCATTAAAGAATCACGGGTTCCTAGAGCCTGCTGGAAAATACCTCTGTTCATCCTGTTTAGCCCCAGCCTCATCCCAACTCCTGTTTCCAAAAGCCTCTTTCACATTTTCACAGAATCAAAGGATGTCAAAAAAAGGGATCATCTCTATCTTCTTCATTTTATAGATGAGGAAACTGAGGTGCCTGTGTTCCAGAACCAGCTAGTGGTATAAAGGAAAGATCACTGGATCTGAGTCAGAAAACCTGGATTCCAATTCTGCATGTGTGATGATGTATTGTCTCTGTGACCCCATGGGGCCAGTTATTTCATTTTTCTGGGGCAGAGTTTTCTTATCTGTTTGTAAAATGAGGAGACTAAAGCAATGATCTCTAAGATCCTTCCTAGCCCTCTATTATCCTAGAGCTTTATGCTCCTCTCTGAGCTCATAGGATCACAGATTTAGAACAGGAAGGGACCTTAAAGGCCCTCAAATCTAACCTCATCTTTTTATAGATGAGGAAACAGGCACAGTGTGAAGTGACCTGCCCAGGGTCAGGCAGCTAGTATGTGTGTAAGGAAGTATTTGAACTCAGGTCTCCCTTGCTCCAGATCCAGCTCTCTGCCCACTAACTTACTTAGTTAAATTTTTGTTGCTGTTTCTTGTTTTCTTACTTGCTTTTATCCCAAGAAGGCTACTTTCTTTGACGTTGCAGAAGATTAAATGGAGAAGTAACACAAACCTCAACAAAATGGACAATTTATCAGGCAAAAGCTGCAATACTTACCAGAGGTCTGAATGGGTCTCCCCAGCGGCAAAAAATCAGAGGCCCAGTACTAAGCCTTGCCTTTCAGAGGTCAACCCATCCATCTGCCTATCTCTGAGAAGGATAACTTCATCCCTCAGTTCAAATAGAGGGCCTTCTTCCAAGTGGCAAGGTTTCCAGGAAAGAAGGGGGTTCCTGGGCCTCCCTCTGCTAGCCCATTCCAGGTGGGACATTGAACTCCACTCCAGTACAGTCGGAGAACATGCCACTACCCTTTTTAAGAGGACCCTCCAGAGAGCCAAAATGCCTGTGTCTACCTCCCCACCTCTCCCACCTCTCATCCCAATTCAGCATCAAATATGCCTCCATTTCCAGACACACACACGCACGCACGCACGCACGCACACACACACACACACACACACACACACACACACACACACACACCCCATGCCTAGTTGTAGACCTCAAACCTTGACCAGGATTCCAGTTAGGGTCTGCCTATGATAAGGATAATTGTAACTGCTGGCCTCCATCCCCACACCTCCCCTTAATCAAGGCCAGAGACATCAAGTCTGAAGGCATGAAGGGACAGAGGGAGGTTTCACAGGCCTCAGCCAATAGAAAGGGATATCAAAGGGTGTAGAGGTGGAAGGGACCTTAGAAATCATCTACTCCGATTCTCTAATTTTAGAGACAAGGAAGTTAAATCCAAAAGAAGTTGAGTGACTTCCCCAAGATCAATTCTTTCTAGTAAGATCTGAGATGATATCTGAACCAGGGTCATCTGACTCCAAATCCATGGTCCTTTCCATACAGCATCAGTATGGATACAGGTATATACAATATACAAATATATGTGTGTGTGTGTGTGTGTATAATATATACAATATATAAAATACCAGACAGTATTTACCCACCCCAGTAGAGAAAGAAAAGACACTGGCGCATTCTATATGAAACCTCCCCACCCCCCACCCCCTATTCCAAAGAACTTGGGAGTGGAAAGGATTCCCAGAGACTCAGACTGTGTGCTTGCTATCCAGGAAAAGATCTCAGAGAAATGAGAGATCAGGTCCCCAGTCCCTACCACCAGGCCTGGGGGTGGGATTGGGGAGGGTATAGGGATTAGAGAGAGAAGTCATTGGATTTAGGAGATGCACAGTGTGTCCTCTGTCCACTCCCCAGGCCCCTCCCCATGCCTAGTGTTCCCAGCTGTGCTTTGTCTGTGGGGGACAAAGGCGGCTCCTGTCCGAGAAGTATCACTCGGGGATCTGATCAGGAGGCTCCAATTCCCTCTTTCACACCCTGAGAGAGATGAACAGAGCCCCACTCCCCAGGGACCTTGCTGCCCTTTCTTTTCCCATCTGATGAGGACAGATCCCATCCGCCCCAGACTCCCTGCTCAGTCCCTCTGCTTTCTCACAAGGACAGGATGAATTTCACCCCCCTTTCCAATTCCCCCTGCTTTCCTCTAGGACCCTCTTGCCTGAGTCTCATGTCCCAGTCTGGCTTTCCTAGGTCATTACCTCCTTCCCAAAGAGGTAGAGGTTTTCTAGCTAGATTCCATGTTGATGGAATAAATCAATGTTCAAGGCTCCCATGTCACACTCCCTCTACTCCAGGAGGACTAGATTCATTCACCAGCCTTGACAGACAGTAATGTAGGGGAATGTCAAAGGATCATGGATTTTAGACCTGAAAGAGACCCTCAAGCTCATCATTCAGACCTGTTCTCTGGCTGATGAGACTCGGGGGGGGGGGGGCGGGAAATGGCTTGTCCCATGTCACACAAAGGTACAATTTTCATTCCAAAGCTCCCTGAGGGGGGTCTGATTCCAACCCCTCCCTGCCCTACTTCAGAAAGGAAATGGACCGCTCCCAGATTCTGGAACAAAAGTATCTCCCACCTCCCAACACCCACCTATCCAGCATCCCAAAGACTATGTCAGGCACCAAAGTCATAGAGTTATCTGAGACCTTGGAGATCACCAATAATTAAAAACACATGTATTAAGCACCTACTGCATACCAAGGACATCGGAGACAAAGACAATCTTATCTAATCCAATGGAATCCATCATTTTATAGATGAGGAGGCTGAGGCCAGAGACAGAATTAATACAACTAGTCAGTTCTAGAAGCAAAATCCTCCCTTTGGTATCAATCTTTCCAATACAATTCTGCAGATGCCAGGAGCTGAAGGGGAGGGGTAGGTAGTCACTTAAACTTTCAGACCTAAGAGAAAGCTGTTCCACATGATCATAGATTAAAAAGCTGGAAAGGGCATTTAGTCCACCATCCCCTCCATTTTACAGATGGGGAAACTGAGGCCCAGGGAGATGAAGTCACATATGTAGTAAGTGACTCACCCCAAGTTCAGTGCTCGTTCTACCATACTCTATTGTCTCTTCTCCATTCTAAGTTCTCCTCCCTGAAGATTCAGGTGGCTTGTTCTGATGTCTAAACCCCCTTCCCCCCTCATTCCACACCCTCCCCACTACTGCAACTTAGAATTCTTTATTCTCTCTTTCCCAAGGAAGAAGAATAGCTGGGTGACCCTCCTCTGTATCATAAATCCCTGCAGACACTAAAAGCTCATTATTCAGATTTCCTCCCCTACTCCACCCCTGAAAGCTTTCTATTTTCAAGACCGAAAAGTCTAGGCCCTCTTTTGGGTCACTTTCAAATGGTTTCTATCATCTCTATGTTGCATACTGGGAGTGAGGAAAAAGGGGGAAATGTGTGGAATAAGCATGAAGTTATGCTGTATGTTGGCTAGGAAAACTCCATTGCTCCGTCCCTGAATATACAGAAAAGAGAGAGAAGAGGTATCACCTTTACAGCAGCAGCCCTGAGAAGGTGGTGAAAGGGACCCTGGATCAGTCTGTCCATCCCCCTGCCTCTCCTTGTCTGTCTGGATTTGCAGGGAGCCTGCAGAAACCAGGGAGCTGAGCCCAGGCCCCTTTAAATGAGATTAAAGCTAGGGCTGTCTAATTGATGCTGATGGAAGCAGGGAGAGAGTGAGATGAATGGAGAGTGGAGAGGGGGAGGGGAGATCTCAGAGATGAAGCGGGGAGCTAGAATGAATTAGAACTGGCTAATACCATTAGCTTCCCCCCACCCGGCCTCTTCACTGCAACCCTCTGCTCTCTCCTGGGAAACCAGACCACTGATGATGCCCCAGTGGATTGGGGGGGGGGGGTGTCAAAGAAAAGGATGACTGGAGTGGAAGAAGGGGGTCAGGTTGTAGAACTGAGGTAAAGTCCTTGTCTGTGAGTCTTCAATGATGGGGAGAGAGAAAGGCAGAGATGGTAACAGAGACAAAGAGACCGACAGAGAGATAAACACACCTATAGGGACGAATGGAGAAAAAAGGACAAAGGGAAGAAGGCAGAGGCAAAGATAGGGACAGACATAGCTAATTAAAAGGATTCTCTCTCTCTCCCTCACTCCCTCTCTCTCTCTTTCTCCATATACACATATATAATATATTTATATATATACACACATATATACTTCTCTGTGTGTATCTCTATCTCTGCCTCTGTCTCTCTCTCCATATATGTATAGATTTTACATATATATATATATATATTTCTCTGTGTATGTCTCTGTCTCTCTGTCTCTCCCTCTGTCTCTCTGTCTCTTGTCTGTGTCTCTCTGAATACATATATATATATATATAATTTTTTTCTGTGTGTTTCTGTCTCTCCTTCTGTCTCTATTTTTGTCTCTGTCTGCCTTGTCTCCCTGATTGTCTTCTCTCTCTTTCGCTCTCCCCTCCCTCCTCCATTCAGATCTCAGTCAATTGTTCATCTTCCAAAGTTTCCCCTTCTCTCCCTATTCCTCCATGGCCCTCTGGTCCCCACATCTCCCTCACCACCCCCCAACTGTCTACAGGTTCTCTAACTAGGCATCTTCCTGTGACCCTGGGCACGACTGCCAGCTCATTTCATTATTATGTTTGGCATCATGAAGAGGGAAGCAAAAGGAACAAGACAGCCAGAGAAGTCAAGCCCTCGTGCCTTTCCCGGCGTACCTTTATCCCTGCCTCTGCATCACAGAGAACCATGAAGAGCATAAGGAGAGTAGTGGGTCTGGGGAAGTGTGAGAAACAATTGGAAGAAGCCAAGAAGAGAGGGAAAGATAGA
Organism: Potorous gilbertii; assembly: GCA_028658325.1. NCBI lineage: Eukaryota > Metazoa > Chordata > Mammalia > Diprotodontia > Potoroidae > Potorous > Potorous gilbertii. Next base: position 492,912,815 of record CM053771.1, read on the forward strand.
GACAGAAACAGACAGAGATGGAAAGAGGGAGGGAGGGGAATCCAGGCAGAGAGAACCAGACTTCCAAAGAGGAAGATGGGAATGAGGCAGACATAGAGAACCAAAAATGGGAAGAGACAAAGCAAGAAGAGAGGGAAGGGATAGAGAAGAAACGGAACAGAGGAGGAGAAAGTGTGAAGAAGTAGAGGCAGGCGTCAGGAGCCATGAAGAGTTCATGGCTAACCCCCGTCCCTCTCAAAAAGCAGCCTGAGGCAAGGAGAGTCAACAGGGTTTAGAACCAGCAGGAGAGGAAAGGAATGGAAGAAAGAGGGGAGGAGACAGGCTGTTTGGGACAACCACCCAGGGAAAATGAGGCATAGAAAGTCAATCTCTCCCTCCCACCTCAGAGCACAAAAGGGCAATTAGAGACCCTCCTGTCCTTCCCCCATTATTCTTTCCAGTCTGCCTCTAAATAGAACCATCAGAAGGGAATGGCACTTTTTTGAACCCATGACCTCAAGGATCCCCAAATCCACTCCTAGTGAAGAGCTGGGATCTTTACATCATTAACCCTTACCATCCCAGAGCAAGGGTATATATGGGGAAATTGTGATGAAAAGAGCTAAAAGGTCATACCCATATAAAACCAACCACAGACTTGGGTTTGAGGTTTACAAGGTACATCAAAGTTAAGGGGCCTGTCCACATCAGAAATGAATGGGGGCTTTAGCTGGGGTCAAGGTTCACATTACGTTGAATCCTAATGGGAATGCCTCTACACCAATTCTCTTTTTTTCCAATTAATAAAACTTTATTTTCTCTGCCTCTCATTTCATTGGAAAACAAAACCAAAATCAAAATATGCATAGCCAAGCAAAACAGATTGCTGCATTGACCATGTCCAAAAATATATGTCATTCTGCATCTTGAGGCAATCACCTCTCTGTGGGGGAGGTGCACTGATGAGAATTTTTAAGCCTTTCAAAGTTATCCTACCGTCATCATAGAAGACCTAGGATGGCACAAAAATTTGTAAAATGATAGACCTGCTGTGACTTCTGGATGGACTGTTTGGTGGATAGGGCATAAATCCCCTCAGCAAAGATAAGCTGATATAATTTAAAGAATGCTGAATTTGGAGTCTGACTCAGGCAAGTGGCATTTATTAAGCTCCTACTAGGTGCCAGGCTTTATGCTACATGCTGGAGATAAAAAAGAAAGTCAAAAGACAGTCCTTGCTCATACATGGTCTAATGAAGGAGATAAGGAGCAAGCTATTACACACAAACAAGATATATGCTAGACTAGAGGTGTTCTCAGAAGGAAGGCACTAAGATTAAGGAGGACCGAGAAAACTTCTTGGGATTTTAGCTGCGATGAAGGAAATCAGGGAAGTGAGCAAGTAAAGATGAAGAGGGAGAACATTCCAGACAAGAGAACAAAGATGGCGCTCAGTCACAGAAAATGCCCAGAGTCAGGAGATGCAACAGCAAGGAGGTCAGTACCACAGGGGCTCTCTATGTGGAGGGGAGTAAGATAGAAGAAGACCAGAAAAGTAGGAAGGGGTAGGTGACAAAGGGCTTTAAAAGCCAAATGGAAGATTTTTAGATTTGATCCTGGAGGTGAGAGGGAAGTAGTTTACTATGTAAGAGGGTAGTGGGTGGGAGCAGCATGATCAAATCTGTGCTTTAGAATGACTGGATGAGTAGGATGGATTGGAGTAGGGAAAAACTTAAAAGTTAAGGCAGGAGGGGCAACCAAAAAACCCCTACAGTAGTCAAGGCATGAGGTGATAAGAGTCTTCTCTACCACTCACTTCCAGGTGGGACCTTAGGCAAGTCATTTTTCTGGACTTGTTTCATCATCTATAAAATGAATGGGTGAACTAGATGATCTCGAAGATCTCTTCCAATTCCTTTTCCTATCTAAGGTTCTAAGACTAGGGTTGACTATCCTCAATTCTCTCCCTCTGCCTCTGACAGAATCTCCCTCCCTCCAACCCACTTCCCCTTCTTTCTAATACACCTCTCCTTCCCTCCTACCACACAGCCTACCTGATGAAAGACACCCCAAGCAAGAAGGGGATGAGTTCTCAAATGCCCCGTTCAGCCCGGTGGTGCCCCGGGTTTGTTTTCTTACATGAGGTGCTTGGGACTGGGATCAAAGAAGATAGGTTGGTCTTCCAAAGGACCTACAACTGAGACTCAGCTGAGACTAGCATGCAAGCAGATTCCAAAGAGCCCTGGGCAGCTGGTGAAGGGGTGGGGAGGGGGCGGGGGATAGTTGAAGGGCAAATAAAAGTTGAAGCATCACACTGAGCTGGGCAGCCAGAGACAGCAACACTGACCACCCAAGCAAGAAAACTCTAGACATAACCTGAGAGAGCTGAATTCTACTTCATTCCACTAACCTTGGTGTAATCTATCCATCCCTCCCCTCCATCTATCCTCTGCTGGTAATCAAGTTAGCCCTTTCCTTGATCCAATAGAAACTGTAGGATGGAACTGGGAAGGGAGTTAATTTGTTCTTATAGACCTCAAGGAAAGGGAAGGTTCAGTCTCCTTAGTTACTGAAGGCTTATGTTCTAGTCTCATGCTCCTCAAAGGACTATGGGTTAGATATGGGAAAGTCATCCTACAGTAATCTCCAAACTCATAGGGCTAATAATTCCCAGGATGCCAGGACAGAGTTTCCAGGTATTCCTGTTACTGCCTTTTGAATGACTGAAATAACATTTTTAAAGCACTTACTATGTGCAAAGTACTAGAGATACAAATAGAAAAGTAAGACAGTGCCTGATCTCAAGAAGCTCATATTCTAATGAGAAAGACAATACATATGGAAAATTTCAGCTCTGAGTCGAATAGGGAAAAAGCCCATGGTTCTTAGGGTATAGCAATAAAACAAGAAAAAGAGACAGAGAGACAGGCAGAGACAGAAACAAGGGGGGATAGGTATATATGTATGTGTATATATATATATGTACATATGTATGGATACATACACATATACCACCTCTTCCTTAATGGCATTTGCACTGATAAAATCTCATCAGTTTCTGATGTTGAACTACTTGAAAGGGCCAAGGACTCTGGTGACAAGAACCTTTCTTTCTGGGTCTTCCATAGCTGTGGAGGAGCTGCCTCCCTATAGAGATTGCTTCCCAGGATGATGCCGATGGGCACTGGGTTGGAAGCCTTGCTGCTAGTGGGTTCAGGGTCTCAGGCTGTCTCCACCAAGGCCCTAGGTAGTGGTGGCAGTGGCCTGCCTTGCCTGATACCTGCTACCTCCTGCTTCTCTCTTGGGTTACTTCATCTAGTCCAGCTCGCTTGTTCTCCTCTTTCTTAGAACCTTCAGATATTGTAAGTTTTCAAATCCTGCTTGCTCTTCGTGTCCTGTTAAATGAACAGTCCATAGCTCTTCCTTAGCTGTCCCTTACCCTCCACTGCCAATGGGATAGCATTTGTATAGCACTTTGCAAATCTTAAAGTGCTTTATAAATGCCATATATTATTATGGTTATGATATTAGCAACAAAATTATGAAAAGCATAGGTTGCCACACAGATACCTCACCACTATTTGGGGGTAATACCTTGGCCTGACCATGGGGATGACTGAAAAAAAACGGCAAGTGTCCCTTGGTGCTTTTATTGCTTACAGGCTGTATCTTTCCAATGAACTTATACATCCTCCCATCCAAGACATCTCTGCCTTCCCATCCCCAAACCCCAGAAAACAGAGCAGCAGTTTGTCTGGTACAAACTGTTCACTCTCTCAATTCAGGTGTTTCTGGAGAAACCAGAGGAAAAGGCGCCAGGAGTCCTAGGGAGCCAAAGTAATATTATTAAGAGAACTTGGAGACAGGCCAGAAAGGGAGGACTAAGGTGACAGAAGGACAAGGGAAGAAAGTCTGAAAGGAGCAGGGAAAGGGGATGGGGATTAATTGTCTAAAGAAGAGAAGGTTGAGGGAAAACATCATGATGGTCTTCAACCCTGAGGAAGATTCAGTCTTCAATAAGCACAAGCAGGAAATGATGCGATGGGCTGGGGCAGCCTTTTTTTAATTGCTGTGCCCTATTTTCAAACTATTTTTCAGAGACTCAGATAGAGGGATAACACATGTACTAGGATTTTTCTGTCCTTCAGTTGTTTTTCAGTCATGTCTGATGCTTCATGATGCCATTTAGGATTTTCTTGGCAGAGATACTGCAGTGGTTTGCCACTTTCTTCTCTAAGTCATTTTGCAGATGAGGAAATTGAAGCAAACAGTGTTGTGTCACATAGATAGTAAGTGTCTCAGGTCAGATTTGAACTCAGGTCTTTCTGATTCCAGGCCTGTGATACAAATGAGAATGTTATCAGCTCACAGGAGAAATCAATGAGAGGGAAGATCACGAAGGAACACAGAATCATAAGTTCAAATTATGAAATGTGGAGGTTGCCACACAGGCTGCCTGACCACCCCACAGGGTGACCCCGTGGCCTGACCATGAAGAGAATTGAAAAAAAAACCCCACAAATATCCCATCCAGCCTCATCATTTTATAGATGGGAGAAATGAATGGCTACATGATCTGCCAAAGGTCACGCAGGAGGTAAGTGACAAAATAGGATTCCAGCCTCTGACTCCACCTGAAGCTCCTTCAGACGAAGCAAGAAAGGACCACTTCTAGCTGGGCTATCAGGGAAGGCTTCTGGGAGGAAATGGCATATGAGCTGTCTTGAAAAAAGAGGATTTCGACAAGTGATCTGTGGGAAGGGCTTCTAATGGACATTCCGGGAGGCCAGAGCATGCAAATTCACAGACAAGACAAGTGAAATCCAACTGGACTGAATGACAAAAGTGTGAAGATGGAATTAACGGGAAATAAGGCCAGACCTAGGTGGGTAGGTGACCCCAAACCTCAGAGGGCTTTGAACGGGAGGAGAAAGAGCTGGAATTTTATTCAGCAGGCAATGGGGAGCCACTGAAGGTCTTTATGCAAAACAGTGAGTGACCCTATCAGACCCATGCATTAGGAAGATTATTCTGGCGTCTGCTGGGTGGAGAAGAAATTGGAGTGGAAAGACTGGGGGCAGGGAGATCCTTTAGAAGCTTAATAACATAGTTAAGGCAAAAGGTACAGAGGGTAACAACAGCTGTGCTTCATCGTCATTGAAGGTGAATAAGGACAACCCACCACCCTCAGAAAATTCTATGCTGTTCCCTCATCTTTCAGCCCCTCAACCCAGAGTAGGGGGCTGACGCCCAAATCCTTGGATGGCTTAGCCCAAAATATAAATAACGATGTCCTCTACCACTCTCCCAACCCAATCCAATCAACCCATACTAAGCACCTATTATGTACCAGGCACCGGTACTAGACTCTGGGTATACAATTAATGACAATAATTTTTTTTTAAAAGACAATCCCTGCTCTCAAAGGGTTTGTAGTCTAAACTCTAGTCCTCAATTCAGTGTGAAAATACCCGTTCCTTTGCTGGTCTTCTTTGTCAGATCATATCCTCTTTCTATTTCTGCTTTCCAGATAGTAAACTACTTGAAAACAGGGGTCATGTTTTATCTATCTTTTTATCTCCAGTATATGTAATACATTGCCCATAGTAGGTGCTTTGGTATTGCATAGGTATTGCCTTTCTCGAGACTCTCCATTTCCCTCTTTAGAAACTCTAGTTAGGTCCAAAGCAATAGGTCTTAGCCCTTTCCTCAATCTCTATCACTTTTTCACCCACATATTTCTGATTCTGAACCTTCCCTCCCACCCCTCCCCCAAACACTCCCTCCCCCAAGGTCCTCATCCTTTCCCAGCAGCACCTCAGTATTTTGGGGGCTGTTCTAAGGTTTCTCTCCTTTATTCTTTCTGTCCATGGGAAGGAGGGGGCTGAAAGACAGGGTCTGCATTTGGAGGTAGAGAGAAAGCAAGAGTGAGGGGGTTGAAGGGAAAGGTCTGATGGGGTCCTGTTACATCTCCCTGAGGCTGGGTTTGGAACAAGGTGTGGTTTGTTCAGAAGAGCCATCCTAAAGAAGGAATTTCCAAATCTAATGATAGAAAGAGACAGATAGAGAGGGACACCAGGAGAGACACAGAAAGACAGAGACATGAAGCCTGTGTATCCATCACTTTTCTTTAGCTTTATCATTCAATAGCACCCCCATACACATACATATAAAACATGTACAAGATCAGAGGGACTGAGGGTCAAGCTCTAAAGCTGGAGAGTGTGTGGGTCACCAGAGGGGAAAAGAGCAAGACCCTTGAAGGGAGAAGGGCTTAGTGACATCAGGAGGAAAGAATTAGGTGCTTAGGAGCTCACTGCATTCTGACTCAAAATTACTGTTCTGGCAAACAAATTAAATATAAAATACTATGGCAATGAACTTACACATGGGACTTTTTTTTTTTAAATGCCTAGTTTGGGCTTCATAAGACAGTTGTGTGGAGCCTTCCCATGAATCCAAGTTCCCACAAGCCTGTCCCCTGAGTTCCCTCATCTCTGCTCTATTCTCTGTTCTAACAGTATTCCAGGAAGGGTTCTCTCTGATCTCGGGGCTATCGAGCTTGGCAGCTCTGCCTGTGCCTCTCTCCTGTCCCCCATCTTTCTCTTTCCCACATCAACTCTGTAAAGAAGAGCTCCCAGGCTGAGAACATCAGGTAAAGAGGATGAGAAGGGGGAGCAAAAGGCTCTGCCACTTGTTCCTGACCTTGAGAATGACCGCCATTTTCCTGGGAACCCTGCCTGATACCCTGGTATTTCAGCAGCAGCATCTTCAGGGCTTTCAGGCATATAATCCATCACCCAAAGAAAGCCCAGCTCCATCTTTCTCGGCACCTTTGGCCCATCTCTATTCATTTCCTCCTTCCTCCCCCAGCTCCTGCTTGGACAGGAGGTGAACAGATTTCCCTTATGGCACCACAGAGGGGAGTCAAGGATCAATATACCCAAGAAGAAAAGCTTTGCATTGATGCAATAAGTGGAAAAGGAGGAGGTGGGAAGGATAGCAGTAGTAAGTTAATCAGTAGCAATTTAATCATTCTGCTGAGGAAAATCCCTCCAGAGGTCATTTCAGTCATCCTCCTGCCTTCAGAAAGCTGGATGCTCCCAAGCTAAGGATCGCTAGGGTCCCTTTCATACTAAAAGTTCTTAGGGGTGGGATGGAGGGGAAAGGGAAATCCCCACAGCCCCCCAAACCACCATACTCTCTTGTCTCTTACATCTGACTGGTGGAAGTCTTCCTAGGGTCTAACATCCTTTCCTGCTGCTTTTCTCCATCTGGGGTCCTCTGTTCCAGGTCTGTGCACTGACCCTTCAAACTGACCTCACTCACAAGTGAGATAAATGATGGGAAAAGGAGAAAAAAGGTAGGGAAAATCTTCTTTTTGAGTTCAGTTCTGGATGACAGAGGCTAAACAGAAGGATGAACTGAAGAGGTCTTCAGGAAAACCCTAAGAGTTTATATCATACTGGAAGAAAATAGATTTTTTTTCTCATTTCTTCTCTTCCCTTCTCAGAAGTCATGAAGCCTTCAGTCATAGAAGGGGAGATGTCAGAACCAGATGAGAAACCAATAAGGTGGTTTTGCAGATTCTGACAGGGACTAGAACAAAATCATTCCCAATACTACTTGAGAGAGGGTATCACAAAAGCTCAGTTATGATGGAATTGGGAGAACAAAAACATTAGTGATAGCTAACATTTATGGAATGCTTTACAATTCATAAAACCCTTTACTTATTTTATTTCATTTGATCCGCACAATGACCCTGTGAGGGGGGTGCTATAATCAGTCTCATCATTTTGTGGAAGGGGAAACTGAGGCTGAGAGACATCCAGTGACCAGCCCAGGCTTATTAAGCATCTGAGGCAAGATTGAAGCTTGAGTCTTCCTAACTCCAAGTCCCACATTCTAACCACTATGATCACCAGAAGCATGACTGGGGTGACAAGTTGGTGGTGAAGAGAAACTTAGAATCAAGCTGATTGAGATGGAGGGACCACTGAATTGAGCACTGGATGATCTGGGTTTAAATCCAGCCTTACGATTTTTCCTCTTAGGACCTCAGTTCTTTTCCTCTGAAAAATGAAGGGACTAGACTTGATCATCTGGGAGGAAGGAGGAAATTCAGGGGGCGATGGGTTAGAGGTACAGAGAGGGATAGAGTTGGGTTTTCCTTTAGTGATAGAATATTTACCCAAATGCTCTGAGGGTGGAGATGTTCAAGGATCAAGAACTAAAACATAGAATGCCTTCTAGCTCTAAAGCCTCAGAGAAGATTGCTATCCTATAATATAATTTTATATTTCCCACCACTTTCACATCAATGACTTGCCCTCACAACAGGCTAGAACTCATATGTCCTGGCTTGACTCCCAGTTCTATCAAACAGTCTATGTATCCCCCTGACCCTCTGCTCTCAATCCCCACCTGGCAACACTACTTTGGGGATTCTCTGACTCCTTCCCCATGACTCAGGAATCTCATAATTGGGGAAACCTCATCATCTATTGAATCAGCCTCAGAATTCTACCTCCTCACCACCCTCTTGCCCTCTGATTGGAGGGCAGTGTCATGAGCCCTAAAACTTCCATTTACAGAAGGCACCCAGGACAAACATTTCATTTCTCCCTCAGCCCAGCTACTTTGTGACATCTCTAACTTTTCCATTGTGCCCTCTCTGACTTTGCCATTGTGCCCTCTCATCAGATACCTACACACACACACACACACACACACACACACACACACACTCTTTCAGTTTCCTTTTGTGTGTTGCTTTCCCTCATTACTTTACAAGCTCCTTGAGGGGAGGGACCATTTTTCTTTCTCATATTTGTATTACTAGCTCTTACAACTGTGCCTGGCATACAGAAAATACTGTATAAATACCCATTAAGTTCTTGTTTACTGACCAACTGAGTAACTGCTCTTCCCCATCTATAGACTGGAAAGAGTGAAGAAAAGAGAGGGTCTGGCACCCTTAGTCTACAACTCCAGTCTCCCAGAGTGGACTGAATGAACCCACTGATTCTCTGGTACTTCAGGACTTTCAGGTATTCTACCAGGTGAATTAATGGACTGATTTATGCTGGACCTGGAAATAGGAAGGAGGCTTTGTTCAAATCAAGCAGCAGACATTTGTTAGCTGTGGGATCCAGGGTAAGTCACTTAGCCTACATCTGTCTCAGTTTCCTCACCCATAAAATGGGGTTAAAAATAGCAGGTACCTCCAAGGGTGGTTGGGAGAATCAAAAGAAATAATATTTGCAAAGCTTTAGCACAATGCCTGGCATATCCTAGGTACTTGGTAAATACTTGTCTCCTTCCTTCCTTCCTTCCTCCCTGCTCACCTCCCTTAGCATGAGACCTGCCTGACTTAGCTGGACACTGGTGTCAAGTTTCCTTTGCCAAATTTCTTATCTCTCTCAGACTGGTAGATTAAGTGTCAGGATCTCAGGGGAAAGAGATCAAAAGAATAGATAGCAGGGTAGGAACTGGGGAGAAGGTGATGGAGAAGAGCCCTGACAAGACCCTTCCCTCTCTGCTGCCCCCAGAATGCCCTGAAACCAGAAACAGAGTTCTGTTTTTAGTCCCAAATACCATCTCCATGCTATTCTAGCCCTCTAAGGTCTCAGGGTCAGGTCATGGTGGAGAGGAGCAATGAGAGGGAAGCAAGGGCTGTGGGGGAAAAAAAGGTCTGAGACTGAGGAGCTCGCTGGAGCTGAAGAGATAGGGGCAGGGTTGTGGAGTAAAGTGAAGGAGGATGAAACCCAGGAAAGAAACAGAGATATAAAGACATGAACTGGAAACTGGGCCAGAAGGACAGAAAGAAACAAAGACTGAGGTGACTGGGGGTGAGGAGAGCAATCAGAGTCTGGACTATAGAGAATGTCCAAAGGAGGCAAGGACGTTAGATTGGAGGACCATTGACCCAGCTCCTTCATTTTACAGATAGGGAAACTGAGACCCAGAGAGATGAAGTGATTTACTCCTAGGACATAAAGATAGTACATAGCTATGTACTCTGACTCCAAATTCAGTTTTCTCCCACCTCAAATACTTGAAGACAGCCAATATATGGCACCCTAAAACTTCTCCCTTGTTCCTTTAACATCTTTTTTGAGATGTACAAATTTAGAGACATCTCTACTCCAAATATTTATATAGACTGTTTGTGCCTGTCCTAGGGTAGAGAGGTCTGAGCTCCTATTCTGATCAGCCACAGTCAGACACACTGTACCCTGACCCCAACATAGCAATGTCATTTTGATTCCATTTGAGCACCAAGGACAACAACCAACAACTCCAAGGTCCATTCTTCTAGTCACCCAGGTGTGCAACCTTGAAGTCCTTCCAGTTTCCTCTCACTCACCTGTTCCCATAACCACCAATTGCCAAGTCTCATCCATTGCATCTCCAAAGCATTTCTTAGGACCATCTCTTTCTCTGCTCTCACAAAGCTACACTAGCTGAAGTCCTCATCCTCTCTCACCTGGACTAGTGCAAGAATCTCCTAACCCATCTTCTCTCAACCAATCCATCCTCCAGGCATTTACCAAACTGAGATTCCTAAAGCACAGGTCTGATTGTCTCATGTCCTGCTGAGGAAGCTCCACTGAATCCTTTCTGCCTCCCATCAGCATTTACAGCCTTTCACAATCTGGTTCCTATCTTTCCAGACTGAATATGTATTAGTCCCAGTCAAAATGGCCTGTTTGCTGTCCCCAAGACATTCCTGTCTCTGTGACTATGCACAAGCTATCCCTTATATCTGGAGTGCTCTCCTTTGGGGGCCTTTGTCTCAAGGATCAGCTCAAGGGCCAATTCCCACCCAAGACTTAGTATCATCCCCTAACCTTCTAGGGTCTCTCCACAATAACAGACAGACAGATAGATGGATGAATAGATTGATGGATAGATGGATGGGTGAATGATGGATGGATGAAATAATAAATGAATGAATGAGTAAATAAATAAATACATAGATAAATGAATGCATGAATACATGATAGAGACAGACAGATGGATGGACTGATGAATGGACAGACAGATGGACAGACAGACATTTAGACAGATGGATGGACAGATAGATGGATAGATGGATGGGTGTCTTATGAGTTAATAAATAAATGAATGAATGAATACATAGAGGAATGTATAAATAGATAAATAAATAAATAATGTATTTGATACTTACTTTTATTCATACATGCTTGTGTTTGCATGCTGTCTTTCCCATTAGAATGTAAGTTCCTTAAAAGAAGTTTCATTTTTATATTTATATATATTTATATAAAATTTATAGATTTTATTTTATTTATTTTTAATAAATGGATGGATGGATAGATGGACAGATGGATATAGATATTTTCTTATATTTCAGTTATTCATTTATATATTCATATGTTCATTTTTATATTTGCACCTCCAACACCAAGCAGATTCCTGGCACATAGTAGATGCTTAGTAAATACTTCCTGAATTAAACTGAGCTGTATTTACCCTGTTGATCAGCCTTCTCAGGATGTTCTCATAAATTATCGATGCTCTTCCTACAGAACTGAAAACAATACTCCAGTGTGGTCTCACATGAGTAGAGCACAGTAGCACTCTTATTTACCTAGGTCTGGATGCCTTTATGCCTCTTCTAATGAGGTTCAAGATCCCATTAATGTTTTGGGCAGACATCTCCCACTTTTGAACCCTACTTAGTTTCCAGGCCACTAAAATCCCCAGGTCATTTCAGACAAACTTTTCTGGTCATGCCTCCCCCATATTATTCTTGTAAGGCTGACTTTTTTTAACCTAAGTGTAAGGTTACGTTTAGTCCTAGTCAATGTTATCAATGTATTAAATTCAGCCCAAGCATAAAGCCTGTCAGAATCTTTTGGGACCCTGTCACCCCATGTGTTAGCTATGCCTCCTGCAAATCTGATAAGTATCCAATCTATTCCTTGTCATTCAGTCATCCATCAGGACAAGAAGACCTAGTCAGCACAGGCAACATGCCATTTGCCCTGCTCCTCCCATTTCCACCCCCTACTTTCTATCTCTCCTTCAAGGAACAATCAAATAGATATTCATACTGTTAATTTTAAAAGGTTGCCAATCTACTATCTTATGGCTTCACTTGCAGTCTCTGTGACTACCTAGACCAAAACTCCCTTCCCAGTCCACCACTCTCCACTTACACATTGTAATCCCCAGTAGAATGGAAGGTCATTGAAGGTAATTATTGTCTCAGTTTCGTACTTTTAATCCCAACACCCGGCCCAGTACCTGACATACAGTAGGCACTTAATAAATGCTTCTTAATTAATCTATGCCTCTATCCAAGTCACTGAATTTTTTTTAAAGTATTAAACATCAGAGCCAAGCAATGATTTCTGGCACATGTCATTACTTACCTCCTCCCAAGTCAACACAGAATCATTAATGAGTACTCTTAAGGTCCAGTCATTCACCTTGAAGTCACCAAGGGTAGCTGAGTTTGTTTATTTTTTTTTTACTATTTCCTCATTATTCTTGGGCATCAATTCCCTATTAGACATTTTTGATCTTTCCTTTCCAGTATCCAAGATCATCTATCTTCCCTGGCAGGGGATAGAAACAAAACAATTGAACTTTCTCTTGATCACCCAATGGTCCATCATTGTCACATAGACCCCAAAGAATTTTAAACTCTTCTCTCACCCTAAAAAAATAACCCCTTTTGTTGTCCTTTTCTTTCTTCTCTAGCCCCAAGTCACTGAGTTTTGGTGCACCTGAAACTGTTCTTATAGAACAATATCGCATTCTTGAATTCAGCCCTTGTTGAGTTCCCTATGCAGACCCCTCAGTCTCTTGCAGCAACATGTCCTCTTTTCCTCATTAGAATCCTGTCTTTTTGTGACTTTAGAATTTCCTGCTTTGCATCCCTCCTGGGCTGACTTCCTAAGAACAATTTTTGTCTATTTAGTTCTACCTAATTTTTCCTTGAAAGCTCTGAAACCTATTGTCACTAAATTTGGAGCGCATGCAAACTGTGTCTTCTCTCCTCTCCTTCTATTACAAATTATAAAACCATATTTTAAGGTCCTTCCCCCCACATAAAATCAAAGTTCCCACCATTTTAAGTGATAATTGGGCCAAAAGTAGATGTTTTCCTCACTTATTCTTTCACCTTTTGAAGGACTGAGTTACAATTGAGACAAGTCAAGAATTATCAAATGCTCTGAGAGGCACAGAGAGAAAGTACACTCCAACAGAAGTCCAGGTAATTCAACTCCTTCTAAAGTACAACTATGGTCATGTTGTTCCCCTCCTCGATAAACTCCAATGGCTCCCTATGACCTACAAGATGAAATATAAACTCTTCTGATTGACGTTGAAAGCCTTTCACAGCCTGACCCCATTCTACCTTTCCATCTTTATTGTACTTTATTCCCTTCCACACTGTATCATACAGCCAAACTGGCTTCAATGATGTTCCTCATACATATCATTCAATCCCCCACCTCTGTACTTTTGCACTGCCCATCCCTCATGTCCAATGCACTACCTCCTCATCTCTCTCTCAGGATCCCTAGTTTCCTTCAACACTCAGCTCATATCCAGGGGGGCTTTCTAGATTGCCCCCAGAAGCTCTTCCCTGTCCCTCAAAGTCATCTTCTATCTTACATATGAACATGCTGTCTTCCCCAGACAGACTATAAGCTCCTTTAAGGCATGAATTGTCTTAACTTTTTTCTTTATCATCCCAATAATTACAACAGTGCCCTGCACACAATAGGTGCTCAATAAAGGTTTGTTGATTGGAGATATACTTACGACACTACTATCCAATAGTATAACTTGTATCATGGGGGGTCAAATTTTTTTAACATTAAAAAATTACTTAAATTCGAAAATGTTGGGCACTACCATTCCAGCCTAAAAGCTCCAGGAGGTCAGGAAATAAGTCTTAGCTGAACTTTTCATTGCTTCCAGGGTCTAGTACAGAATGCTATATGCCACAAGCACTTAATAAATGTTTGCTGAATGAATGCATCAATGAAGATATGAATGAGTAAATATTATTTATAATAATGATAGAATTCTAGTTCCTCATCTGGGAGAAAACATGTGAAGGACGTAGAGTACCTGGGAAAAGGGCAAGGCTGCTATCATGGGCTTCATCACTCATAGAACACAGAACCTGTTTATTACAAGTGCTCAGCAAATAAGCCAAGAACTAATGTGTCTCTACTACAGAAACCTGGGGCTCAATGGGGCTCCAAGAGGGGCCAGGAACTTTGAAAAGCAGAAGACAAGGAGTTCAATTTGGGCTTTTGGATGAAATCTCAGGAGGCAGTCCATCTGTACTAAGTAATGATAATCCTCCAGCCAGCAAGGTCCCATGGTCCATAGGGAGTCTGGGGTTTCAAAGAGAAGAAAGGATTTCCAGGAGAAATTATCCATAGAGACCAAGCTTCTAGTCAAGGTGAGAAGGAGGGGTCTATGTCTTAAAAAATATGGCAGCCAAGTCAACTCCTAGACAGACTTTTTAGTTAAGCAATCTGTGTTCTCTTTAAAAGCAAAGCAGCAACAACAATTACCCCTAGGTTTTCTTACATTTTCTCTGTTTTGTTTTCCTTTGTTTCTTTGTTTATTTTCTGTGTTTATTTTCTTTGTTTATTTCTGTGTTTATTTTCTTTTTGAAGAATTTTAACTTTTTCCTTTTTGTAAAAGGGGTTTGCCCACCCTTCTAGATCAGAAGCCAAGTGACCTCAAGAGGAAAAGTATCCCAAAGGGAAGAGGAAATACTTGCCAATCCTTTCCCTCCTGGAGTTTTCCACCACAATGAGAGTAAGGGCTTAGAGACATAGAGAACAATTCAAAGGTACCCAAGATCAGTTAAGGAGCATCCCTTAAGGCTCTATCCCAACTCCTCCTCCTCCTCCTCCACTCCTCTGTCTCCCCCCCTCCCCCCCCCACTCTCTCCATCTCCCTTATCTTATTTCATCTTCTCCTATGGCTTTAGTGATCACAGCTATGCAGGTGACTTCCAAATCCCTATTTCCAGCACTGACCTCTCTTCAAATAGTTCAGTTTAGCTGAACTATAGAAAACAAAGGAAAAATTTGTAAAATAAAAGTAGAACAGAAACAGATTACAGAAATGTAAGGACACTCATATTTTCAAAAGCCAGCGGAGATTACTGAGCAGAGGAATGACAAAGTCAGTTTTACTATACACTAAGAAGACAAACTGGGAACGTACATGGATGCAGGATTCCACAGAATCTTGATTTAGAAGCAGAGTGAAGAAATAGGACCCCACAAAATCCTACTCTCAGAAGCCTCATTGTAGCTCAAAAGTGATCCTGGAGTCCCAAAGGCAACAGCCACAGAACCCAAGTTGGACAGATTTTAGTACAGACTAGACCATAGACTACAGTTGCTTTGCAAGGACCTACCTAGATAAGTATGAAGAATTTCATTGCCAGGAGGCTAGACACTAGGTGATAAATCATTTGGCTGGGGCAACCAAGCAAAATCTCAAACTGCCCTTGCTCTTGCATCCTTTTCTCACTTTATGAGGGAAATAGAAAAGGGGACAGAGAAGGCTAAGAATTCTAGTTTTGATATCTAGAAACATTAATTAACACTTGGTAATCTAGGGGCCAAGGAGTGCATTATGGAAGGAACTGAATCTTATTCATCTGGCCCCTATCAGAACAAATAAAACCATGAGACAAAAGAGAAATTATAGCTAAATGAGATGCCTCTTCTTGGCAAGGCAAGTAGAGGAACTGGTACAATCTATCATGCGTGAAAAGGTAACAAGAAACAATTTCAAAGGATCTCAAGTGGTGGCTCAGTGGATAGAACACTGGACCCAGAGTCAAGAAGTCCTAAGTTCAAATTCAGCCTCAGACATTTACGAGCTTGCGTGACCCTGGACAAGTCACTCAACTTCTGTGTGCCTCGGTTTCCTCATTTGTAAAAGGAGGATAACAAAAAGCCCAGGATCAAATGAGATAATAGTGGTAAAGTACTTTGCAAACCTTAATGTGACATGCAAATGTTCACTGTTGTAATTATCAGTGCTCATGATTAGGAAGATAACTGTAGTTTATAATCCACCACATCTTTCAGAGGACAAGGAGGCAAAAAAAATCTATAAAGAAATAAATAGGATCCTCCAAATTAAATCCATGTATATATTAATACTCAGTGATTTCATCATGAACATAGTATAGGAATAAAGATTAAAATGCTTAGAAAAAAATATGACTGTTATTACCCAAAAAAAAAGAATTGAGAAAATCGTAAATACAAATCTATAAGTCTATTTTCCTATCTTTACAAAATCTTGATGAGAATAATCTAAATATATATTTGTTTTCTCCCCCATAGGCTGTAAGCCCCTTGAGGGCATGGGCTGTCTTTTGCCTCTTTTTATATCTCCAGCGCTTAGTACAGTATCTGACCCACAATAAATGTCTGATATTGATTGATTTATCAAAAGCATTCTTGATAAAGGTATGAGAAAGGAAGGGGAAGGCTTTAACAAGCAATATTCTGCAACACACTACATATTTATGCAACTGACTAAAAGGTGTGTAGAGGATACAAGATTCCACTATGTTTATAAGTTGTTGATTTTCTAAAAATGTGATGTGATAAAGAAAAATGCCGCCATAAAATTTCTTCCCTACCAAGATGTCTCCCATGTATAGGTTGACATCATAAGACTTTTTGAAAGAAGTAACAACAAGAGATGAGTTTATTCAGTGACCCCATGATTAGGATCATCAAGCAAGGCATAAAACAGGGAGACACATGCTCACCAAAAGATCACTGTCAAAGATAGTCCAAATCAAAGAAGGGTTCACTGTAGATGGTAAAATCCTCCAAATGCTCCTGTTTTCCAGTGACATTGTGCTGAGTGTATCAGTCCTTGGGCACTGCAAAGCCTCCTAAATGAGATCCATGATCACTAAAAATAAGTCAGCCTAACAAACCACACAGAGAAGACCAAGTGGATGACTCTGTAGATTACTATGTGTAACTGCATGGAAAATGCAAGGAACTGGCCTTTCAATTGGGAGATACCTTGAATGGTATATGATTTGGATCCAGAATTGAATAGGATTTAGACAAGAATTACTCAAGATGTGTGAGAAGACATAGTAGGTTACTATCTACCTTGGAGGGCAAAACCACATTTATAACATCGCAGATTGATGAAAGAATTTTAAAAAATGAAGACTTGTTTTGAAGGGAAGAAAAGACTTAGAGGCAGACAAAACAATTAAAACAGATCAGCCAATACTGAGGCCTAGTACTAGGGTGGTAGTAGTGGGAAATAGTAAAGGGGGTGATATCCCAGAGGTAGAACCCTAAGAACTCATAACTTGGTGGTTTGACCAAGTTTTGCATTCATGTCCCCAACACCTAGTACAGGGCCTGGCAAATACTTAATAAATTCTTTTTCATTCATTCATAATTCATCCATCCTTCCTCCATCACCAGATTATAAGCTTTTTCAAAGAATAAGGAATTGTGTATTATAATAATTTGGGTCCTTTTTTCATTTTTGTATCCTTAGGACCTGGTTTGGTGCCTTGAACACAGTGGTCACTTGGTAATTGTTTGTTAAATTGAATTGCATCGGATGGAAAAAAGAGAGAGGTCAAAATGGAGAGGAGAAGAAAGGAAAAATGCTAAGTAGGATAAAGGATTGCGGCTGAGAGGCATGGGGGGATAGAAAAATGGAAGGAGGGAAGAGAATATGGGGTGAGGAGTGAAACAAGAAAATCAGAAAGCAGAAAAAAATGAGTGAGGGGAGACTGAGAAGGAAGAAGGCAATGGGGTGGGGGATAAAAACCATCAGCTAGCTCCTGGCCTCCCACAAGAATCTCGGTCTCAAACTTTACTCTGTCTAGTTCCCTTCAGAGGCAAGCTTCCTTTCTCTCCATCAAGAGTAGTTCAATCTTGAGTCCAAGCTAGGGACCAGTTTGCCTCTCTGGATCTCCTCCAATACACTCCTCCCTGCCCCCAGAGTTACACATCAAAGGCCCCCAGGCTGGGAAAAGAAAGAGACGAATACACACACACAAATACACACACACACACACACACACACACACACACACACAAATCCTCCCGGGAAAAAGAGAGGGAGAGAAAGGGAGGGGGAGAGAGATAGAAGGAAAAGGAGAGAGAGGGGTGTCCCCTCACCCTCCTACCCAGGCCCTGGGAGTTCAAAGCCACACAAAGCCCCACACAAAGAGACTCTCTCTTGCAGAGGGAGAGATAAATAGGGGAGAGAAAGGGAAGGAGAGGGAGGGAGATGCCCTGTCTGTGGGGCTGGGAAGGAAGATGGGGGTGGTTCTCACAGGCACAGATGCAGATGAAGAGCTTAGGGGGAAAGCTGGGGGGTGGTAGTGAGAATTACAGAGATTGGGACCTTGAAGAGGAAAATTCATAGGGGTTAGGGATGAGTCCATGGCCAAAACAGAGACATCCTAGAAGAGATGTGTTCAAATAGACTAGCCCTTCCCAACCCTCAGCTGGGAAGCAAAAAAGGGAGACAGGAGTCTCACTTTCCCTAAATTTCAGTAGAGGCAGTGGGCCTTCCTGTACCCCAAGCAGGAGAGAGTTCAAGTACCAGGCACTGGTGCTCCAGCTTCACTTCCTACTTGCAAGTCAGAGAACATGGACTTCTCTAACCTACACCCTAGAATGTCTCAAACCTGAGATAACACAGGGCAGGCAAACCTCATCGAAAGATTCAATCACAGGAGACAGACTGGAAATAAGGATGGAAGAGGAGACCACGTAAAAAGTGATCCACCCTTTCCTTAGAGATGTTTATAAACAGGAGAGATATTCCATGCCACATGTCCTGCTCTGAGGCAGGGGGATGGATGGGATGGCAGAAAAACCCAGTGAATGGTCAAAAAGGTAAGAGACCTAGGTTCTAGTATTAAATTAGTCTATGTGACCTCAGGTTTAATAATGCATGCCTTGCCTGATCATACTCAGGGCTCAGGTAAGGGACTGTGGAAACACTTTGTATACTACACAGAGCCATTGCATGGGGAGTTGCTTTTAGATAGAATGGCCCATATAAGGAGTCTATGGCGCTCTCCTTGAACACCACAAGGATTTTTCCCCAGGAGCCCCCATTGGTCCTCCACTACTCTGACAGGAAGGAGTTCAGAAGTGAAAACATTTACACAGATTTGGTGTAGTGGAAGATAGACAATTTGGATGTGAGTGCTGAATCAGCGACATGACCTTGGGAAAGTCACTCTAAGATTTAAAGCCAGAAGAGAAATGAGAGATCACCTAAACATTACCTCTCAATTTTCTCTTCTTGAAAGTAAAAGGAATGGAAGGAATTGGGCTAGAATTCCACTGTAACCTTCTATGGTTCAGCGATTCTAATGAAATGAGGAAAAGATGTCCCTCCCTCTGTCCCCATGACCCCCTTTTCATCTCTGGGGGCCCATGCTTCGGAGAGGGGAGGCAGGGGAAAGAAAGAGAGAATGTGTACTGAAGTCCAAGGACATGGGGGAGGGAGTTTCTCTTCTCCACCCTCATCCACCCCCCACTCCCACTACCACCCTGAGCACATACCACCCACCCTAAAGGGTGGGTGAATAATATAGGGCAAGTGGTTTCGGGACCATGGAGACAGACCAAGAGGTAAGGAAAAGAGGGAAAAACCTGATGATTTATTACAGCAACCCCACGTGCAGGCATGTGGACACACAGACACATACCAATCCAACTTCTTCTGTGGCAATTCAATTAAAAGTTAACGGAATAAATTAGCCCCGTTTATCATAATGAGCGGCTAGAGTTCAAGAGGCCAGCGTCATCCATCTCAATGCCATGGGTACCCGTGGCAGCAGCGACCGTAGGGAGAGATTTGCAGGAGGTGGAGAGGTGGATGGAGGGAGTTGGTGGGGGAGGAAGGGAGACAACCTAGTCTTCCAGTTTGGAATTTCCCCCACAGCATTCCCAACACAGAGCCCAGAAACAAACCACTCACATCCAGTTTTCATTCCCTTAATGATTTTGCAGCTTGGCAATTTCCCCCCTCCCTGCTACATTCCCCACCCTCACCTCCAGCAGCACCAGTTTTATCACCCTGCCCTGGGCCCTGCCAAGCTCAGAGAACATGGCATGATTAAAGGGCAGCTGTGAGAGAGGCCAGCGTGGGGAGGGAAGAGGGGAAACATGTGAAGCAAGCAATGCTGCCATAGCCTGGCTGGATGGTGAGGGTGCCCACCTTCCCCTTGGGTTCTGAAAAAACCAAGAGGGAGAAATCCATAGCTCCCTAGTGAGACCAAGACAGGAGTCACAAAAGTTCTCCACCACCACCCCACAGCCACTAGACCCTGTGGAAACAAGGAGAGGTTACATCCTGTGCCTCATTTTCCCTTTCACTCCAAACATCTGAAGGAAGGAAGAAGGGAGACATTGAGAGAGGCACTCTCCAGAAGCACTGGGGAGGCTGAGGTTACAGGTAAAGACCCCTCAGTATGTGCAGATTGCAGATTAACCCCTGGGCCTGAATGACATCACCTTCTTTCCCTGTCTTCAGCAAGAGGTCCGCTCTCTAGCCCTTCCTCCTCTGCAGCCTCCACACCTAAACCCTTCAGTCTCTCTAGGTGACCTCAGAGAGTTCTTTGATCTCAGGCACAGGGACGTGCTCCTCAGTGGCCAGCAGAACTTTGTTGTGGTTGTGTTCGTCCTTTGTTTTCAAAGAAGACGGTGACATCAGAGAAATGATGACATGACTCGCACTTGATTTTGTTTTGGGGTGAGGAAGGGCTGTGCAAGGTCACCAGCCTCATTTTCTCCTCCTGAGCTCTATCAATGAATCCAAAGAAGGATCCAGGAACACAGTGTGACAGGCTAGGGCTGGCCCCTTGAGTTCTAGCCCCTTGAGTTCTAGCCCTTTCCTTGTGACCCCTTTGGAGACACAAAGTATTGTCCCCATGTGCTCCAGCTTCCTTCTCTGTATGATAGAGATCAACCCTACCTTTTCCTCTTCTGGTACACAGGAGTTAGGGAATGCCAAGGTCCGAGAAGCATGTTCTTGGCATTGTAGAAAGAGCCTGGTCTTGGAGCCAGAGAAGCTGGATTCAAATCCTGACTGAGCTATTTACTGGTGCTAGATGATGGTGGACAAGTCCGCTAACATCTCTGGGCCTTAGCTGGTCATCTATAAAATGAGAGTTAGATTTGATCATTTAGAAATTATCAAATTTATCCAATTACCACAATTATCAAATCAAAGGCACTTCAGCTCTTAATTTGTGATCCTATGAGAAGTAAAGATTCAGACAGAAGCAGAGGAGGAAGACAAAGAGTTGGAAGAAAAAAAACAAGGTAGAGTGAAGAAAGATCAAAAAAGACAGAGAAAGAGGTGGAGAGATGGCCATAACTCAGATAGAAAACATACTACTGATCCAGTGAGTGAAGGAGTACCCACCTTTTACAGAAACATACATTTTTGGACATAATCACATTATGTAGATTCATTTTGATTGACATGCTTACATGCTACAAAGTTTGTTTTTTCCTTAAAAGGAAAACAAAAAAGAATGCCAACCTTGTTCCTGGCCTGGCCAGGTTGGGATTAACAGTCCAAGGGAACTAGGTGATGAATAGAGAGCAAGGTTTTGGCATGCTCTCTCTCCTCTCCTCTCTCTCTCTCTCTCTCTGTCTGTCTCTCTCTCTCTCACACACACACACACACACACACACACACTCCCCACCCCCAGCATACCCATGGTCAGGGGCATGTGACGGGCGTATGTTGGGGGACCTACGCCAAAAACAACACCTCCCTAAGTTCTAACTTAACCTTTCACTCTGCAGCAGAGCTCTGGTCTCAGAGATCTCCATCCACACACAGGACAGACTTGTTATCACCATCCCTGCTCATCAACACCTTAGGAGAACAAAGACCTTCCCAGGCAGAACGTAAAACCCACACCAATAGTCCTAAAACCCACACAAACCATGGACCCATCCTCCCACTCCAGCACACCCCATCCCCATCCCCACCCCCAGGTCTAGCCCATCCGGCTCTGAGTGGGTTACACCTGGGGCTGGGGAACAACTCCTCTGAGTGCCAGTGGAGCAGAAAGGATATGGCAGGGGGCCAGCCCATTGCTCTAGTGGGTTGTTGACTTAACTCCTTTGCTGCCAACCAAGAGTTCTATAATAATAGTAGCTAGGGGCTGAGAGGAAGAAGAGAGGGATTTCCCTGAGAGCAGACAAGTGAGGAAGGCACTTCTAACTCAGTGTGAGAAACTAATCTACCACCTCCAGCTCCCTTGGTACTAACTTAGGCATGCCATCTCTGCAGGCTATAGAATGTTAGCTAGCCTCCACCTAGATATACACCTACCACACCAAGAGTACAGACACCAAATCCCAGGCTACTTACTGGAGAAGCAATGAAAGGCTTCACCAACAGAACCTAGAAGAACGCGTCTAGGTTTCAACAGGGCTACCTTTGGCTGCACCCTAGATTTAAGGAAAAAGAGAACTTATACAGACTGGGAGTGGTGAGGCATGATTTCCTCCCTTGCATTTCCTCCAGGTTACAAGTGAAGGGTTTGGAGAACAGATGAAGGGAGGTGTCAGTGGAAAGTGGTATGGAATTGGGCTGGGACAGAAGGAGGTAAATGGTGGGTCCCATCTTGCCCTCCTGTGTCAAACACATGCTTGCTGCCCCAGTTCACAACCACTGCTGGACCCATTCTGATATGCTACTAACCTCTCCATTGGGCAGGATTTCCTGCCATCTAATCTGTTTATCATTTGCTGAAATTTTAGCCCAGTATTTACCAAGAATCTTGAGTATGTCTGAAACAAGTCAACCACCCACTTCTCTGAGCCTCAGGACTGCTGCCCTAGCTCTGTACTATGACCCCTCCAGCCCAGGACCAGAGGAAACACCAAGAACCTATTGTAATGTTAATATAATGTTCATGAGAGTTAAAGATCTTCCACACCCATTAATAGACCTCAGGTGGAGCTCATTAAGGGAAACTTGATTAGGGGAAGCTTGTTTTGTAGGAAGGCCCACACCTTTTGTTAACTGCTAATGAGACACTGGATCACAAGGGTTGTGATAGCCTCCAGCTCTGAAAGTGTATATCTTCTGAGAGGAGGTTTTGTTTTGGGGGCTTACTCTTTGGAAGAAGGTTCTTGTGTCAGATGAAACTCTGGGTAGCTTTTAAGGAGCCCCCTCCTTTGAAAACCCAGATGCTGGTGCTTTTCTCTCTGACAACAATGTATGTATGTAATGGTAGGACAGCTGGATCTGTCTGTTGATCTGTGATGTATGTATAACTTATGGTAAGACAGTTGGAAGCTCTGTCTGTTGGTCTTTATTTCTCTGCTTGTATTTTCTCTGTTGGTATATGTGATTAAAGAAGATTGCTGACCCCTCAAAAGTTGCTTTCCTTGTAGAAAAGCAGATCTAAGAACCTGTGCAGCAGGTCCTCCTGTATATACCAGGGTGCTTGCTGCTACACCTGCCCAGAAGAATGAGAGAGGACAAGGAAAAAAGACTTCATAAACCTAGATCAAGCGAATTCTTCCTTACCACCTTCATCTCTAGGGCTTTTTTTCTGTTTCTGTATCTTTTTCCTTCTTCTTCTATAGTCTCCAGAGACATCCCAGAACTCTCTTCCCCATCTTGTATTCACACCTCCACCCCTCTACCCACTACCACCCTGAGCACACACACCCTAGAAGGCTGTGAATAATACAGGGCAAGTGCTTTGGGGCCATGGAGACAGACTAAGGAGTAAGGGAAAGAGGGAACATCTCATTGATGAATATAACCTATTACTTCTTGAAAAAGACAAGACCCTAACTCCAAGTCACACCTTGTCACACCAAGTGACACCAAGTCACACAACGGTACAGAGGAGAAACTCAGGCTGGAATTGGAGGGAGGTGTCATGCCTGAGGTCTGTTCCTAATCAGACTCTACTGGAATCTGTCGCCAGAGTCCCATAAACAATGAATCTTCAATTTGGGCGAATTGGATGTCCCTTTCATCTTCCTCCACATCTTTGGAATGAGAGGGCAAGGCAACCAGGAAAATAAACCATCAGCTCTCCAGGTCATAAAAGTATGATAGATTTAGAGCTAGAAGGGACCTCAGAAGACATTGAGTCTAACTCTTTAATTGCACAGATGAAGAAACAGGCATAGAGATATTAAATAACTTATTCAAGGTCATACATTCTTCTACTCCTGCTTCCCACTCACTAGCTCTCTGATGAGAGAGACTCATCAGACTTGAGGTCCTGTCTCCTGATTCTCCAGCAGTTGACCTTTCAAGATAGAGGTTTGTAACTAAAGTCTCTAAACTTATTTGTTTAATATTTTGATAACTGTATTTCTATATAATTGGTTTCTTTTCTCATCCTATGTATTTTATTTTATGCATTTACAAACACGATTCTGAGAACAGGATTCCCCTAAGAGGTTCACTAAGCTTGTCTGCCCCTACCATGGGAGTTCTGCCCACAATGACAAGAACTCTTGGCATACATGTCAACCAAACCAAAAGGCAACAGGCCTGCTTCGGGGCCTTCTTTTTCAAGAGGAAGGTCAGGAAGAACAAACAGCAAGGGAAGAATGGAGAGTATCAATGAACCAACAAGTATATATCAAGCACCTACTGCTGTGCACTAGAGATACGAAGAGAAAAATGAAACAATCTCTGTCTGCAAACAGCTTCCCTTCTATCAGGGAAGACATGTCTATAAATAAGAATATGCAAATTATATACAAAATGAATCCAAGGCTTGGGGAGCAGAAGGAGCTTCAGTAGAAGGGGGGCTTGAGCTGAATCTTGAAGATTCCAAGGAAAGAAGTCACTCATTTCAAAGGGAAATAGGGAGATGGATGACGGAGTGATTTTGTCCAATAAATGTCCATGAAAATGGGAAAGGGAAGGTAGGATCAAGTTTTGAAAGGCTTGGATGTCAAACAGGGGAAGGCAATAGGGAGTCATCCTCCCCCTGAATGCACCTCCACCTTTTCTAACTGGCAAATGCTAAATATCCCCATTTCTACATAAAGGACATGGCCAGATCATCCCTGCTCCCTTCCTAACTCTTCTCCCTGTTCCCATGACCTCATTTTCTTATAAACACTAAATCAGAGAGACTCGACCAGGACTGGAAGGTAGAATAAGTGGCCTTAATCCTCTGCTGTGGTTACCTCTTGTGGGTGCTATCATTCAGTCATGTCCAACTCTTTATGACCCCATTTGGGATTTTCTTGGCAAAGATACTGGAGTGGTTTGTCATCTCCTTCTCCAGATTTTACAGATCAGGAAATTGAGGCAAATAGGGTTAAGTGACTTGCCCCAGGTCACACTGCTACTATTTGTCTGAGGTCAAATTTGAACTCAGGTCCTCCTGACTCCAGGCCCAGAGCTCTATTCATTCCTCCACCCAGCTGTTAAATAAGGCTACTAGAGGCCTCCAAATAAACAAATAAGAAATTCCATCACCTAACATGGTAGATGAAATTCTACCATTTCTTTTCATTCCAGAATGAAAATGAAAATTTTATTAAAATTTTTAAATGAAAATGAAAATTTTGTTGAAATTTTAAAATGTATTAAAATGAAAATTTTCCTAGGAGACATAACAGGTGAGCCTTATTGGCTAATACTTTAGAGGCATAAAATCAAAAGGAGTAAGTTAACACCTTCGAAGACCATATGACAATCCAAAAAGTTTCTGTCAGTTGCAGTGGTTGCTGATTGGAACAATAACTCATTATAAGAATAAATGTCAAGTCCTTCACCAAGGTTCAAAAAATAAAACCAAATTCACCACACCAGTCTAAGAGAGAAGAGATTTGGTTTCATCCCTGTGAAAACAACTCAGCAGTCTTAGTGGACAAAGATCTCAATGTGAGCCACAAGTCCAATGGGGCTACCTCCAAGAAAGCTAATGAGGTAAATGACAAGGTCCTCAAGGGAGCCCTACTCTAAGTCACTGAAGAGATGATGAAACATATCTCCTCTTCTGGACCAAGATAGGGATTTCTAGGGCAGAAGAGTGTCTATGTTGTCAAATGCAGGAACTGTATGGAATGTTGTTGCTTTATGACAAGGGATCAAATGAATGAAGGAGTGAATAAATGACTAAAAAGAGTAAATAAACAATGAATGAGTGAATGAATGAATGAATGAAGTATGTACTATGTAAGGAAAACTGGACTAAGCACTGAAGATATAAAGAGAAAAAGCAAGACAGTTCCCAAGCTCAAGGAGTTCACCTTCTAATTGGGGAAGATCATAAACATAAGAAAATTTAGCTGTAGGGTGAATGGAAAAGTCTAGGAGTTCAAAAGGCATTGATGACAGTGGTCTATAGGTTAATGTCTTATAATAACAGCAGAGGTACAGTCAGATACAGAGGCAGAAGAAATGGGGAGCCCTAGAGGATCTTTGGACACAGAATGGTAAGGCATATGGAAAAGTCTTGTAGTCTCACATGTCACCAGATGGACTAGAGCTGCTGAATCTTATCTCACCCCAACCCTCAACTAGCCAAGCCACAAAGCCATAGATTGCCTTTGTCTCATTGACTGCAGTATGGCACTCAATCTCCTGCCTCATGACATTGTGGGAGCTGGACTACTCTCTCTTCTCATCTGCTCTAACTCTTAGAATTCCTCACTTAGACAAAGGTCAAGAGTTACCTTTTACAGGAAACTTTTCCTGGTCCTCTCTGTGTCTAGTGCCCTCCCATTCTAATGACTTGTATTTATTTTCTAAGTTTATTCTGCATTCTTCTTTCTATACTTATTCCCTATTTGTATATATGCATATGTTTTCTCTACATTAGAATTTAAACTCCTCAAGAGCAGGAATAATTCCATTTTCTGTCTTTGTATCCCCAGAGCCAGCCTGGGATATAATGAGCATTTTATTAAGCCCGATAATAAGCAAATGATTTTTGGTTGCTTGATCCCAGAAATGCCTGCGATATAAAAGCAACAGGCATCAGCATAACTTAAAACTGGAAATAATGACAATGAAAACTAATGCAACCTCCAGAGTGCGGAAGCTGGTCCCACTGCATTCTATGCTGGTCAGACCACATCTGGAACCAGTGCGGGCCAGCAGAGTAAGTGCTGGACTTAGGGTCAGGAAGTCCTGGGTTTGAATATCTCCTCCGATATTTACTAGCTACGTGATCCTGAGCAAATCCCTTAACCTTCTTGGCCCCACCTTCTTCATCTATAAAGTGGAGATGATAGTGATAATGGTCTATCTCACAAGGTTATATGATGATGGAGTTCAAATGAGATAACATAAGTAAAAAGCTTTCGAAGCAATATATAAGTGTTAGTTACTATTAGTAGTATCTAGCTCTAGGCACCAAATTTGATAGGGATATTGACAAATTGAAGCATTCATTCACTAAACATTAATGAAGCACCTCATGTATGCAGAGCCCTGTGTTAGATGATAGGGGAGATAAGACGGAGAGATAAAATACCATCTCTGCTTTCAAGGAGCTTAAAGACATAGTAGAAAAAATTGTAGTGTTTCAAAAGTGGGCCACAAAACCACATCTCCTTTAGAAGACCAGATCTCCCAGTTAAGATGACTAATATAAAATAATAATGGTAGCGAGCATTTATGAAGCACTTGCAAAAAAACTACAAATATCTCATTTTGTCATCTCAACCTTGGGAGGGAGTTGTTATTGTTAGCTCCATTTTACAGATAAGAAAACCGAGGCTGACAAAACTGAAGGTCACAGCTAGTAAGAAGGTAACAATGATATATATTATTTAATTGATATAAATTATATAATATAATTATATAATAATAGCTAACATTTACATGGTGCTTTATATGGGTCAGACATTGTGCTAAGTATTTTACAATTACTATCTCATTTGGTCCTCACAAATAACCCTGATAAGTAAGTGCTCTTTTCATTCCCATTTTACAGGTTAGGAAATTAAGACAAAGTTGAAATAATTTAGCAAGTATCTGAGGCAGGATTTAAATTCAGGTCTTCCTGACTCCTAGCCAAGACTCTATCCCCTATGCCATGTATCTGCTTTCTAGTTTGATACCTTAGACTATTCAACTGTACTCATACCTCTGGAGCATATGAAGAAAAGGATGCCCAGGAAGGTAAGGTGCAATATGGATTTGAGGAATATTTAATTTGGAGAAAAAAAGATTTAGGAATCATGAATGATGCATTCAAATATTCAAATGGTGTTCTCCTGAAATAACTGTATTTTTTAAAAGCATTAACAAAACATGTTTTTAAAATGCACACATACGCAAAGTGAGGTTAACTAAAGTGAAAGTAATGGATGTTGGAGGAAACTCTGCAATGCCTGGCAAACTAATGTACTGTTGGTGGAGCTGTGAATTTTCCCATCCTTCAGGAAAGCAATTTGGAATTATGCTAAGGAAGTGATTAAATTACCTGTGCCCCTGGTCTCAGAGATCCAATTTCAGGTCATATGCCCTTAAGGAAATTAAAGGAAGAAAGAAAGAAGCCTGTGTATGGCCTCACTTTTTATAATAGCAAAGTAGAACACAGCAGAAACAAAATGATGCTCCTCAACTGGGGAATGGCTAAACAAATGGTGGTACATGAATTACTTACACCAGAAGAAATAATGAATTAGAAAAATAAAGAAAAGCTCGGAAAGATGATATGAACAGATGCAAAGTGCAGTAAGATGAACCAGGAAAACAAGTTACATAATAACAATGCAAATGAAAAGAACAGTGGAAATTGATAAGAAAATGAACATCTGTCATATCTTTGTAGAGATGGGGGGACTGTGAGTGCAGAATGTTGCATAGAGTGTTAGGCTTGGGTTTGCTGATTAGCTTTATTTTTCTGTCTTATTGCTTTACTCTCTGGGAATGGCACTCTGGATAGAGGAGGGGGAGGGATATAGTTGGAAGTGAAGTTGATATAAAAGTAAAAGATTTCAAAACACAAGATGCAATCCCTTAACTATCCAGGCCAAAGTGTAATAGAGTCCAAAAGCTGACTCATTTGAGCTTCAGCCCATGGTTAAGTCTCCAGGACAGCTGCCTCTAGCTGCGTGATTCAGAAAATAACACTCTTCCAGTTCCCCCACTCACTACTCTGCACTCCCTCCAGAAGCTACATGTAAATCATGGTAGGTGGAGAGTCCACTGACTCCCCCAACATAAGTCCCACTGATAAAGTTAGTGGAGAGAAGCCAAACTGAGAATCAGTAGACCAGGGCCCTTAATTCCAGATCTCATTTATCAGCTACTTGCATGCCATTTGGCAAGTCACTTCTTGGCCTCAGTTTCCTATTATGTAAAACAAGGAGTCATCCTTGTTTTACATAATAGGATGACTTCTCAGGTCTCTTCCAAGTCTAAAATGTCACAATGGTCATAATTCTGTGAGAACTGAGAACAACACAAAAGAAAACAGCCCCAAAGTTCACATTTAGGTTAAATAATCAAAAGAACTTCCTGACTATGAGAGGTGTGAGCACAGATGAGGAAAGGAGAGGAGTGAGGAAATATTCTTAGCTGGGGATCATTCAAAATAATATCCCCTATTTTAGATAACAACAAAAAAGCTGCCAAGCCTAAAGTGGGAGAAGGGGGAAGGGAAGAATAGGGCTGAAACAGACATAATGACCTTGAGAGTAGGTGTGGAGAAATCTCTGGAACTGTCCCATATCTCCTTGTTTGTCTATACCTTTACCAATCCTACAAGTGCCTGCTTGTCTCTGGAGGAGGTAAAGAGAGAGTGAGTTGAGGCTGGCACCTGGTGATGCCCCCCCTTGGGGCCCCTTGGCATATACCCCTGGAAAAGTTTAGCAGGAATGGTTCTGGGGAGGGCTTGCCAGGCACACTCTGAATGGGGCAGCCCCACCCTCCTTTCACCGCCAGCAAGGCAGGTTGGCACTGCCAGTGGAGTGAGTGAGAATTCAGTGAGAAGGAAGAATTAGCTAAATACAGTGGAGGGTTTCCTGTGCCCTTCTAGGAGAGGGCATCCCTCCATCCACCAGAGGTAACCATGCAGATCCTAACACATAAATTTGGGGTAACCAAAACATCTGGCTCTCTTTAAAGACATAAAAACCCCCCATAAAATTTCCAGGAGAGAACAGGGAAAAGAGAATTGTGATTTGAAGGAGAGAAAAGGAAATATTCCTTCTACTAACAAGAATGATACTAAATAGAATTTATGTAAAGTTTTATGCATTACAAAGTATTTTACATTCATCATCTCAATGGTTTCTAGAAAGAGCCCCAAGTACAAATATTTATTTCCATTTCTCAGACGAGGAAATTAAGGTTAAGCCAAAGCCCACACAGTAAGAAAAGAGGACAATGTGGTCTCTCCATGAGAATAGGCAGTATGGGCTAGAGGGGAGGGGAGAGAGGATTGCATAGTCTGGGAGAAGAAGGAGAGGGCATTGTGGTCTGTGGGAAAAGAGAGGGGCAGCCTGGGCAGGAAAGGAAAGAAAGGGTAGTGTGGTCTGAGGGATGAAAGGAGGAGTCCAACTCTAGCAGCCAGAGCTGAGAGAGCTGATTAGTGAGAGGCAGTTAAAGCAGAAGAAGTTTGGGGTCTCATTTCACCTCCACGAGAAATGACAAGAACTGAAAACTCAGACTGTTGTTCAGAATTCTCTGGGCTTTGTCAAGATTCAGTCTGCTGACATTTGGGATTGGAGGCAGGAAAGTAAGAGCAAGCAAGCTTGGGGTGAAGGAATAAAGGCTTGGGGCAAGGAAAACAGCAGCTAGACCAAACTGAAAACAGCCATCCTAGAGGCTAGCAGAGGACTTGTACTGGGGTTTAGTCTAAGCAGAGGAAAGCTGGGCATGAGTCATAGGGGAGGGAGCAGGGCTTCTCTCCGGAGACCTGCTCTGGAAGCAACTCATCCTCATGCAGACAGGCTCCATCTCCTCCCTCCTCTCCCCTCTGTCCTCTCCTCATCCCTTCTCTCCCCACTCTTTTCCCTCTTCCCCTCTCCTCTTTCTCTTCTCCATCCTCTCCTCCTTTCTTCTTCTTCTTGTTTATCCTCTCTGTTTCTCTCCCTCTCTCTTCTTACCTCTCCCCTCCCCTTCTCTATGTCTCTCTCTGTCTCTCTCTCTCTTTGTTTCTTACTCTCCCTCTCCCTCTCTCTCTCCTCTCCTCTTTTCCTCCCCTTCTCTCTGGATCTGTCTCTGCTGTCTCTGTTTCTGTTTCTGTCTCTCTGTCTCTCTCTCACTCACCCCCATCCCACCCCTCCCTCACCCCTACACCCAAACCCACATCTTCTCCAACATGTCATCCCACTTCCCCTCCCCACTGCCACTCCCCTCTCAATCCCCTTTTCTCCAATGATGCTTACCTTCCTGGAAATGGATCCTAACTCTCCTCAGTGCCTCATTACCAACTCTGTAGTACAGCTGACTCCTGAGGATAAACAAACTGGTTCCTATCCTGTTCACTGGTGGAAAACAATATATTGTGATAGAAAAAGCATAGGCTCAAAGTCAGAGGACCCGGATTCAAATCCCACCTCTGACACTACCTGTGACCTTGGGCAAGTGACTTAAGCTCCCTAGCCTTATCTGTAAAATGAAGGGGTTGTCCTGGATGACCCCTTGAGGTCCTTTAAATCTAAAACCATTGGATCTTCAAAGCTGAGGTGCACAAATGAGGCAGAATCAAAGCAAAATTAAGTAACAAAGTCTATGTGGAGAGGGACAGAAAAAGAGAAAGAGAAGTAGGAAGACCATGATAGAAACACAGATTGGAGCAGATAGTAATTGTAGCAAAAATAGAGAGGATAAAGATCCCATCCTATTCAAAAAAAAAAAAATAGAGAGGATCCCCAAAATGAAGATGGCGGGCAAGGGGAGCTTGAGACAGAATCTCTGAAGAACCCAGGGATCACAGCAGAAACCAAAGGCCCAGAACTCCTGAGAGTCAACAGGGAGTCCCTAAGAACTTGCTGGAATAGGGGAGGGGGAAGGCCTCTCTCTAGTGACTAGGGCCTACCTAGTCTATCTCCATTGGAAATCAAATAAGGAGAAATGGACTCGGAGGACTCTTTGAGTTGGCAGGAGACAGGTCAACCAGGGGGAGTGATCTATGATCCTGCCTTTCCTGGAAATCTTGAAGGAGAGAGACTACCTACTAGCACAGGCTAGGAGGAATTCCACACTGCACAGGGGAAAAGAAAAGGAAGATCCATTTCTGCCAAGGGTGTTGGAAGCTCGATAATCTTACAATGCTGTCATAAGCCCCTCCAGATCCTTTCCAGTCTCCCACTTCAGCAAGTCAGACAGAAGATAAATAGACTCCTGAATTCTTCCCATTCTCCTCTCTGGACCCCACTCAGTCCACTCAGCCCCCCTGCCTGGTCCCAAAGCTTCTACTTGAAATTATTCATTCTGAATCCTGAGCAACCCACAGAGGGACAGTCATCTGACCTCTCCACTTCTCCCATGATATCTGGCTTCAGCCCCTGCTGTGGTCACTCCTTAAGTTGGGAGTTAGAAATCTGGGTTCTCTGATGGATCATGACAGGTCAGGGGAATGCATGATTTCTTTGGGGGATGAAGACTGCAGCTGCAAAATAATAGTGCAAAGCAAAAGTGGTTTCTGATTAGTAGTTAGGGATTGCCTTGCTTCCTCCCAACAGTGTCTAGGACCTCTACCTGTACAATCCAGGTAGGCTGCTGCTTCTAACTGTGGAGAGAGGAACCCCAGGACACCCTAGCCTTCAGTGCCAACAATCCATACTCCAACTCTGCAACTACATGGTTCAATGTCCCACTCCTTCCTCCAAAGAGAGGAGTTACGAAAGGGGCAAGTGGTCAAGATCAGAAGTATATAAGCCCCTGACTCACTGAATGCCATGCCCTTGGCTGAAAATGATGAAGAGGGGGCACTGGGCACCCAAGGTGATGCCAGACATAAAGCATTTCCCTTCAATAAATCTGATTCCAGCCCAAGTGTTCTCAGGACATAAATACTGTTCCTCACACCCCAGCTTCCTTCCTTGCCCCCAAATCCCTGCCTCTAACATCCACCTCACTTCAGTGAAGACCCCCAAGACTCACCTCCACTGGTAATGAAGGAAGATATGAGAATCCAGCTAACTAACATCTGGTCGCCAGGTCTCCTTTCTGCCCATCAGCCTGCCCTCCTGCCTCGAAAGTTCCCCCCAACCCAATTCTACCAGCCACAGTCTGGTCACTGTCCACAGCTCCCTGACCCAGGACACTGCCTCTGGGTACTCAGGGCCTGGGACAGACTCCTGGAAAAACTAACTACAAATGTTTAATCACACACACACACACTCCACTTCACCCTTTAAATTGTTAGTCCCGGGCTTAGCCCCATGCCCCTCCCCAGAGCAATCATAAACACATTTTGGGTGACAGGAAACTTAGAGATCACCTATTCTAAAGCTCTAATTTTACAAATAAGGAAACTGAGGTCCCCAAACGACAGGCGGCTGTCCTGTGCTCAAATAGGTAGAATCCTCCCTCAGTCCCAACACAATCTCATTAGCCTGCCCTAGAGCTGTCCCAGCGCAGCCACAAACATGTACTGCACTCCTCGCCTTCCAGAAGCACAAATACCAGTCCCTCCCTGCTGGCATCTGTGCCGTCTCCCTTCCACTGAACCTTAGCTTACCCCCCGCAGTCGCTTTTTCCTCTGAGGGCTCGCTGAGCCACAGGGGGCTGGGCGCTTGCAGTGCCCTAGATCTGGTGGGCCCCTAGGGAGCTGGGGGACCCCCGAGGGTCCAGGATCCAGTTCCTCACAGCAGACCAAGCTCACCGTGCAGCCCATCAGTCCGAGAGCCTGAGGGAAGGGGGCGGGACAGGGAGAGGCAGAGGGGGACCCGGACCTCCCCGCCCTAGACCAGTCCGCGGATCACCACGTGCCCCCAACCCCCACGGGCTTCAGTGGGATGGGGGTGGCTCAGATCCTAGGAGCACTGCCGGCACAGCAGGTTGGTCCGACCTTCCTCCGCTCCTCCTTCTCCAAGGACAGACAGGAAACGGGGAGTGTGCCCTAGGAACAAGAATGGGCAGCACCATATGGATGGGGAGACAACCCCAGCTAGACCCCGCGATCTGAGGGGCAGGCACAGGCGAGGGACTGAACCTGCAGAAGCCGGAGACACAGAACTAGCTCTAGAGTCGGAGGAGCTGGGTTTGATCCCACTGTGTGTGACCTTGAGCAAGTCATTCCCAGTCACACCCCAGGAGCCTCTTTCCTTATGAGGTGGCTAGATGTACTCTGACATACCTTGCAGTCCTTGATCTATGACCTTATGAGAATGACCCACTGAGCTAGGTGGCAAGAGGCATGGAAGACACCCAGAGAGACAGAAACACCGAAAAGACGCAGAAAGAGATAGGAGGACGTTCTCCAAGGAAGTGGACAAATCAGGCTTATATGGAAGGCTTATGAATCACCATCTATAAGGGGTCTCAGAAATCAACTGATCCAGTCCTCAAGGATGGGAACATTGAAATGTTTGAGTGACACAGTGGATAGAGCCGGGCTTGGAAGCATGAAGACATCTTCCTGAGTTCAAATCTGGTCTCGGACAAAGACTAGCTGTGTGACCTTGGGCAAATCACTTAACTCTGTTTGACTCAGTTTTCTCATTAGCAAAAAGAGAGCTGGAGAAGGAAATGGAAATACCAAATAAAGGCACAGAGTCAGATTTAACTCAGTTTGCCTCAGTTTCCTTATCTGTAAAATAAACTGGACAAGGTCCAGGATCTTTGCCAAGAGAACCGCAAAATGAGGTCAGGAAGTCTGACTGACGACTGAAACAAAAGAAAAAGTAGCAAGCAGACCCCCTAACTCAGAATATCTTTACTCCCCTGTAAAGGGGAGAGTATCTGTTTATGTATTTTTCCTGTTGTCTTATTAAAATGTTTGGAAATCCCACCAGCGCCTGCACCTTTTCCCCTCGTATGAACAACCCCAGTGCAAGTATACAAAACCCTGGCAAAGCTTTGGGCAGCCCTTCCTATCAGGAAGTTAAGTCTGGTTTTGAGGTGGGAATCAGAAAACAAGTGAACCCTGCTGAGTACCTCTCCCAGAGCTCATCATCTGAGTTCCTGGGACTTCATTTCCTAATCAGTCTAAAGTTTTGGAGAAAAGAGGAGAAATGAACTTCAGAAGGTGACACTGAGAAGTAGGACACCTAGGTTCCCTCCAAGCGGCCATATTTCTGTAGGGGACGGTCCAGATCTCTCTCTCCACAAAACCATTATCCGTCCTCCCGTTTCACACACCTGGATGGAAGGTGTGTGATGAAGGTACTGGTGGCGGCATCCCAAGCTCTTAGCGCCACCTGGTGGTAATAGTGAACATGAGCAAGAACCAATAGAAGTGAACTTACTACATAAATGAATGGCCACCTTATTTTTTAAAATAAGTTTTTATTGATATTTTCTGTTTCTTACATCACAATAGTTTACCCAAGTATTCCTCCTCCTCTCCTTCCCAAAGAGCCATCCTATATGACTAACAGTATTTCTTTTAGAGGGGGATAAAAAATTCAGTTCAACTAATCAATATATTGAAAAAAGTCTGAAAACGTGTAATGTGTAACACCTGCGAACCTCTCGCTTCTACCAGGAATAGGAGGGGGGGGGGGGGGTTTATGTTATCTCTTCATTTAAGAACTGCTTGATCTTTTAAAATTTTGCTTCATTTACTATTGATTTTTAAAACTTTTTATAGTTATTCTTCTACATTCTTTTAATTATTGTGTATGTTGTTTTCTTGGTTCTGCTTCTTTCATTCTGCACTAGTTCGCATAGATCTTTCCATGCTTCTCTGTAGTCATCACATACATTTCTTATAGTGTAGTAGTATTCAAATACATTCATGTACCCCAGTTTGTACAGCCATTTCCCAAACAATGAAACTTGGTTTCCAATTCTTGACTATTACCAAAAAAAAAAATGCTATAAATACTTTGGAGTATATGAGTATTTTCTTATCAATAGCTTCCTTCAGTTATAAACCCATTATGGCATCTCTCATTCCAAAAGTATGAAAATTTTATTAACTTTATTTGCCTAATTCCAAATTGCATTACAAAATGGCCACGCCATTTCACAACTCCACCAACAATGTATAAGTGTATCCATCCTTCCACAATCTCTCTAACATTGACTGTTGCAATTTTTTGTCATTTTGTACAGTGTGAGATGAAACCTCAAGATTGTTTTGGTTTGTACTTCTCTTATTATTAGTGATTTGGAGCATTCTTCCATGTGGTTGTAAATACTTTTCAGTTCTTTTGAGAATTGTTTGTCTATATCTTCTGACCATTTATCTATTGAGGAGAAGGCATATATGTTGATGTTCAGTCATTTTGGTCATATCTAACTCTTTTTGATCCTCTAGTGGTTTTCTTGGCAAAAATACTGGAGTGGTTTGCCATTTCTTTCTCCAGCTCATCTTACAGATGAGGAAACTGAGGCAAATAGGGTCACACAGCTATTAAGTGTCTAAGGCCAGATTTGAACTCAGGAAGATGAGTCTTCCCTCCAGGAAGATGGATTCCCTGAATCCAGGGCCAGCACCCTATTCACTGGACCACCTAGCTGCCTAACTATACTTTTTTTTAAAGCAAATGAATAGATATCAGGGAGAGACCTTCAAAAGCTCATTACCATTCCCTTGGATTCATAGAATTTACACTTGCTAATTTATATATTACAAATATATAATGAGTTTACATCTGTTTGGCTACTAAAGTCCTTTATAACCTAGCCCTTCCTACCTTTCCAATCTTCTTACACCTTACTCCTCTCCTCATACTCTACAGCACAGTGACACTAGCTTCCCTGTTATTCCCGTGACAATCCATCTCTCAGTTCTATGTATTTACACTGGCTGCCTCTCATGCCTAAAATGCTCTCCCTCATCTCTGCCTCCAGATTCCCTGACTGTCCCTGACTTCCTTTAAATCTCAGCTTAAATCCTACCTTGTAGAAGTTTTTCTTGATTCCACCTTAATGTTTCCTTCTGTTGATTGCCCTTTCCAGTTTCTCCTGTCTGTATCCTATTTTTAATAGTTGTTTGTATGTAGTCTCCCCTGTTAAGACTATGAGCTCCTTGAGGACAGGTACTGTCTTTTGCCTCTCTTTGTATCCCTAGTACTTAGCAAAGTGCCTGACACATTTGTTATTGTATTTGTTCAGTCATATCAGTTGTGTCTGACTCTTTGTGACCCCATTTGGGTTTTTTTTGTCTTGGCAAAGATAGTAGAATGGTTTGCCATTTCCTTCTCCAGTTCATTTTCCAGATGAGGAAACTGAGGCAAACAGGGTTCAGTGACTTGCCCAGGGTCACACATCTGAGGTTAGTTTTGAACACAGGAAAATGAATCTTTCCGACTCCAGACCCAGTGTTCTATGTACTGCAACATAGTGAGTGCTTAATGACTTGACTGACATAGAATGGATCCTTAGTTTTCTAATTCAGTGTCTCATTTTACAAGTGAGAAAACTCAGGCACAGAGAGACAAAAGACCCAGGATCGCATAGGTCCATAAGTAGCAGACCTGGTTTCATAATTGGGTTCCTTGATCAAATGTCCTCTCTACTATACCACACTAGTTATTTCTACCTTCCATCATTCTTCTACTCTGCTAAACCCAAACCCAACTTCCCCCTCCACTCCCACCCCAAAGCTATTTCTTTCATCATTGTAATTCAGTGTCTCTCTGCTCCTTCTCCTTCCCAAACCCTGGTCCTCTAGTTTTCTCCCAGTCTCCATTTTCCCCTACTCCTCCTTCACAAGGTTTTGGAATTCCCCAAACACACGCACACACACACATCAGCCTCCTAGAGACTCTGGGTGGTGGTGGTGGACATGAGTCATTGTCCAGACAGCAGGATTCAGGGAAGGCTTCAAGGGCTAGGCAGATACACAAAGACATTCCAGTTCTGATGCCACACACTGACCATTCCAGTCCTTCCTACGTGAGTAGCCAAAGACCATCTTTGGGGAGGAATATGGGAGTGGGGTTAATGGGTGAACTGAGAGCATCTGAGAGATTTCCCATGATTTCCAGGATCTGACAGTTTCTTCCCCCACTCCAATTATCTACATTTGCACCTTCCTTTCCCTGGGATTCTTCCTGATACCCTATGATACCCCTGCCAATCCCGGCAATTTGGGGGGTACCTCAGAAGTTATTAAATCCAACTAGTACCTGAATCAATCTATCAGCAAGCATTTATTCAGTGCCTCCTACATGCCAGCACTGTGAGATGGGGATACAAAGATAAAAATGAAGCAGTCCCCAACCACAGGGAGCTTTTCCTCTATCAGGAAAAACAGAATATAACTGAACAGAACTCCCCTCTTCAGCATCTCAGCAGGTGATCCATTCAGCTCTTTCTCAAAGACCTCCAGGGAAAGAAGTCTGCTACCTCCTAAGCATGCCCACGCTACTTCGGGGCATCACTGTTTGTTAGCTAATTTTCTTACCCTGCTTCCAGGTCATCTCTGCAACTTGTCTACCTTTATTAGTTCTGCCCTCTGATGGCAAGCAAATAAGCTTAATCTCTTCTCCATGTGACAGCTCTTCTAATATTTGAAGATAATTGTGTTCCCATATTATCTAGCTTAAATATCTCTAGTTCCTTCAACCAGTCCTCTTCTGACACAGTCTAGAACCCCTGTTGCCTTCTTCTGGACACTTGTTATCCTTACTAACATGTCTTCTTGTGATTAAAATCAGGCTACCTACATTGTGTTTCCCATATCTGTTCATGACTCCCAGGGTGTATACCAAGTTCTCTGGCCCTGACATGCTGTCCCTAGATCCTAAGGAGTCACAGAACCTTATAGGGAGGGAATGGAATAAGAGTTTATACAGTGGCCATTATGTGGTGGGCACTGTGCTAAGTGCTTTTTCAAACTATTGTCATTTGGTCCTTATAACAACCCTGCCAGATAGGCGCTGTTACTATCCTTATTTTACAGATAAGAGAAATTGAAGGTTAGGAGCAGATGAGTTATACTTCAGTCTCTGGCAGAATGGATGAAGGAAGCCAGGAGACCTGGCTCCAATCTAGTCTTTTTCCTATTTCTCCATTTCCTAGGGTCTCTCTCCCTTTGTTTCTTTCTCCCTTTCCTTGAAATAAACCAGACTTTCCATTCAGCTAGGGATCAGGAAGGAATGAGTGTATATCTTGAGGATGACTGTTCTTAGGAGGCTGACTTCCCCAGGAGGAAAGGAACACTTCATAGGGGAGGATGGGATCCCACAGCCTAACTCTCAACTTAGACTCTCAACCTAAGGACTAAACCCTGGAGGGACCTGGGGAAAAGAAGTAGGCACATAGCAACAGAAGTGCAAAATCCAGAAAGACCTGAAAGGAACTTCAAAGTCTTCTTGGCTGCCTCATCATCCCATGTCTCACCCTCCAAAAATTAATGTTCCTGCCAAGCCTCTGCTCTGGGCACTCTTTCCTTCTCTCTTGGTGATCTCCTCAGTTCCCATAAATACCAATTCCATCTTTATATAGATAATTCCCAAATCTAGATAGCCATAGAGAGCCCTTATCTGGCTCCTGGGCCCCAACAATCTACTAAACATCTCCATCTCAAAATGTCCAAAATGGAACTCTATCTTCTCTAAACTTGCTCCTTTTCCAGACTTCTCTATATGTCTCTAGGCACCACCATCTCTCTGGTTAGAGGTTCTTAATTTCAGTCATCCTGGATTTTGTACTTCTCTCTAACCCTACCCCAGAGCCAATCAGTTGATAAGTTTTGTCAATTCTCTCTCCAAAACATCTGTCCCGTTTATCCCCTTCTCTTGACTCACATAGTTACCACCCTAGTTCAGGTTCTCATCCCCTCTTGCCTTTGAATTGGCTTCCCACTTCTAACTTCTCACCCCTCCAGTTGATCCTCCCCATTATTGCCAAAATAATCATCCTAGTTTTGACTGTCACTCAAAAATTTTCCATAGCTCCCTATTGCCTCTAGGATAAAAACAGATTTATTGATTTGTCACTCTTTGCAACAAATATTAAAAAGGAAACAGAAAAGAAGTTTAGCAAAACTAACCAATATATCAACCATCATAGCACATTCAATATTCTATATTCATAATCTCCTTCCACCATGAAGAGAGGAAGGCATGTTTTATCAAATGAGATCTTTGTTTAGGGCTAAAAACAGTGCCTGGTATACAGTAGGTACTTAATGTATGTTTGCTCCCTTCCTTTCTCAGGTTCTCAAAGCCCAAGGTTAGTCATTATAATCATGCAGCATTCAGTTACATTTTTATTTTTGATATTTTTCTTTTCATTTTCATTGTTATGATCATATATTGTTTTCTGCCTATTTTCTGCTGTATAAGTTCACGTATATCTTCTCATGTTCCCTTGAATACTTAACATTAGTCATTTCTTACTGCCAAGTAATATTCCATTACATTCATATGTCACAGTTTATTTATATATTTCTACTTCCTTTGCACCCACCTTGTTTCCAGTTCTTTGCTACCACGAAGGAAAAAAAGAATATGTTTGTGTATACCATCCCATTCTTTCTGTCTCAATCTTCTTAGGGCATACACCTAACCCTAGAATCTCGAGGTCAAAGGGTAGAAACATTTTAATCATTTTCTT
Source organism: Potorous gilbertii (assembly GCA_028658325.1). NCBI lineage: Eukaryota > Metazoa > Chordata > Mammalia > Diprotodontia > Potoroidae > Potorous > Potorous gilbertii. Next base: position 492,953,498 of record CM053771.1, read on the forward strand.
AGCTTAATTTTAAATCATTTTTCATAATGGTTGGATCAATTCACAGTTCCACTCCCTATGTGTACACATGCCAGTGTTCCCATAGCTTTTCCAACACTGACTTATTCTTTTACTAGTTTTCTAGATAAGAAGTGAAACTTTCAAGTTGTTTTTAGTTGCAAATCTCTTCTTACTGGTGATTTGGAATAATCTTTCAAATGACTATTATTATTTTGTGATTTTTCTTTGGATAATTATTTGTTCCTACCCCTTGTTCATTTATCTGCTAAAAAACAGTTCCTAGTTATATATTTGTTTTAATGTTTAATATCTTGGACAGTAGACTCTTGTAAGAAATATTTGACAAAAAGTTGTGTGTCCCATCTCCACTCCCACTATTGATGGATCCTTTTCCTATCTTTGCTACATTGACTTTGTTCATGCAAAAGCTTTTGAATTTCATGTCATTAAAATTATCTTTTTTATCTTTTGTGATCTCTTCTGTCTCTTGTTTGGTTAACTGTTCTCTCCCTAACTGTGTGTGTGTGTGTGTGTGTGTGTTCATCCTCCATTGCTGAAGATGACCATGCCATCAGAGAAATGATGACATAACTTCCACTTGACTTTGTTTTCAGTGAGGGAGGGCTGTGCAGGTCACCAGCCTCAGTTCTCCTCCAGAGCCATCTGATTCCAGTGACCAGATATTCATCAGGATGACTGGAGATGACTCAGGATGAGGTAATTGGGGTTAAATGACTTGCAAGGTCACACAGCTAGTGAATGTCAAGTGTCTGAGGTGAGATTTGAACTCAGATCCTCCTGACTCCTGCTCTATCCACTGCAACTCTCCCTATCCATAGCTGTGAGATACCTGATTTTGCCCTCTTCTCATTTTTTAATGATGTGATCTTTTATACTCAAGTCACATATTCATTTTAAGTCTGTTGTTCTATTGGTTAAGATGTTGCCCTAAACAGTTTTTTTTTCCAATCTACTTTCCAGCTTTCTCTACAGTTAATTGTTTAATTTAATTTGTGCTCCTAAGTTTATTGTACACTGACTTACTGAGTTTGGTTGTTTCTGATTCTTACTTCATCTGTTTCATTGGTCTACTTTTCTATTTTTTAACCAGTACTAAATGGTATAATAATGGATAATTACTGCTTTATAATCTAATTGAGGTCTGGAAATGTCAGCCTCCTTTCATTACTTTTTTTCTTTATGTTCCATAAGAGTCTAGACCTTTTGCTCCTCCAAGGGAATTTTATAATTGTCATATTTAGCTTTATAAAGCACCCTTTTGGTAGATTGGTATAGGATTAGCGCTGTAAAGATCGGTCTTCACTTACATTTATAAAATCCTGGAGTATGTATTATTAAATTGGTAGTTTATGCATTTTGTCATTATTCTGAATGGGTTTTCCCTATAATTTCCCTCTGAGTTCGGTTATTTATATGTAGAAACACTGATCATTTTACTTTATTGAATTAATAATAGCTTCTTCTCTGGCATTTTCTAAGCAAATTGTGTTGTCTACAAATAGGGATAATGTTGAATCCTCTTTGCCAAAATTTCTGTTTTAAGTTATTTTTTTCCCTTATGTCAATTGCTAGCATCTCTAGATCTATGTCAAATAAAAGTGAATAGAAGGAAATTCTTCTAAAATAGTTTTTAGAATCCCAACCAAAACATCAAATAAATATACAAAGTAAGAAATAAAATCGTTTATAAACTATGAACTCCAAGTAATGCAGTTTTCCAAAAGGAAACTCACGCTATATATAAATATATATATATATATATATATATATATATATATATATGTAGAGAGAGAGAGAGAGAGAGAGAGAGAGAGAGATAATACTTTACACTAATATACTAATATAAAGTATATACTTCAATAATAATAATATAAAGTATATACTTTATAATAATATAATCTAACCTCTCTATATGTCCTTATTGGGATAAACTTTTAAAAAGATTGGAGCTATGGGTGGGGAACGTGTAGGCAGAGGCCACCCCTGGAGACAAATGGTAGGAGGGACGGGGAGAATTGGGAAGAGCCTGGGGAACTTTATATGTTAGAAAACAGACAACCAGATACCTGGGATCAGAAAGAATCATTCCATTTCAGAGGAGATGGAGATCTCACCATGGAAGAAGATAGAACCATCCTGAGAGTGATCCAGGACCTTCAGAGTAAGTAAGCCCTATAAGGTTTTCTTGTTTGGTTTCCAAAATGAGATAAGAAGTCAAGCTGGGTCTCGGTACATTTTTGGCCTTGCTGCCCAAACGTCCAGTCTTCCTCTCTGCAGAAATCATCTCTGCTATCCTTTGGAGATACGGGGAGCAACAGCAACCAGTAACAGATGCCAGTGCTGAACTGCATGGCCTCTGTGGCTACCTGGAGCTCCTGCTACAGGTAGGTTGTGGGGCAAGGAAGGGTCATTGAAGTCATCCCCCTGCCCCCTCTCCCAACTTAGAGAGTCAGGCCATGTGTAGACTCCCTCAGGCACCTGTTTTATTGTCTTACATCCCACATTGTTAGGACTGAGAGTGGTTTACCGATTTGTATTTCTTGGTTTATTCATAGTCGGGCTGCAAAATAAATAGCGACCTGCTTCTATGTAATAAGTTTTAAGAGGCTTGGGTTCAAATCTCACCTTTGATACTTATTACCTGTACGATCCTGAGCAAGTCTCTTTGCTTGCCAAGGCCTCAGTTTCCTCATCTGTAAAATGAGGGAGTTGGACTAGATGGCCTCTGAGGTCCCTTCCAGGTCTATACCTATGATGACTGCCTTCAAGGTCCTCCACGTCCAGGGAACAGTCCTCATTGTGGCTTTTCAATTTAACATTTATTTTCTTACACAAAAGGCACTGCCCCAGGTGTGAAGGATGCAAAGCTGACAATATCATAAACCTAGAGCCATCTCAGAGGCCAATGAGTCCAACTCATTTTAGAGATGAGGAAAGGGGTCCATCCGGGTCACACAAACAGAAAGCATCACAGGCGGAATTTGAATCCAGTTCCTCTTACTCCAAACCCAGTGTTCTTTCTACTGTCTCATGATGACTACCTCCATCAGTCCCTTGGTGAATCGGTCATTCATCAATGTGGATCATCTTTTACTAAGGTAGATTGAAACACATCTGCAATCTCACCTTATACAAGTCTTATCCCTGTCTGTCCCCAAATCCTCCAAAAAGGAAGGAAGATTCATCTTCCTGAGTTCAAATCTGGCCTCAACACGAGCTGTGTGACGCTGGACAAGTCATTGAACCTTGTTTGCCTCAGTTTCCTCATCTGTAAAATGATCTGGAGAAGGAGGTAGCAAACCATTCCAGTATCTTTCCCAAGAAACCTCACAAAGTGTTGGAGATGACCAAAAAATCACTGAGCAACAACAGGGATAAAAGGGTGAAATATAGCAATAAACAATATGGTAATAAGTAAACCCTAGGGATACAAAGGTAAAAAAACAACACAGATCCTGTCCTCAAGGAGAACACAGTCTATAACAGAGGGCAGGGGAGGGAAAATCTGGGTAGGTATAGAAACGTGATATAAGATTGTATGTGACCATGGTAAGGGAACAAACAGTTTAATATACTCTAAAGAAAGGTGCAGAGGAAAAGCTCTGAGTCAGAAGCCTGAGTTTGGGTCCTACCAGACTATCCTCAATTTCTCTAGCTTCCAAGTAGCCAGAATCTTACCATAAGGCAACACAGGAGAGGGGCTAAAAATACAATAAATGAGAATAAACAAAAAGTTAATGGGAGGAGGGGAATGAATAAATGAGTTTATAAGAATGTATAAGCTAAGGAAAAAATTGCCGTCTGAGTGGGTTTAGAAAAGAAAACTTCTTCATGCCTTGCTCCCTACCCCCTCTCCTGTCCCAGTTTGATCAGAAAGATCGGAGGAGATTCCTGGGACCCCGGAAAGATTACTGGGACTTCCTTGCGGTGGCCTTGCGGAGGAATGGTGGAGACATGGAAGTTATTCGATTTGTCTGTGCCCTGAACAAGGTAGTAATAGGTAGAGAAGAAAAGAGAGGGGAGACAGCAAAATTAACTATTCCCATCATGAATGCAGATAGTTTGGCTTTCATGTGTCCCTCTAATACACCTTCACCCTCCCATTCACACTGTGCCCCAACCCCTTGATTCTAAAGTTCGTTCTCTCTCTCTCTGTCTGTCTCTGTCTCTCTCCCTCCCTCTCCCTGTCTCTATCTGTCTTTCTGTCTCCTTCTGTCTCTCTGTCTGTCTCTCTCTGTCTCTCTCTGTGTCTCTCTGTCTCTGTGTGTGTCTCTCTGTATGTGTCTCTCTGTGTGTGTCTATGTCTCTGTCTCTCTGTCTCTCTGTCTCTCTCTCTCTGTCTCTCTCTCTCTGTCTCTCTCTCTCTCTCTCTCTCTGTCTCTGTGTGTGTGTGTGTCTCTCCCCACTCACCCATGAGCTGTTAGCTTTGATTTTCTCAGCACACAATCACATACTGTCCCTTTAATACTGAAATTCAGCATTATCCTCTCATACCCTCAATTTCTTCATTTGTAAAATGAAGGAATTATACAAAATATCCTCTGTAGTCTCCTCCAACTTTATTCCTACGATCCTATAAACTTCCGACACTGCAGCGCCTGCCCTTATCCCTCAATGTTCTTCCAGCCAGTAGCCCCTTTCCCCCAAGCCTCCTCTAGCTCCTTCCCCTCTCTACACATGCCCCCCTTACCCGCTGCCCCTTTCCTTTAGTAGCACCCCAACCTCAACTCCCTTCCCCCATACTCCCTTAGTCTCTCCTTTTCCTTCTGTCAAAAGTTTCCACGCCCCAGACTCTTCTCCTTTATCTCATTGTGTCCTACATGTGCTTTAAAGAACTCACTTAAGTTCCTTCTCATCTCTTCTCTCTACTCTCCTATACTCCTCCCACCTCACCCAGCCCCTTATTTTTTTTTCAGCTGAAGACCACAGTGGGGAGAGGTCGTGCCTTTATCCGTTTCTGTCTGGCCCATAGACGGTTGGCTGACACCCTGCAGCTCTGCCTCCTGGACTCAGAACTAATCAGGTCAACAATTACTGCTTCTTCTGCCCCTGGATATTTCATCACTTTAGGGGATACATATGTGTATATGTATACACACACACAGATATGTACATATATATGTGTCCAGTGATTGTACTTATATAATATATGTTCAATATGTAATATATATCCAACGCACATGTATATTCAGATACACAATGCATATATATCTAATGCATATATACAATATGGGTGTATATGTGTGTGTATATGTGTGTATATGTATGTATATATATATCCAGTGTGTATATGTATATATATATATCTTCCATATCTAATATCTAATTGAATATATACACACATACATATACATACATATGTACATATATATATATATACATATGTACATATATGTATGTTGCTATATCCAATTCAGAAAGAGAGTGATGGAGAGGGCTATTTCATATAATATAGCATCAAAAAATAAAAGGACCAATTGTCAGGGGGATGGATGGGGACATGAAGTCATGGGAAAGAGGGAATATGCTAAAGGCTGAACCAGTAATTGTATAATACAGGAAATTATCTTTCCCCTTCATTCACTCTCTCGTATCCCACCCTAGGGATTCTCATATTCCTATTGTTGGGAAGGTCTTCCTAGTATCTAATCTCAATCTCTCCTGCTACCATTTCATCCCTAGCTGAGCACCAAGGAAGAGGAAACTAAGGTAGGGGTGGGAGCGGGGCTGACAAGGGAGAGGAGAGACAGAATAGGAAGGAGGTATCAGAGAAAGAAACAAAACACAGAAATAAAACACCTGGATGGACAGTTTCTGAGACCCCTCTTTGTACAGACCTAGGAACTAACTTTAGAGGGAGAGAAATTCCTCTTGAGAAATTAGGTGAGAGAAGCTGGGGGGAGCAGGACAAGAGCAGGAATGCTGGTGCCTGATCGCAGGTGATTGCCGTAGGGAGTGGTACGGGAGCCAAAGCCCCTTCCTGTGCCCAGAGCTCTGCCGTGACATCCTGGAGGGGCTCTACCTTCTGAATGGAGTGGCTTTTGATCTCGAGTTGCAGCGGAGTGATCTTGATGGGGGCTGGCCTATGTTCTCAGAGTAAGTGACCTTCCAACAGAGAAGGAAGGGATGGACTCTCTCGTTTACCCGTCCCCCTGGCCCTGCTCCCTGCCCTCTCCTCCCCCCCCACACACTCTAGTCACTTATGTCTTTTTTCCCTGTTCCCTTAAGTTCCCATCCTCTCCTCCTTGGATGACCAGAAGAGGAGGGAGATGTTATAGATGCAGGCCAAATGCAAAGCTAGAGGGAGAGACAAGATGTTCCTCTGCCTCAATCCTTTCAGGTCAAGATGCCAGGACTTTCGCATAACCCAGGAAAAGTTAAGGACAAAACAGACTGAAGAGGAGGAGGTACTGGCTTTTGTCCCTGCCTTAGGGTGTTCCTTGTCCCTTCTCAGTTGTGTCCACTAGATGGAGCAGTAAGTAAGCTGAAAATTCCAGGAGAGAAGACATGGTGGCACAGAGGGGCAGAGGAGTGAACACTGAAAGCAAGGCAGGATGAGAAAGAGGAGGGAAGGTTTACTCAGAAGTGATGGAGATATTAGGAGATACAGAAGAAAGGGAGTCCTGAGGTCCTGAGAAGTGTAACTGAAGTCTTTCTGGGAAGAGAGAAGGATCATAGTTAATAAGCATTTATTGAGGCACTATACTAAGCACCATAGATACAAATAAAAGCAAAAAGTAGGCTCTGCACTCAAGAAACTCACAGTCTACTAGGCATGCAAACAACTCTGTATGAAGAAGCTATACAGACATGAGATACTGGGGAAAATCAACAGAGAAGTCATTCAAATTAAGGAGAGGAAAGACTTCTTATAGAAGGTAGGATTTTAACTAGGATTTTAAGGAAGCCAGGGAAGTCAGAATGTAGAGAAATGAAGCTACAGGATATTCCAAATATGGGGGATAGCCAGTGAAAATACGCAGAATTGGGGAACAGAGTATTTTATCCAAGGAATAGAAAGGAGGCCAATGTCACTGGATCAAAGAGTGGTGGTGGGAAAGGTTGGAAGGTATAAGAATATTGGAAAAGTGGGGGAGGCCAAGTTATGAAGAGCTTTTGAAAGTCAAAGAATTTTATATTTGATCCTGGAGGTGATAGGGAGCCAACAGAATTGATTGAGTAGGGAATGATAATGGTCAGGCCTGTGCTTTTGGAAGATCACTTGGACAGTTGAGTGGAGAGTGGACGGAGGTAGGGAGAGATTTGAGGTAGGCGATGGTAAGAGTCCAGGAGTCAGACCTGCTTCAGGCAGCATCAAAAGAGAAAGGAGGAAGTATGAAAAAGGTATTACAAAAGTAAAATCAAGAGACTTTGGCAACAGATCGGATATGGGAAGTAGGAAAGGGTGAGAAGTGGAAACTGATACCTAAAATGGGGGTCTGGGTGCCTGGGACGAAGATGGCAACCTCAACAGTCATAGGGAATTTAGGAAGATGGGAGGTTTGGGAGATGGGGTGGAAACAGTGAGTTCAGGCATAGGAAGCTGAAAGGGATCTAATCAAACTTTCTCAGTTCACAGAAGAGGAAAGTGAGGCTGAGACAGCTCAGAGAATTGCTCAGGGTCACGTGGGTAAATAAGTGTGGGGTTCAGACTATGGTTCTCTGATGCCAAATCTAGAGCACTTTCCACTAGGCCAAATTTTCATTGAAGAGGTAGCCAAAGGAATGGAGAAGGCGTAAAGCACAGGTAGGTATTCAGGAGGAGATTAAAGAAGGAAAAAATGATGGAGCCAGAGCAGTAGGGAAGTAAAGTCCTGGGGAAATGGAATAATCTGAATGTTCAAATCCACCCAGAGCTGACTAAAGGTGTCAGTCTGGAGATAAAAATCACTTGTTTTGGGGCTTCCCCTTAGATCCTAGTCACACATCTGACAAGCAAAGAAGTCCAGTCCAAGAAGCCATCAACCCTCTTTGCTGGATCTGACCTCCAACCCCAAGGAGATGACCCCAAGGGGGCCTGCTTGGTGAGACCTCATCATGCTGAGGTCCAAGAATCTCTGATGGAAAAGAAGAAAAAAGAGTCTGAGAGCATCATAAGTCAAGGGTCACTTGAGTGTTCCAAAGGATTAGAAGTACTCCCACATCTAAGTTCCCTGATTGGGGAAACTAGGAAGATGTCCCAGGGACAGAACCCCAGTTTTCATAAAAAGAAACAAGGAAGTCTCCCAGGAACCAGGATATCTGGATTCCCTCAGGTTAGTCAAGAGCCAGATCAAGGAAAGATGCATCAGAGAAAGGAAGAAAAAGTGTGGCTTCCAGGAGGAGGGCTCACTGAACCAATGTGTACATCTTCAAAGACCCAAACATGGGTAGATCTCAGTATTGTGGAACAGGAAGAGGGAGAAATGGTGTCTCCAAAGGCAAGGCAGGTTAAGAAGGAACCAACCATTAGGGTTGAAGACAGAGGTGACCAGATAGAACTGGGGGGACAGAAAATGCCAAAAGATCCCCGAAGGGGAAGGAGAGACCAGAAATCTGCTCCGAAACACTTGCCAAATACCTCGGGGGAGAGGCTTGAGGAAAAAGAGTCAGGACCCAGAAGGGAGCATGAGATTAGTGGAGCCCCAGGGGAGTCCAACATCCTTCAAGGTCTGGGAAGAGGGGAGAAGCACAAAGATAACCAGGCTCAAAGACAGATACCTAATGAAGCAGGAGAAGGAGAGGAGAAAGAGCACTCGAGAGATACTGAAGATGTAATCAAGGTAAGAGAAGGTCATTTCATCTAAATGACTACCTCTCACCCAAACCAATGGGACTTTTTTCAATAATCCCTGCTTTCACCATTCTTTTTCTCTCCTTTTGTCTCCATGTCTCTATCTCCATTTCTCTGTGTCTCTGTCTTTATGAGTGTCTCATTCTTCCTGATTTCTAAGTCGCTAAGTTCCTGCCCTTTGCTTCATTCCATCCTGTCAGATGTGAAAATAGACAATTTTTTGTGGGTTTCAAGACTTATTAAACCCCTATTCAGCCTTTTCTTCTCTAGACTAAATCATCTCACTGCCTTGATCTTAATAATTTCTCTTCCCCCAATTTAGAAAGTCTCCCCTCTAGGTTCACAGAGTATATCTAGGGCAGAACCAAAGGTAGAACTCAGGTATTTTGTGCCCAAGTCCTATCCCTAGACTTGTCACAGGGATGACCCAGTAGCCTGGGATAACTGAATATCTAGCTGATGATGATTGCCTGGAACAGCTCAGCCAACAGTAGGTGGTGTCTCTTTCCAACTTACTAGTTCCTCCATGCTTAGTCTTCCCCGCCCCTCTCCCATACCTTTTCCCCAAGCCATCCTTGGGTGCATGGGTATTTGATGTCCTCATCTCACAGAACCTCAAAGAATGTCTGCAGAAAGCTGAGGAACAGTCCCAGAAGAAGGAGAAGCTACTAATGACCCTGGAGGAGAAAATGAGAAAACTGGAAGAACAGTTGTTCAGGTAACTTGAAAGAGTAGCTAAAGTGAGTAAGGTACATCTCCAGTGATTTATCTTCCCAAGAACATATTCATAAAACCAGCACCATTCTCTACTCATCTCAACATCTCCTCCCTTTTCTGCACACTCTGGGACATCCATCTCTCTCTCTCTCTCTCTCTCTCCCTCTCTCTGTCTGTCTCTCTCTTTCTCGTTCTCTCTCTCCTTTTCCTTTTTCTTCTTCTCTCCTCTCTCTCCACTCTTTTCTTCCCTCCATTTCTCTCTCTCCCTCCTTTTCCCTCTCTATTTCTTTCACTCCCTCCCATTCCTCTTACTCTGGCTCCCTCCCAGTGTTTCTCTCAATCCTCTTCCACCCCTTCCGCCTCTTTCTCCCTGTCTGACTCTCTCTCCCTCCTTTTATCTCCAGACACCATCAGCCTTGCCTCACCCCATGTCTGCAGGGTTCCTGCAGTAGTCAGACAATCAGTCAACTGTGATTTAGGCTGAGTCAATTTGTCAGTCAATCAAAATACTTCTATTAACAGTCTACTTAAAGTGGTGAGAAATCTCAATGAATCTAACACATCACACTTTTAAGTTTTTTTTTTTTATTTTTGAGTATCATCAGCTAGACATACAAGTGACCTCTGCCACTTTGTCGGTAGTGGAAAAGACAGATGATTCATGCTGGGGAGGGGAGCGTTTCACCTATCACAGAATCACACAATGTCAGAGCTGAAAAAGACTTTAAAGACTTTTTTAATCCTATTGCCACCTCCCCATTTGATGGGTAAGGAAACAGATCTGAGGGAGGAAGGGAGTTGCCCAAAGTTACACAGAAGATAACTAGGAGGCCAGGCACTCAAACTTACCCTTCTTAATGCCAAGTTTTTGCGATGGTTTTTAAACAATACTGACCCAATCAGAAAATTCTCCATGGCTGAAAATGGTCTAATAGCCATAATGAAAGATTCCTCTTGCCAGGGACTGGTGCCAAAAGGATTACTCTACTCTAAGAGGAACCATGGTATTGTTGGAAGAGTCCTGAACCTAGAGTTAGGAGAGTTATAATCTTCAAAAACTTGCAGCTATGTGACTTTAGACAAGTCATTTAGTTCCTCTGAACCTCATTCTCTTCATCTGTAAAATGGGGATATAAGAATAATAACATCCATTTATATATATACATATATATGATGTATATATATGTATATATCTTCATATATATATGTTTGTATACATATATGTTTATATATACATATATATAATTCTCAAAGCCAGAAGGCATCACAACTCTTGTGACTCAGTGCCTAATTAGAAATTAGCAAAAGGTGTGAAAGCCTTCCTACATGTAAGCCTCCCCTAAGCAAACTTCCCTTAATGGGCTCCATGCGAAGCCTATTAATGGGTGGCAAAAGATCTTAAATCCCATTAGCATTACACCTAGCTACGTGAGCACCTTGAGATCTGTAGACTTCTCTTGGAATGCCCATACTCTGGCTACAGAAGGATATCCCTCAAGTGTGTTCCAGATAACACAAGTGACCCTTATATCAGTAAATAGTCATTTTCTGTCTTCTATGATACGATCAATTGCACTTTTTGCAGTATTATTTCATGCCTGTTATTTCTAGTATCTTTCAAATCTCTTCTTGAAGAAAGTATTAATGATACATAGGTCAGAGTCTTTCGAGTAGTCTACAAACTTTCAGCCTCTTTAATTTCTTAATTCCAAAACACACTTTCTAAAATATTTTTCATCATCATCCCCCGTGTCCATCTTCATAATTATATCACTAAGTCTCATAGCATATAATGTTTTGGTTTTTGAGGAAGAATTTCTCCTCCCCATCCTCTGCAGCAAAGGCTCAGTTATCTTTACAACGATCTTGTACTTTTGCTCTTCATAAGTAATGAAAGATGAGATGACCAAATGTCCTGTAAAGTTGTCTTTCTCGTTGCCCTTGGGTACATGATGAAACCAACTCTACACTCTTTCATTTGCCTCTCCAAGGAGAACCAATGATGCATCCTTCCACTTAGTCACAATTCCCTTATGTCTTCTGAGTCCATTTATACCAAGAATGCCAGTACTGATCTAATTCAGTTCATCTGGTAGAATCTCATATTTGGAACGTCAGTCGTTAAGGCAATATCTATCGACAGCCTAGAATCTGTAATTCCTAGTACCCTCTGATCCCTGCAGAAGAGAAAAGGGGGATGGGACAGGAAGGGACAGGAGGGGAGGGTCACAGAGGACTGAAGGTCATCTTGTATTTTTCTTCACTTGGTTACCATAGCCAAATAATTCATCATCTAGTGGCCAAGCTACTAGTGAAGAATGCAATTAAACCATTTAGTAGCTAGAATAAAGTTCAAGATTAATCATAGATCAGAACAGAAGATAATGATAAGAAGGTATGTATCCAAATATGATCATTTCAGTCTGACCTACTCAAAAGAGGTATTGACCCCGAAACAGAAAATGGTTAAAAAAAAAAAAAAGACATTAACTCTGATATCACCACATCCTACAGAAGTTTAACTGGCAAAAGGCAATTGCCTCAACACTCACTCAAAAATACTTGATCTTCTAATACAGTAAAGAGATATGGAAGCTCAGAATAATACAAATATGGCATTTAAATTTCTTTGCAATATGTTACAGGAAAGGTGACAAAAGTAACATATCACACAAAAAATAAAAGTTGGTAGAAGGGGAAAACTAGTCTGGAGAAAACTTGGTGGTAAACCCAAACAGTAGAGATCATCCCAAGAGCTGAAATTTTGAAAGCATTGAGAAACCAATTTTTAAGTTATTTGAAAGGGAAAAGGGGTGGAGGAGAGGATACCATCATAGAGGAAAGAGGGAAAATGGACCCAATGCCTAATTTCTCATCCTTATAAGATCTTTATGAAAATTATATATGTATTGAGGTTAGTCAATAAAAATATGAAAAGAGAATAGACAGGCTTTCTCAAATGATTTTCTGTACCAGACCACATCTTCACAGTAGCACAACTGGCTGAACAACAGTAGCATAGAATATGAGTATAGTGTCTATTGATTTTTGGTTTTTAAAAATCCTTAATTAGTATAAAATATAGCCTAAAAATTAATATATTTTAAGCACAGAGTCTCTCATGGAGAATCACAGTGATGAAATTTAGCAGCCCAAAAATTCACACAGGAAAAACCATATGTACAAAGCATGCCTATAGTCCAAACTATGATATACAATTGGATGGACAGTCCACTGAGAAAGTCCAATCAATTAATCTAAAAGCACTATAGGTACCTTCTTTTTGCCAGACACTACACTAGATACTGGACATAAAAAGACAAGAATGAAACTTCTCTGTCTACAAATGGAGGTTCTTGCCCAGAAGGAAATGGCATTCTATTGGGAGAGACAGACATACATAAATAAGTGTGCATAAAATATATATAGAATAAATTCAAGATATATATTTTATGAGGAAGGACACTAATAGTAGTTGGCAGAGCGGGGAGAAGCAGAGATCAGGAAAGCCTTTGTATGGAAGCTGATTTGCAATGCTGTGAAGGAAAAAGGAGATTTAAAACAGAAGAGGTGAGAGTAGAGGGTGTTCTGGGTATAGAGGAAATGTGGCACAAAGTTACATAGATGGAGTTAGAATGAGTAAGGAAAGAAAGTTTAGAAGAGGGATAAGTTTGAGGGGAAAGCAAATGAGTTTTCAGGTATGTTGAGTTTAAGATTTGAAATATCCAAAGATTCCTGGACTGAAGATCTGTATTCAAATCCCGACTCTGACTCATACTAGTGGGTGATCTTAGGAAAATCATTTCACTTTGCTGGGTCTCAGTTTCTTTATCTATGTTATCTTGGCACAATTCTCATATGCCAAGAACAAATTCTATTCCCTGCCTCAAACTCCAAATGTTTCTCCCTATCCAGATGCCAAAAGCAGCAGGCCCACCTGAAGGCAGAGCTGGAGCAAAGACAACAGGAGTCTGAGAAGATAGAAGTACAGTACCAGCAGGAACTCAAGGAACAGCATGAGCTGATCCGAGCCATGAAGAGACGCATGGTGGAGCTGATTCAGTAAGGGATGGGAGACATCCCATCAGTAAGGGGATGGAGTAGGAGGTTGGGTATGGAGGGAGCAGGCTTATGGCTTGGGGCATGAGAGGGGGTGGTAACCTGTGGGAGTGAGAAGGATTGCAGAAGGGATGAAAGGAGGCGTAAATGGTAGGAAGACCCAATCTGCTCATCGTTAGTAGTGCTCCCCTCTTCCAAATCACCACAACTTCTGTGTAAGTCTCAGTGGAAGGTCACCAGCCTTAACAACTATTTTTTTTTATATGTTCTGCATAGTACACTATGACTATGCTGTACTAGGCACAATGTAAAAAAAAATAAAAAATAAAAAACTTGTTCCCTGCCCTCAAAAACTTATAATTTAGTCTGGAAGAGAAGAAAGAAATTGACACCTAAACAATATTTGTAGTAATACAATGCTATGTTTAGGTGGTAGGGATAGGGACCGAACCTGTGACTTCACTGGGTTTAGGGAACTCCCAGATAAGGAAACTCCCTCTACCAATGCAGGTTGTCACCTTCTCTTAAGAGTGTCCTAGCACACTGAAAGGTGCCCAAGATCTTAGAGCAAGTGTAGGTCTGAGACAATACTTGACACCTAGGACTTTCTAGTTCTTTGACCATCGTTCTATCTACTCCGCCATGGAGCTAAATTATTCAAATTAGCTCTGAATGTTGAATGAGCTCAGAAAAGGAAAGTCATTATGAGCTGGAATGGTTGGAAAAAGACCTTGTAGAGGAGAGAGAGGTTGTCGTCAACTTTGGAAGATGTTAATAATTTCAAGAAGTAGCCCTTGTTTTCAAAGATCTTATTACTCTAGTTAGGAAGAAAATCTGTATATACACTGAGTGTCAAATGAGACTAATACAGGCCCCAAGTAGCACAGAATTGAAGAGGAAGAAGATGCTTCCTTTGGCTTCAGTTATCAAGGAAGATAGTGGAATTTGAGTGGGACCTTGAGAGATATGCATAGTTAAATAGCTCAAGTGGAAATCTGTTTCCCCACCTGTTTTTTGCCATCCCCAGTGATTCACTGACAGACCTCAACCCCCATCTCCCCTCTGCTTTTCTGTCCTTCCTTCCTCAATTTAATTTTCTTTGTCCCTTCCTTCTAGGGAGAAGGACAGTCTATGGCAGAAGACTGAGCATCTCTCTTCCCTGGCCCCTGGGCTCTGTGTAGTCTGTAGCAAGGTTTTCGGTCGTCTGTCTAGAAGATACAAATGCAGGTAAGGACAAGACGGGTGTCCTTCTCGGACTTGCTCCCAGCCTCCTTCTCCTTCCCACTTCAAGGCAGTGGGAAACACAAGCAGCATTGTGAGATCATTCTTTTATCCCACTCATCTTTAATCACATCCTGATCACACCTAGGTCTAGTTCTGGGCTTCATAGGACAGGACAGCCATCCCTGGAAAGGATTAAGCTGGTAGACATAAGTGATAGTCTGAAAATGAAAGGAAACAGGAAGGGGATGGGCTTACATAGACTAGCAGTTAATAGGCTTCTCATCTGTAAAGGGATTTCTTGACAGAAGGTAGAATGATTAAGCTGTGTTCCACCTCCATTGAGAATACATTAAAGGGAAATACAGTAAAAGAGAAAGAATTGAGATTTTAAAAGGACTTGTCATTTGGGGAATAGAAAACATTAGAAAAGAGAGAATAAGGGCATCTGGAAATCTTGAGAAGGAAAAGTAGGACCCAGTGCTCAAATGTACAAGGACCGGGCTGTTCTGCTGAAAGGAAGCAGACAGAATGGTCTCTGACAATGACCCAGGATTCTGTCATGTATGATGTCTTTGGAATCAATTTCACTGCCCAGATCAGGTCCACAGCAACAGAAATTCCTGCTCTCCTCTCTCCTCCTGATTTCACTGACCTCTACTTACCTAGCGGGTTCTGGATCTCCACAGACTCTGCGGAAGCCTCGTCTGTCATGCCTGTTCTGTGGATTGCAAGAAGAAAGAACGATGCTGTCGATCTTGCTACCAGAAGAGAGAAATCTAGGTCAACTAAGTCAAGATCTATTACTTTAGGATTGCTCTCCTTACTGCTTTATGATCCTTGGACCATAAGCCCCTATCCTTTCCTTGATAATGTTCTTATCCCCTTACTAGCTCTAGGGTTGAGGAGAAAGACAGGAAGAGAAAAGAGAGCCAGAGAGAAGGAGAGAGAGTAAAGAGAGATAGAGGGAAGGAGGAAGGAAGGGAAGGAAGGAGGGAAGGAAAGTGGGAAGGAAGGTAGGAAGGAAAGAAGACAAGGAGGAAGGGAGGGAGGAAGGGCTCTACCAAAGTACCAGAGTGATCTAATTTTAACCTTTTAGCAGCTATGTATAAGCCCTGGGGTGATCAAATCAAGGGGATTACTCATTTTGTGGATCAAGGAAGCCTGGGTTAATTCTGACCCTGCCTGAGTCTTTCCCCAATTTAGTACCACCACAGCCCCTTAATTTTCTGGATACCCATAGTCTTCAGCCCTAAGCATCCTAACCCAGGACCCTGACCATGTCCAATTTGAACTCCAGATTAATCAAAGGTTCTTACCGTGTTCAATCTGATTCTGTATAGGTCAGGTCCTGCCTGTGTTCATTCCTAAAACTACAGCCACTTGCTTAGTTTCCATGATCCAGAGAGTCTTCAAGTTCAACTTGGGTTGACTATCCAGGAGAATCTACCACTGCCACCATGATAGTCACGAGAACAAACATCAATTATCTGAAATAGTTTTAGAAAGAAATTTATGAGGTCATTTGGTTGAGGAGGAAAGCCAGAAGACTCCTTCCATCAGTCTTTGTGAGGTTACATTACAAAGTGTTCAGAAAAGGGCTTAAGGACATATGTCTGATTGACCTCACCTAGGCAACAGGTAGGCTTCAACAGAAGACCAGTTGGAGTTGTATATCAGCAGATTAGTCAGTCTAATTTGGGGAACCCAAAATGAAAATTTTGAGTAAATAAGAACTCGGTAGAATCTGAGCACTTCTTACAAGCATTTAGCTTCTCTGTCTCTAAGGTCAGCTTGACCTCTACAATAAGCATTTTGGGTTAGATCATTTTTAATTGCATAAAGCTAGGTCCCACAATATTAATAAAAGATAAATGATATTTTCTCCACATGTGGTATGTTTTCAATCGTAAAATTCCAGAAGACAGACATGATAGCCATGCTCTGATGCATACAGGAGGCACATAATGAAGATAGTTTTATGAGGACTGTGGCATGCAACCATCATAATCATATTGACATGAAAAGTGCCAACAATCAATTTCTCTGGCTATGTAAGCATATGAAAATTATATATAAAAACACCATAACAACTATCAAACCCCAACAGGGCTTTTGGCACAACCCTCTTGAAAACCCAGTTTTAGATGGTCTGTGTCTTCCTTTGAGTTTTGCTCCATATAGTAAATAGGGCTCTGGACTTGATATCCAGTTCAGTCTCAGATACTTGCAAGTTGTGTGACCCTAGGTGACTCACAACTTTTTTCTGCCTCAGTTTTTCTCAGCTGTAAAATAAAAGGATTGAATTTGATGACATCTAAGATGTCTTCCAGCTCTGAATCTATGATCCCATGACTTTCCTGTACATATCCAAAGGTCAGAGATTCCCCATCCTGGGACCTTCTCGGCCCGGAATAGGATTTCACACTATTCTTTGAGGTCCCTAGCCTTCAATTTCCTCTTTGCTCCACGTGGCCCCAGCTCTTCCACTCATGTTGGCTAAGTTTTGTAGCTATGAAACACCTCCTGAATAGCCATAGTCCAGCCCCGGGCCTCTCATGCCCTGGTTTCTGAGAGTTGCATCTCATCTAAAACCTATGGGGCAAGAGTTTCTCAATAACCTTCCTGTCCCATGAAAGTCAGCAAGGCTTTTGGTCTCCAGATGCCACAAGATTGATCTAGCTTCCTCATCAAGCTGAACAGGAAGATATACAAGCACCAAGTCTAACAGCCTCAAGGGCAGGTACTTATTTCATTATAATGAACTAATCCTTTGGAAGACAGTGGATACTGAGTCAGTTACTGACAGCCAGGGCATGTTGAGTGGCAAAATTAAAAAAAAAACAAACAGAACAAGTCAATGGAAGCCTGTCATCTTTCCATGAAAGGACCACAATCACTAAGAATGCTTGGGGCCACACCCAGCAGAGTCTTCCACATCCTTCACAAGAACAAATACTGGAAAGATCACCTAACTATCCTTTGATGGTTCAGTGCTATCTTGTGGACCCAGATGTCAGTTGTGGTAAAGAAGTAAACCCATCCTCCCCCCAAGAATAACACCTAAGTGTGGTTCCACACTCCACACTCCCAGTTTTGACCAATAAAATAATCTTTATTGGTTTAAGATTAAAGAGAAATCTTTAATTTCTAATTAATTAGAATTAATTTATAATAATTAATGGAAAAAGAAAATCAGTAAGGATTTCCTCTTGTCCCTCTGTTGAAGATGGTCTGGGAATAAGGCAGGTCAATTAAGGAGAGCTTTCTCCTATGTATTTGTATTTGTTTGTGTTCCCTATATGTCGCTGGAACAAGTCTTGGGCATCAGGTTCTGCCACAAGCTCCTATGGTCTTTGGCAAAGGAAGCACATGAGGATTTAAGCAATGGTATCTAGATCACAAGGTTACTGGCAGCCAAGACCTTGTCAGTACCAAAACCTTGTTCTCACAGGTTGAAAGATACCATAGTGAGAGGTCATGTAAGTCAAAGACATGTACATCAATATCACTTGATACCTTCAGTAGGGAGACCATTGAGGAGGTAGAAAATATGGACTTCTTTTTCTTACTTTTCCTCTGCCTCTCTCTCTCTCTCTCTCTCTCTCTCTCTCTGTGTGTGTGTGTGTGTGTGTGTGTGTGTGTGTGTTTCTGTCTCTCTCCCTCTCTCTCTGCTTCTTTCTCTGTCTTCTGCCACATGAGAAGCAGTTTATGGTAATGAAGAGTTCCAGACTGGAATCAGGAAACAGGAATTCTAGTCATTTCTCCTGTCTGACTCAGCTCGCTCATCTGTAAAATGAAGTGGTTGAGTTAGATATATGATACCTTCTAGCACTGAGATTCTGTGATTCTGTACATCACTGCTAGCACTTAGCCCAGTTATTAGCATATAGTAGGAGTTTAATAAATGCTAGTTGACTGACTGATCACTAAGTAGCCCAATTTTAATATAGGTAAAACTATGAGAGAAAACACCTGGCAGGAAAAGAGAAATTACTAGTGTCCAGGGTTCTTCTCTTCTGAGAGTCCTACCTTTTCCAGCCCAACCTTCTCTCCAGAGTGATTCTATTAGCTCCCTTGGGTTTGGGTATCATTACTGTGGAGATGGCTCAGATCTATGTATATGATCCCAGCCTCTCTTCTGAACGTCACTCATCATTGCTAACTTGCCTAAAAGACGTTTCAAAATTGGAATAAACAACTCAATTTTAACATATTTGAAATAAAAGTCATTTGTGTCTGCCCCTCCCAGTTCATTCCACACCACACCATCCCCTCTCACCTCTTGCTTTCTAACTTCCTTATTTCTGTCAAGGCTATCATCTTCCTTCCGGTTACTCAGGTTCTCAATCCTAGAGCCATTCCTGATTCTTTGCTTTCCCTCATCACCACCCCTTATATTCAATCAGTTGCCAAGATCTGTCAATACTACCTTCAAACAGCTCTCCCATCTATCCCTTCTCTCTCATTGCACAGCCGTCACCTTATTTGAAGCTTCTGTCACCTGTCAACTCAATTATTGCATAGCCTCCTAACTGGCCATCCTGCCTTGTCTCTCTTGTTTGACCATGTCGTACACCTTGGTTGCCCAGAATCCCTTCCTCTACCTGTGCTCTTTTTAAAAAATAATAATAATTTCATTGATATTTTCTGCTTCTTACATTTCCATAGCATCCCATTACTTCTACCCTCTCCATAAGTTATCCCATATAGCAAATAGTGTGGTGGGAGTTTTTTTTTTTAGAGAGAGAAAAAAAGTCAGCACAACTGACTGATACATTACCAACATCCAAAAATGTACAGGGGAAAGAAAAAGAATGTTACAATTGTTTTTACATGTAATTGAGGGGGAAATATTAAATACAAAAACATGTGCAATGTGTAACACCTAAGGACTTCCCACCTCCACCAAGAAATCATTCATTTTTCATTCAAGTTCTATTGATCTTTATAATTTTATTTCATTTACTTTTTATTTTTTGATATGTCATTGTTCTTTCCATTTGCATTGTTATAGTTACTGTGTATATAGTTTCCCTGGTTCTGTTCACTGTGCATCATTCATATATACATCTTTCCATGTTTCTCTGTATTTATCACACACATCATTTCTTACAGCACTATAATACTCCATTACGTTCATGTACCACAATTTGTTTAGCCATTCCCCAATCAATGGGCATCTACTTTCTTTACAATTCTTAACTATCCAAACAAGAGCTGCTATCAATATTTTGGAGTGTATAGGAACTTTCTTCTAATCTTTGGCTTGGAGTATAAGCCCAATAATAGTATCTCTGGTTCAAAGGCATTGATATTTTAATAACTTTATTTACGTAATTGTAAATTGCTTTCCAAAATGGTTGTACCATTTCACAGTTCCATTATTAAAAACCCCTCCATCATTGACTGCTGCCATTTTTGGTCACTTTTTTTGGCCAATTTGCAAGTTATGAGGTGAAACATCAGGATTGTCTTGATTTACATTTCTCTTATTAGAAATTTAGAGCATGTTTTCATGTAGTTGTTGTTTGTAGTTCCTCTTTTAAGAAATATTTGTTCATATCTTTTGACCATTTCTTTATTGTGGAATGGCTATAAGTTTTATAACTATTTATTATTTATATATCTTGGATACCAAATCCTTATTAAAGAAATTTGATACAAATATTTTTCCCATTTGACCTTTTCCCTAAATACATTAATATTGCCTGTGCAGAATCTTTTTAGTTTCAAGTCATCAAAGTTATCTATTTTAACTGTGAGAGATACATGATCTATTTCTCTTCTAATTTTTTAATATTAAAGTCATGTATCTGTATCTATTTAGAATGTACTATAAAGTGTGATGTAAAGTGTATCTATTTAGGATGTATTGTAAAGTGTGGTGTAAGATGATGGTCTAAGCTTAATTTCCACCGGAACAATTTGAAGTTTTCCCAGGAGCTTTTTTATAAAACAGGGAGCTTTCCCCTAGGAACTTAGTTTTTCTGCTTAATCAAACACTGCTTATTGAGTCTACTGTTTTTTTTCTGAAATGCCTTTGTCTAATCTGTTCCATTGATCTCTCTATTTTTTTAACTAATACTTACAATTTATAATATAGTTTATATATTATAATACAGTTTGAGGTCTGGAAGTACTGTTCTCCCTTTCTCCTTTTTTCTTTTCATCATTTCCCTTGATAGTTTAGATCTAAAGCTTTTCCAGAGGCATTTTGTTATTACTTTATCAAACTCTAAAAAATATCTTCTTGGTAATTTGATATAACATTGAAAGTGTAAATTCATCTTCGTAATATTGTCATGAGCACTCAATATTCCCCCAGTTTATCTTTAATTCTTTGAGGAGTTTTTGTAACTGAATCTGTTCAAGACTTTTGTGTGTTTTTAGAGGTTGATCTCCAGATGTTTTATGCATTTTGGAAGAAGAATTTCCCTCTCATTACTTCTTGTATTTTGTTGTTATTTTATAGAAATGCTGCTAATTTTTAAAGATTTATTTTGTAACCCTAAACTTTGCTGAAGCCATTGTCTCAATTAGTATCTTTGCTGATTCTCTGGGGTTTTTCAAGTACACCATCATAACAGTAAACAAGGATAGTTTTAGCTCCTCTTTACCCATCTGTGTTCCTTTAATTCATTTCTTTTGTAATTGCCATTATTAGCATTTCAAGAACTATATCAAAAAATAATGGGGAAAGCAGGCATCCTTACTTCACTCCTGAATTTATTGAAAAAGGTTCTGGTGTATCCCCATTGCATATAATGCTTGTTACTGGTTTTAGAGAGATGCTTTTTTTTGAGACTAAAAGAAAGGTCCCTCTATACCTATATTTTGTAGGATTTTTAGCATAAAAGAGTGTTGTATTTTGTCAAAGACTTTTTTGACCTCCATCAAGATGATCATATGGTTTTGGATGTTTTGGTTTTTAATATGATACATTATGTTGATTATTTTCCTAATGTTAAACCATTTTTTGCACCTATGCTATAAATCCCACATGACCATAATAATTTCTTGGATAAATCACTATAATCTATTTGATGGGATTTTGTTTAAAAATTTTGCATTTAGGAACTAAGAAAAATAGTTAATTTATCATTTCAAACTGTGGATTGGGTTGCAAAAGGTATTAAAAACCAACCAGGTTTAGAAAGTAGTCAAATAGAAACTGTCCAGATCTGGGAATCATATCTTAGAAGGAGCATTGTCAAATTAGGGCATGTCCAAGGATAACCTGGTTGGTGAGGGGAGCTTGTAGCCATGTCTTGGTGAATCTCTTTCCACCTGGGTTCTTCCCTCATGGCTTCAGTATAGTAATAAAGGATCAGATAGAGACCATTCTACCTGATATGTTATAATAATTTATCATCATAGTAACAGTCATTATTTTGGTAGATCTTTAAAGCTTTTAGAGGCCTTTACATATTTCATAGGATCATTACAACCAACACTGCAGGCAGGGGTATGATGGTAAATGCTTAACAAGCAGACCTTTGAAAAGACCCAACATATTTTAAATTTAATCTTCATTGTTAACATTTTCTTCCTTGCTTTCTTAAGTCTAGACAATCAACAAAACAGTAAATCAAGTTCCATTTTGCAAGATTGTCCATTTCTGAGGTATAAACGACCACACTGAACATTTAACAATTGGCTCCATTGGTTTTGGCACAACCTTTGAAGTCAACGCTGGTATTATTCCCATTTTCCAGAAGAGGAAACAAACGGATGCAGGTGAAGTGACTTGCTCATGATCACAAAGCTAGAAAAATGCCTGAAGCAGGATCTTACACCAACTCTTTATCCACTGCCCCATTCAAAAGCTAGCTCTCATTACAAGAAATCAGAGACAGGAGCCTCTGTCTGTTCTCTGCTACTAGATGGAAGCCATGAGAGAAGAGTCCAGGTGGAAAGGAATTCAGCATGATATAATCTAAAACCCCCTCACCAGCCAGGTCACCCTTGGGCATGCCCTTTTATAAGCGCCTGCTGTGTGTCAGATGCTGTGGTAGGCACTGAAGATACAATAATACAAATAAAGACTCCTACCCTCAAGGGGGCTTAAATCTTTTGCGAGGGGGGGGGGCTCCACACAGCTAGTAAGTGTCCAAGGTAGGATTTGAACCCAGGTATTCTTGATTCCAGGTCTGGATCTCTTCACAAGTTAATAATCTATCTGACCTGCTGGTTGATTGACTTAGAGCCTCCTGCATTTCCCCTCCTTAGCCCAATTTCGTAAGTTTCTCCCTAACAGCCACTTCGCATTTCTTCCTGTCTAACAGCACATTCAGCTTTTGGATCCTGACTCACTTCAGAGACGGCAGCAGCAACAGGTAAGAAGGGGCTTTTAACAGGATCTGCTGGGAACTGAGGGGAGAAGGTCTCCCCCACAGAGAGATTCTTTCAGATGGAAGACTTTGAGAGGTCAGGCTGTCATGCTTTTGTCTTTGGAAAGAACCATTCTTCAGCTTTCAGCTCAACTGAGAATTCAACCAAGAAGCAGATCTCTTCTGAGAGGTTATCAGAGATCAAGACCGCAATGCTACCCTGACCTAGTTCCTTCAGAAAGTACTAGCTGGCATTTATCCTGAATTCTCTTTTTGTTAGTTTCTCTTCTTGCTTTATCCTCAGATTAGTAAAGACATGCCCACTTCCACACACCAGGGTATAGTGAAAAGAGGACTGGATTTTAAGTCAGAAGACCTGACCCCTGATACTTAGCATGTGCCTTTGGGACACTCTCATCAGTTTCCTGAACCCTACTTTGCTCAAATGTAAAATTCAAGGTTTGACTTTGATAGACTCTAAGTTCCTTTCAAATTTGACATGTACAATTTATTTTTCCTAAGTACTACTCATTTATGAAAAAATCAGTGAGGGTCTATTGCTGCTTAGACAGTGAGCTCAGGGGTAGTCCTACAGTAACCCCAAGGGAAAGCAGAAAGAAGAACCAATGAGAAAGTTAATGTCCTCTGGCTCTGTGCTATAACTTTTTAAAATGTGGGCAAAGTCATCTCTTGTAGTTTCAGGGACTATAGGATGGAATGTTACTCCCTTCTCACTTCTGCAAGACTTTTAAACAGGTGAAATTAGGTTAAAATGAACACCAAAGGTAGTCTTGAAAGGGAAAAGAAGACTGTGTGGCAATGAGAATCCAGTCTCACTGGACTTTATCTCTCTGATGGTGGAGACCTGGAAAGTCAACATAGTTAAAGGATGATTAGAGATAAAAAGCCTCAGCTTTTTAAAAATATCAGCTGGTCTGAATCTACTTCTTTCACTACTGTTGAGATAAGTATAGAAGTAGAAAGGCAAAGCTGAAGGCTTAGCACACCCTAATATTCATGTCTCCAAGTGTGATATAGGGCCACTGAGGGTCCTCAAGACACTTTCAGGGAGACTCTGAGTTCAAATATATTTTCATAACAATATTAAGATGTTTTAATTTCACATATGATAAATAGCAATAGATTTAACCCATATAAACAAAAGTTCTTTGGGGTCTTCAATTTTCAAGAGTGTGAAGGGGTCTTGAGACTCCAAGTTTTAAGAAACCCTGTCTAATCACAGCATACACTCCTGGGCTCTGCTTTTGGAGAATTTTAAATGTTTTTATTTCAAACAATAGGCTCTGGTGTTTCTCCGAGACTAGAAATGTAGACAACCAAAGGAAAGGATAAAAATATTTGAGGGGTGACATATATATGGCTAAGTCTTAGTTATCTTTTCTGCTGTAATGGTATTTTTAACAAAATAGAAGGCATTGCAAACAACAATTGACAGTGTCCAAAATGTTATGTTCATAACTTGGTAAACTTATAATTTTCTCTCCTTTTATTAAAGACTGTTTACTACTGGAGTTAGAGACTTTGCAACAGGGAGTGGTAGATCACTATAGTATTGCATTTTTAAGACCCAATCCTGGTGCAATTCAAAAGATGTGACCAGGATCTAAGATGGGTACAAGGTCAGAGCAGATAAGTGGTGAATGAGATGCCTCATGGAGCAGGAAGAGGTATAGGTGAGACCACCAATAACTCCAGAGTGGGCCATTTAAAAGGGTTGTAAGATGGAAGTGTAAGATGTACTTTAGAGTTCCCGTGGAGCAGAGGTTGAGACTAAAGTTGATGCCTTTAGAAAGGCCAGAACCAAAACTTATCAGATACTCCAGTCTCACCTTGACTACCTTCATGAAATATTGGCTCCCAGAAATACGTTGAAAACCAAAGCAAAACAAGAGAATTGTAGAAGAGCTGGGTTGAGGGCGGCAGGTGGCAGATGAAGCTGTTCACCCCCAGACTGGGGGGTAGGGTATTTAACGTGGTCCCGGAGAGAGGGTAAGTGGAAAAATTCTAAAAAAGGGAAAACGTAAAGTTTTCTGAGTAAACTACACTGGTAATTAATTCAAATAAGCTATTAAAAATATCCAACCCACTCTGGGAAGTCAACTTCTGGTTGAACAACTTCATCTGCCAGACACCTCCTCCTTATGATTTCATAGTACTCCACCCTTTTATTGGTCATACCTACTTTTCAGAAGCTGACACCAAAGTGAAAAATCAACTATTGGGTAAGCCTTGGGATTTTCTTCTCCTTAGTTTCTATGTTCTTTTCCCCCACCCCCCAAAGGCCCAGAGACCTTGTCTTCATCTATCTTAGTCCTCCAAACCCTGGGTGAATGGATAGATAGATAGGATAGACAGATATATTGATAGATGGACAAAGAAAAAAAGATAAGATAGAAAGAGAGATGATAGATATAAAAGGAGATAGATTGATAGATAAACAGATAGAAGGAGGCAGATAGACAGTTAAAAGATAGGAGATAGATGACAGAGAAATAGACAGACGGACAGATAGATACAGATAGAACACTTATTAAGCATATATATGTCAGGTATTTTTCTAAGGGCTGGATATCCAATTACAAGCAAACAAGACAGTCTCTATCCTCAAGAAGCTTATATTCTTCACCAGCCTCCACCCTCACCCTAATGGGGAAAAATAATACATAAAGGGAGGTTGGGTGGGGGGGATTGAGTAGAGATAGTAGGAGATATGGGGGAGAGGAAGTTAAGAGCATGGCTGGGATCCCTTCATGAAACGGAGGTCTCAGTTAGAGATTGACCAGTAGGGAAAAAGAGATATAAGATGGAAGCATCTCCAGAGCAAGAAGGCTGCAGGGAAGGGGAATCTAATAAGGAAAATACAGATATAAGCAACAAACCCACCGGGCTCACTCGGGTCCTTGATTCTGAGTCTGCATAGGATCCACCCACACTACTACGCCTCTTCCTGCTGCTCTTTTTCCAAAAAGAATCGAGGTGGGGAGAGGCAAGTGTAGGTGGAGAAGAAGGGAGAGAAACCGGAGGGGAACTCCAAAAATGTTAATTATGAGCAACTTTGCAAGCCTTTAAATGCCTCCTGGCTCTCTCATTACTTCCATAATAATGGTATTGCTACAAAAAAAAAAAAAAAGAGGCATTAGTATTAAACTTGTTTGCCACATGCAGCTCCTCTTGGTTGAGGGTTCAATGTGCCAGCCTCCACGCTGACTCTAACACTTTCTCCCACTGAGTCCTTGAGAGCCTGCTGGGACTACCTATCTCAGCCTCCACACAGTTCTTCTAACGCACTCTGTTTCTCCCCACGTTCTGAATCACTCACACAAATACTAAGGCTCCAAGCTCTCGGGAACACCCTCACTCTCTCCTATAGATAGATTCACTCCTCACAATGCCAGTCCTCAGTTTATATTCCTTCCCCCTCTTTTCCCCTCCCTCAACTAGTCTCTGCCAAGATACTTCATTAACAATAGAAGCCGAATTCTATCCCAAAGCATCTTAAATACAATTGGAGAATAAGTGGCAGCTGCCAATAGTCATAGCCCTGCATTCCCTCACGTCTACATGTGTTTGCCTTTTGCTGGCATTTTCTCACTTTAATACATATACATATATACATACATGCATATATATATATATATATGAGCAGTGGTGAGCTCCTTCTCAAAAGAAGTCTTCAAACAAAACCATGATGCTCACAAATTAATAGACTAGAGATTCTTAACTTGGGGTTCATGAACTTTTAAAATATTCTAACATAATTGGTTTCCTTTATAATTTTATGTATTTTGATTTATGTATTTAAATATATTATTCCAAGGAGTCCATTGGCTTCACTAAACACTGCTAAAGAGGGTTATGACCCCAAAAAAGTTAAGCATACTTATTCTAGAATGTAAGCTTCTTGAGCCAAGAATTGCTTTACTTTTTTCTTTATACCCCTAGTAATTAGTATGTTGCCTGACACATAGTAATTGATTAATTGCGTTCATCCTTCGTTTTCAAAGAGGACCATGACATCAGAGAAATGATGACATGATTTGCACTTGACTTTGTTTTGAGAGAGGGTGAGGTGCAAGGTCACCAGCCTCACTTTCCCCTCCTCAACCATCTGGATCCAGTTGTATTAGGATGACTGCAGATGACCCAGGATGCAATGGGAGACTTTAAATGCTTGTTGATTGATATAGAAGAGATTTCTGTCCAGATCTGGATTTGACTGGATTACCATGGGGATCCCTTCCAGCCTAAAGTTCTTTTACATATGCACACACATGAATCTTCCCTTAATATCCTACTCCAATGCCTCATCATGACATGAAAGTGATCTTGGGTTCTTAAAGGCTATGCCAATAGAGTACAAGCTTTCACACTCTTGCCCTGAGGCAGCTCTGAGTCAGGAAGACTTGAGTTCAGATGCAGTCTCAGATACTCACTAGCTGTGGGATCCTGAACAAGTCATTTAACATGTCTGTCTCAGTTCCCTCAACTGTAAAATGAACATACCTTGCAGATTTTTTTGATGAACAAATGAGATAATATATGTAAAGTGCTTAGAACACTTGCCTGGCATATAGTAGGCACTTAGCAAATGCTAGGTCCTTTCCCTGCCCCTTTCAACTTTATCAAGCTGGAAGAGTTTTGAATATAGACCTGGGTGATGGACTGTGGATCATCCAAACACCAGCCTACCTAAACTTGGAGAGGCATGTCTCCAGAAAGTTGGCCACCAGGCAATTAATTTTTCAAATATGGCAACTCTTAAAGTGTGGAGGAACTGCAATTTGTGTTGGTAGGAGTATCCACACTGAGGAAGTTATAAATCTTGAAACCTCTAGCTAGACAAATACGGTGTTAATTATCTAATATAATGATATTTTTGAAGGAGCAATAGATGGAAGGTTAGGAAACCTTACCACAGAGTTGTGGGAGGTTAGACAAATCCTTCATGTTTCTGGGCCTCAGTTTCCTTTTTAAAATGAGAGAGTTTGACTAGGATCTGGAAGTGCCTCTCAACTATAAATCCTATGGGTCTCACTTTTTTTTTTTTTGCAATTGAAGAAATTGAGCCTTATTTGATTTGTATGAGGTCTCATGGGGGAGAAGATGGGGTTCCAACCCAGGTCCTCTGATTCTCAGATGTATTCCTTTTTCTACTATACCATGATGCCTCTGGGCATGGGAATTGCTCTGTGGGTTGTATTTGAATGCGCACCCAAGTGAGGGTCACAGTAAGTGGTAGACAGGGTCAGAACACTTGGGACAGAACAGGTTTTGGAGGTCAGGGAAATCCTCATTGAGGAGGTGTGGCTATGAGGTGGGCCTTGAAGTCTAGGTAGAATTTAGGCAGAAAGGACCTGAGAACAGGTCTAGTTCAGCCCTGTCATCTTACAGATGAGGAAATGGAGTTCAGGAGATGTTAAGCAAATTACCTAAAGTCACAGTTAGTTGCAGAACAGTGCTTAGAACCTAGGATTCCCGGTTGTCTATCCATTACTATTTCCATGATAGATTTTGATAAAGATTTTAGAGAGAAAAGTCAGCATAAGCTAGTCCTTAAATTGTAGTTAAGCTATACATACCCAAGAACATACATACATACATATGTATGTGTATGTATATACACATACATGTATATATGTGCATGTGTATATGTAAGTCTCTATTTGTGTATATAAGTATGTATGTTTGTACATATTATTTGAAGGGATTTTTTTTATGTGGGTTGGTTTTGTTTTTTTACATTACAAAGCTTTTACATATTATTCCTAGTTCATGAGAGGACTCCTGTAACAAAGGAAAACTAATAATTCAGTAACCTCATCTGAAACTACATGCAATATATCACATCTTTAACATCCCATCTCTCTGTCATTAAAAATGATCAGAAATCAATTTTCTCTCCCTCTTACCCTTGTCCCATTAAAAAAAGAAATCATATATCTTGTGACAAATATTCATGTCAAGCAAAACACATTTTCTCAAAATATTAAAAAAATACAAAATACAAAAAATACATATGCATGTATATGTGTGTGATTAGGGTGTCATTCTACATCCTAATTCCATCACTATTCTGTAGCAATAGCATGTGTCATCATTCGTCCTCTAGGATCATGAATGGTCGTTGCATTGATCAGAGTTCTTACAGTTTTGAAGATTGTTTATTTTTACAATGTTATTGTCATCTATATAAATTGTTCTCCTGGCTCTGATCATTTCATTCTTTTCAGAACATTGCTGTAACAGTGTGAATTGTTTTTCTGAACTAATGGAAGGTATGGCATTTCAGGCAGGGGTTGGAGAAATAATATAAGCAAAAAATAGTAATGAAAAGACATATTCAGGTGATAGGGATAAAAACAATCTGGTTGGAGTAGAAGATTTTAGTAGAAGAATAGTAGGTGGATAGCCCCTTTGATTCTGACTTTTCATTACAACATGACTAATGCGGAAATACGTTTAATAAGATTGTACGTGCATAGTCTATGTCAGATTACAGGCTGTTTTGGGGAGGGGAGGAGGGATGGGAGGGGGAAATTTTAGAACTCAAAATCTTATAAAAGTGAATGATGAAAAATAAAAACAATTAATTAAGATTAATTAAGATCAGAGCAAAAAAAAATGTAAGATGAGGTCAGACCGTGTAGGGAGAGCCTTAAATGCCAGCAATGCACAATCTGGATTTTATCCCAAAAGTAATAGGGAAAACCTACTCAATGCTAAGGCTCCCAAATTCCTTTAAGTCAATTTGGGTCCCTTTTCTCCTCAATTGCTCCTTACTCCCAAAGGTACAGAGCTGAGGGCCACAGGAGCCCCAGATGGGGACTGAGAAGATAGGATAATCTCATCTCTATCAGTAGGGTCTGGGGTTCGTAGTCTACCTCCAATTGGCTCTTTACCGTGGATGGGGGACTAACTTGATCTCACTGATTCTTAGTTTCCTCATAGAAAACTATAAGAAAAATACTCATAGGATACACTTTATCAGTCAACAAGTCAACAAATATTTATTAAGATTTTACCATGTTAGGCACAATGCTAAAACATTGAAGATACAAAGAAAGGGAAAACATGGTCCCTACTCTCAAGGAGTGCTTAGTCTGATGAGGAAGACAACATCTTAACAACTATGTAAATACAAGATGTATTCAGGGTATGTGTGTGTGTTCATCCTTCATTGCCGAAGAAGACCATGCCATCAGAGAAATGATGACATGACTTGCACTTGACTTTGTTTTGAGTGAGGGAGGGCTGTGTAGGTTACCAGCCTCACTTCTCCTCCAGAGCCATCTGAATCCAGTGACCAGATATTCATCAGGATGACTGGAGGTGACCCAGGATGAGGCAATTGGGGTTAAGTGACTTCCCAAGGTCACACAGCTAGTGAGTGTCAAGTGCCTGAAGTGAGATTTGAACTCAGGTCCTCCTGACTCCTGCACTGGTGCTCTATCCACTGCACGTAGTGCAGAGAGCACTAGCCTTAGAGGCAAAAGTACTTGAGTTCAAATTCTGCCTATTAGTCATTCAGGATAAATGGAAAAGGGAAAGGATCAAGGGAGGGAGTTGCTATGGAGTGCACAAGGAAAATTAGGATTTGAGCTGTAACTGGAATATTAATCCTCTCACACGTTCTCTATTCCAATCAAACTAGCCTTCCAGCTATTTCCTATTCATGATATTCCAACTCCCACCTCTTTATCTTTCCATGAGTCATTCCCTATGTCTGAAATGTATCACCTTTTCACCTGCACTGAATAGATTTTCTATCTTCCTTCAAAGCACAATTCAGACACTACCTCCTACATGAGGTCCCAGACACACCTTGGACAAATCACTTAAACTTCTGTTTGTCTCAGTTTCTTCATCTGTAAAATGGGGATAATAGCAGCACCTATATCCTCAAATGAGATGATTGAAAAGTACATATCACAGTCCCTGGCACATAGTAGGTGCTTCATAAATTCTAGCTGTCATCGTTATTATTGTTAACTTCTTGAGTTATTTCTAGGAATTCTCTCCCTCTTGAAATTACTTTCTATTGGTTGTATATGTTGTATATGTATATATGTTGTGTCCTGCAATATAGTGTAAGTTTCCTGAAGATAGGGAGTGTTTCTTTTTCCTTTGACTCCCCAGAACCTGGCTCAGTGCCTTGTATATAGTAAGTTCATTGCAAATGTTTGGGGTTTTTTTTTATAACATTCTTTTTTGTAAATTTTGAGTTCCAAATGCTCTCCCTCCTTCCAGCCCCTTCCCAACCTCTTGAGAAGGCAAGCGATGTGATAGCAATTATACATAAGAAATGCAAAACAGATTTCCATATTAACCATATTGCAAAAATTATGAAAGCATGAAAAATTAAGAAAGTGAAAAAATTATATTTCAATTTGCTCTCAGATTGTTCCCAGAGTTCTAGGTCTGAAAGTAGATAGCCATTATTCATCATGAGTCCTTTGAATTATCTTGGATCATTGTATCCATCAGAGATCAGAGTTCATCATCACATAACAGATGTTTGTTGAATTTAACAGGTGCAGAGGGAGGGGGAAGACATTCTAGGCATAGGGACACTAAATGAAAAGATCAAGATGGGATAGAAAAAAACGTTTGAGGGACAGTGAACAATTCAGGTTAGCTGGACCATCGAGCTTCACACTTCATAGTATAAAATAAGACTGATGGTAGTATAGGATGAGATTGTGGTAGGCCTTGAGTGCCAAGTAATTATTTCCATCCAAATGAGGGTTTTCCTTCAAAGTGAACTTCTTAGGAAGCCATATACATATTCCAATGACCTTACCATTGTTCAAAATCTAAGATTTTCTCTTGGAAATAGGTCTAATTTTACAGCCACACCAAAAAAAAAAAATAGTTTCATTACTTTAAGTAACAGCAAGTCAGTCAATAAGCATCTATTAAATATCTTCCACATACCAAGCACCATATTAAATGCTGGAAATTATATTTTCTTTTCATTTTTTTGTTTTTATTTCTTCCTCCTCTCCTAATTCCCCCCCTCAATAAGTTCTAAGAATCATTCCCAAGCCATTCCCTGGAGCTTGAGCAAAAACAACCTCCTTGGAATAAGTGAATGGCCTTCCAAGGGTGACCACTTTGAAAGGAACAACACTCATATGGATGAACAAATTGTTTATTGTCTTAGAGCTGAGCCTCTTTCCCTTTTTTATAACATGGACCCCTTTGGCAGTCTGGTGAAGACTATGGACTCCTCAGAATAAAGGTTTTAACTACATATAAGAACACAGAAAGAACACATAAGACTACAAAAGAAACCAATTATGTTGAAATACAATTATTGAAATTTTGAAATATTGCTTTAGAAATATCAGGTTAAGGATCTCTGCTTAGAGCCTCACCTCATCTTGCACATTGGAAGCTAGATATTCTTGCATCCAATT
Source organism: Potorous gilbertii (assembly GCA_028658325.1). Classification (NCBI taxonomy): domain Eukaryota; kingdom Metazoa; phylum Chordata; class Mammalia; order Diprotodontia; family Potoroidae; genus Potorous; species Potorous gilbertii. The sequence continues at coordinate 492,986,062 of CM053771.1, forward strand.
CCACATTGTGACTTCCCCCATCCCAGTTTCACTATATCAAAGATTGGCATGAGAAATTAAATGGGAATTTTGGGGAAGTTTTGCAGAAGCCACAGACAACACAGGAAAGACAGAAGACAAGACAGAAAAAGTTTAGAAGCTCAGAAATACATAAAATACATGTATAGTGTTACACAATATTAACATTTTATCTTTTAATATCATAAAAATTCGAACTTCTCTGGCACAAAGGGAGAGCCAAAAAGTTTTTCACGAATTTTCCAGATCATGGAACTACTGTATCCCCAATCCCCACAATGTGGAAGGAATAACTTTATGCAGTTATTTAGATTCCCTGTACTCATTCCCTTATGAGTAGAAAAAAGGGAAGGAAGGAAAGAAATTTCTCTGCTCTCTTTTGCAGGCAGCCGGGTGTCTACAATGGCAGGCACGATCAATATAAACTCAGAAGAGCTACTTAAATTGACTTATGATGATTACAATTTTTCTGGATACAGTACTGACCTGCCACCTTTGGATGAGGATGCAGCCCCTTGCCGCATAGAGGACTCAGGCCTCAACAAGTATTTTGTCATCATAATATACATCCTTGTGTTCTTGCTGAGTTTGCTGGGAAATTCACTGGTGATGTTGGTCATCCTCTACAACCGGCTCAGCCGTTCAGTCACAGATATCTACCTGCTCAACCTGGCTGTAGCTGACCTGCTCTTTGCCCTTTCCCTACCCCTTTGGGCTGCCTCCAAGGTGAAAGGTTGGATCTATGGCACTTCTCTTTGCAAGTTTGTCTCTCTTCTGAAGGAGGTCAACTTCTACAGTGGCATTCTGCTTCTGGCCTGCATCAGTGTGGACCGCTACCTAGCCATTGTCCACGCCACTCGTACTTTGACTCAAAAGCGCCAGTGGGTAAAATTCATCTGCATGGGCATCTGGGGCCTGTCCTTGATCCTGTCCATGCCTGTTCTTTTCTCCCGAGAGGCAGTCAAGTCAGATGATTATGGCTTTGTCTGTTATGAGAACTTTGGCAACAATACTACAAAATGGCGGCTGATACTGAGGATCCTGTCCCAGTCTTTTGGTTTTGTCCTGCCCCTACTGGTCATGCTCTTCTGCTATGGCTTCACCCTGCGCACCCTCTTTGAGGCACACATGGGACAGAAGCATCGGGCCATGCGGGTCATCTTTGCTGTAGTTCTTGTTTTCCTACTCTGCTGGCTGCCTTACAATCTGGTGCTGATCATTGACACTCTCATGAGGACCAAGATAATTCAGGACACTTGTCCACGAAGGATGGTGCTGGAGAATGCCATAAATACCACTGAGGTGCTGGGCTTTTTCCATAGCTGCCTCAACCCCATTATCTATGCTTTCATTGGACATAAATTTCGTTACAGCTTCATCAAAATCCTAGCTGCCCATGGTATGGTCAGCAAAGAGTTCTTAGCCCAGCACAGCAGGCCCTCAGTCCATGGTTCCTCTTCTGGAAATACGTCTACCACTCTGTGAAGCTCACTCTGGTCCAGCTCTTCTGGGTCTCTCCCTGTCCTTCTCTGCCTTTCTCCCGTCTCCAAAATTTCACTCTTGGATGGGTTAGTTTCTCCTTTTTCATGGATGCCACCACAATGGAATATAGGGGGAACATGAGAGTCCTCATGGGATACCACCTCAACTGCATGATGCAGGAATTATATGTACCCCTACCATGAACTCTTGAGTTACGGTTGTCATACCAGTAGGACAGCTGCTATTATTCAACCCCCTCAGCCCATAGCACGATTTCCTGAGACTTTAAAACCTAGATCCTATTTAGAGTAACTATTAGGGGATTCTACAGCAGAGAAGGGCAATGGGGGAGGGGAGGAGAATTGTCAGATTTTATAAATAGGTCTGTTTTCATCTCATCTCCTTGTCTGTCATTGGAGGAAGCTAGATGACTCAGAGGTTCTGGAGTCAGGAAGGCCAGACTCGGATATACACTAGCTGTATGACCCTGATCAAGTGACTTAATCTCTTAAAGCACTGGAAAAGGAAATGGCAGACTACTCCAGTATCTTGCCAAGAAGACCCCATATGGGGTCACAAAAAGTAGGATGTGACTGAAAGACTGAACAGCAACAGCCTTGTCTATCAGAGACTTGGTACTCGGACATAGAAATTAGATGTGAAGATGGACTTCTAGTTAGCCACCTGCAAAGATAGACCTGATCTCTATCCTTACTCTTGGATTTGTTCAGCTGAAAATAAATCTTATCAGGAAATGTGTCCTTTACTTGCCCATCACCCCTTTTTTCTTGAACCTGTAAGATCTTTGGTGTAATAAAGAGTCAGAGACATAGAGTGAGGTTTGGGCACTGTGGAAGGCTAAAATGGCTAGCAACCAAGATCAATTAGATAGGTGTGTGGTAAATTCTGTGCTCTCTTGGGTTAGGCCAACAGTTCCTTTCTATTCCTTGTGGTGTGAAACTCAATTTTCCCCACCTACAAATACAAACACACAAACATTGTTAAAGGAATTGAAGAAAAAGATCTAGTGTGTGAAAAATACCCTGCCAAAAAAAATTTTTAAGCTATGGGAAGACTTAAATAAAGTGATGTAAAGTGAGTTAGCAGAACTAAAAGAACATACACAATGGCTACAAAAATGTAAACTAAAAGAACCACAACAAAAAAATAGAAATTATATGAAATAACAATGACCATATTTGGTCCCAAAGGAGAAATAAGTGAACACACCTCCCTTCCTTCTTTGAAGACGTAGGCAACCATAGGTGTGAAACACTGTATCAAGTATCAGACTTGTTTGATGGATTTATTAGTTTTCTTGAACTCATTTTTTTCCTCTTTTTTTATTCTTTGCTATAAGAAATGGCTCTAGGAAAGGCAACATGAGTAGAATATGTAATAAATGAAGATGATACTAAAATACGTATATATATATGTATATATATATACATATATATATATATAATTTTTAAAGAGCAACATCTTGTGAAAAAATAGAAAAAAAAATATGTGCAATTCATTCAAGAGAAATGTCCTGAATGATGATTGGACTCAAGTCTCTACAGAGTCAATGTCAAGGACAGCAGAACCACCTGCAGGACAACTCCATTTTGAAAGGAACTAGAGAGAATGGGCAGTACAGTGGAATAGGTTTAGATTTTAAGGAAACAAGTATTGGGAGCAAGGCAGTAAAAAGAATTTGATATTTTATTCCCCACATTAGACTTATCAAATGTCTAGTCACCTAATCTTTATCATCTCTTTTGAATGAATTTTTATACAGGTATATTTTCTCCAGTGCTTTGGAAGCCTGAAGAAACTTCAAGCAGGTATATAATTTTAGCCTGGAAATTGTTCTGAAGGCTTGATCAGAGCAACTGACCATTCTTACCATATATTTAAACACTCATAAAGGCTATAATGGTCATCAAATTTTGAGCTTTAAGAGAATTCAAAAATTATTTAGTGTACTTACTTTTTATAATTGTACTTTAATATTCATTTAAAAATATTTGAGTTCCAAATTCTCTCCCTCCCTCAAGCCACTCCCCCACCCATTGAGAAGGTAAGTAATGTGATAACCATTATGTATGTGAAGTCGTGCATATTAGCCATACATTTAGCCAATCTGTATTAACCATGTTGTACACACAAGAAAAAGAAAGAAAGAAAAAGAAAGGAAGTGAAAAAAATATGTTTCAATATGCCTTCAGAGCTCATCATTTCTCTCTCTGGAGATGGATAGAATTTTTCATCATGAATCCTTTGGAATTATCTTGGATCGTTGTACTGAATAGCGTAGCTAAAGTCTTTCATAGTTGATCATCATGACAATGTTGTTGTTGCTATGTGTGATGTTGTCCTGGTTTTTCTCACTTCACTTTGTGTCAGTTCATATAAGTCCTGACAGGTTTTTCTGAAATCCACCTGCTCATCATTTCTTAGAGAACCATAGTATTTCCTCACAACCATATGACTTGTTCAGTTATTCCCCAGTTGATGAGCATCCCCTCAATTTCCAATTCTCTGTCACCACGAAAAAAGTCATTGTAATTATTTTTGTACATATAGGACAATTTTCCTTTTTTCTTTGATCTATTCAGGATACAGACCTATAGTTGGATCAAAGGGTATGCAAACTTTTATTGCTTTTTGGTCACAGTTCCAAATTGTTGTTCAGAATGATTGGTTAATCCACTAATTTGAAGGCAAACTGAAGAAAAAAGTTCAAGCCCTTCTTTCTCCAAAATAGAATTGGAAGAAATGGCTGTAAAAAGAGTAATTTTCAGTCACTACTAAAACCAGGGATTAAATGGATTGAGTTTAGCTCTGACTAAAGAGAGGGGGATGAATTGGCATGACATGAATGTAGTCGGAACATTCTCTTAGGTTTCATTCAGATCCGGAGACAATTTCTCTTTCCCTTTAATAAATTATGGAAGCAGCATCTCTAATCATAACATGGAGATAAGAAAATCTCGTCAGTAAAGAATATGGAAGATTGATTAACTTGGCATTGATAAAGACTCAGTCAGTGACTGTCTGACTACTCTCTTCATCTTTCCTGTCCTCTCACTGTATCATTCTCCTCAATAAGATTCTTCCCCATAATCCTCCAGAAGATTTGGGGTTGATGGAATGACCTTAACAATTGTTAAAAGTCTCTATTAAGCTCTTATGTGAACATGGCCTTATGCTGGTGCTATACCTGTAAAATCAGCGATACGTAGCTCTGTTCCTTCAGGGTAATCTGATCTAAGATAAACATGAACAATGCTCTACACATAGAAAGTAGTGTACTGTAGTGGAATCTTGAATTTATAGTTCATAGATTTGAATTCAAATCCAGGCTCTACCACTTACTGTGTGACTTTGGAAAAGTTACTTAATGTCTCTGTTCCTCAGTTTCCTCATTTATAAAATGGCAGTGTATTAGTACCCATACTGCTTAACTCACAGGGGTGTTGGGAGAAAAACTTTATAAACCTTCAAGTGCTCAATAAAAATTAAATCACGTCCTTTTGTGGATCCTAGCTTCCCAGTTTATCAGCCTCTTAAATTCACTCACAAGGGTGGCCACACCTTAGATCTTACCATCACTTCTATATTTCTGATTCAGAAATTCCTTCTTCACATCCCCGTCTCAAAACCATCTTTTTTGTTGTTTCATTTCCCTTAAACCCATTCTTTACTCTTACTGGGATATCTAGTCCTTTTGTCCTTCTCTGTCTTCCTACTCCTTCATTCCTGCTTCAGCCTTACTTTCTTCCCTTGACCATACTGATGTTATAGTCAACCACTTCAATAAAGCACTATCCTCTACTTATCCCCTGGTCTTTTTTCCAACCTTCAATCTGGAGCAATTTCCCCAGTAATCTTCATTTGCCACTCAAAACATTTGGGCACTGCTAAAGGAAGTCATATAACTATGCCTACTAGATCCACTTAAAAAATTGATGTGATTTAATCTCTACTGGATCTCACTGGTGCATGGCAATCCTTTTATTTATTGTTGACTGAACTTCCATAGTGGCTGCTTTGACCTCAAAGGGGTTAAGAAGAGTAGGACATAACCGAACAACACTTGTGTCCTTGACCTCTTCCCTTTCTGCCTTCTTTAGGAGCTTGCCCCATCAAAAAAAAATCCCTTTGTCTCTCTCAGTTATAGACTAGCTTCTTACCTACAGCCTAGAAAGATATTTAAGTCTCTTTTATCCTTAAAAAAAACTTCCATTTGCAGGAAAATGATAAATGTTGGAGAAGATGTGGGAAAATTGCAACACTAATGCATTGTTGGTGAAGTTGTGAACTGATCCAATCATTCTAAAGAGCACTTTGGAACTATGCCCAAAGGACTAAAAAATGTGCATACCCTTTGATCCAGCAATAACACTACAAGATCTGTATCCCAAAGAGATCATAAAAAATGAAAAAGGATACATATGTACAAAAATGTTTATAGTAGCTCTTTTTGTGGTGGCAAAGAATTGGAAATTGAGGGGATGCCCATCAATTGAGGAATGACTGAACAAGTTGTAGTATATGAATATAATGGAATACTATTTTGCTATAAGAAATGATGAATAGGAAGACTTCAGAGAGGCCTGAAGGACTTATATGAACCGATTCTGAGTGAAAGGAGCAGAACCAGGAGAACTTTCTACACAGCAATAACCACAGTGTGTGAGAAATTTTTCTGGTAGACTTAGCCCTTTGCAGCAATGCAAGGACCTAAAAAATTCCCAATGGATTCCTGAGGCAAAATGCCATCCACATTCACAAAGAATTGGATCACAGATTGAAGCATACTATTTTTCTCTTGTGTTATGTTTTGCTTTGTTTTCATGGTTTCTCCCATTCTTTTTAATTCTTCTATGAAACATGACTAAGATGAAAATGTATTTAATAAGAAGGTATGTGTAGAACCTATGTAAGATTGCACACCATCTTGGGGAAGGAGGGGGGAAGGAGGAGAAAGGAAGGGGAAGAGAGAGGGAGAAAATCTAAGATATATAGAAGTGATTGTAGAAAACTGAAAATAAATAAATTAATTTAAAATTGTTTTTAAAAGAATTAATATACTAAGCTAAGAACAGATGTTTGGATTGCTAATGGTTCTTGGAAAAGCACCGTATTAGAAGTGCTCAAAATTCCCTCCCTGAATAATGACTTGCTACTGTCGAGACAGTACACAGTACATACTGGAGTCATTTAATAAATAATGGATTAAAAAAATGAATCTTGAGGTCAAGCCCTCAGTCCCACATGTTCCCCCATGTGTGTGTGTCATCACCTTTGTGCTTTAAATGTGTATACACTTGCCCCAGGGACAGAGTACATGCAAAGGGAAGACTGTGGCCCTGGTTTGGGGGAATGTTTTTATAACATCTATCTTTTCTATATTTTCTTAATAGATATTCTTTTATAAAAACTAATTGACATCAGCAGGTTGCTTGATATTGAGAGAGCACACCAGATGGGGGTTCATAGATAACAGTACTAGAAAACCCCCTCAGACACTTGACACTCACCAGCTGTGTGACCTTGGGCAAGTCACTTAACCCCAATTGCCTCATCCTGGGTCATCTCCAGTCATCCTGATGAATATCTGGTCACTGTATTCAGATGTCTCTGGAGGAGAAGTGAGGCTGGTGATCTGCACAGCCCTCTCTCATTCAAAACAAAGTCAAGTGCAAGTCATGTCATCATTTCTGTGATGGCATGGTCTTCTCCAGCAACGAAGGATGAATACACACCAGAAAACCCAGACTCTAAAATGACCCCTAGAATACCATTCAACTGCCCTCTGGGGAATCAGCTTTCCAGTTAGGGGTTAGAAGAGTAAGCCCAGGCAGAGTACTACATATGGAAAGCACTTTGCAAAATCTAAAGCTATAAATAAATAAGTATCAGCTATTATTATGAAGAATATGATTCACATTTTAGTGTAGAGAACTATCTGATCTAAGAGTAACATGTTGATTTCTATTGTGCCTGGAGCATTTAACACATAGTCCTAGATGGTAACCCCTCCAATCAGTCTTCTTAGGAACAATAAATAAGTCAACAAGTCAAGGCAATAATCACTTGTCAGAGTCCGACACTATGTATCAAGCACGGAAATGATACTAGATTGACAATAATGATAAGTAAGGCTAATACTGGTTCAGGATACACAGAATAAATGGGCAGCTAGGTGGTACAGATGATAGTGTAGTGGATTTGCAATCAGGAAGACTCATCTTCATGAGTTCAAGCCTGGACTATGACACTTACTAGCTGCATGACCCTGTTCAGGTTACTTAACCGTCAGTTAAGTTTCTCAGTTTCTCCTCTGTAAAATGAGCTGGAGAAGGAAATGGCAACCCCTTCCAGTACCTTTGTGAAGAAAACCACAAATGGGGTTATGAAGAGTCAGACAGAACTGGAAAAAAGACTGAACAAAAACAACACAGAGAGTAGACATAAGGACCGTGATTTCATAGTCAGTGTGTTGGTTGTGTTCGTCCTTTGTTGCCAAAGACCATGCCATCAGAGAAATGATGACGTGACTTGCCCTTGACTTATTTTGAGTGAGGGAGGGCTGTGCAGGTCACCAGCCTCCCTTCTCCTCCAGCGCCATCTGAATCCCAGTGCATCTTGGGTCATACTCAGTCTAACTCTTTACCAAATCCTTAAGGGATGATTTTGCCAAGCTCCCTGAAAAGTCTAGAGTCTCCAGATTGCAGGAAATGTCTGTCCTTAACCACGTTTCAATATAATTTTTTCTCTTCAACTAAAATTCTTCATCTCTCCCCTTTCATTGTCTCCTTACTCTTGCTCGCTTTCCCTTACTCTCCCACATACCTACTCCTTTTCTCTGACTCACCAAACTCCTTCCTCATCCTCCAAGAAGATCTTTCCCTTTGTTCAGAGGGATATAAAAAGGCATGTGCAGGTTATCCCAAGTCACATCCAGGCAAGTCACATTTCAGATAGAAAGCTATTAAAAAGCTCATTCATATTCAATGAAACAAAGCTCAGCATGTTCTTTAGAACCTTACATTTGCTAAATAGCAACCATGTATCAGGTGCTCAGACTGAAACATGAGCTTCCTAAACAATGTCAAGACCTCCATGGGAAGCCCAGTCAGGAAGGAGTGGATTGTGAGAAGGTTTCCCCAGTTAAGGTAGCTGGTCTTCAAAGGCAGGGACTACATGTTAAAGTTCTTCAAAATACCTGGTGGCACCAAATACAGATACTCAGTAAAGAATTAACTGATAAGTCTCTCTCTGAGGTTCTGTGGTCATGAGCGATGAAACCTGAGTGCCCACCACCACCACTTTATACTGGTTTTAGAAAGAAGAGGATAGAGGACTAAGAAGGAATTTGCCAACAGGTCATCTCACGAGGTCACATAATTTGTTCCTCTTTTCCTTTCCTCCTATGTTTGTCCTCATTTCTGTTCTTCATAAAGTCAGTTTCAGAAGCCTCTTGTCTTCTAAAGAGCTCACAACTGTAGTCCTAAGGCAGACTAGTGATGCTTTCAGATCTCTCCTATAACATTCCATCAACATAAATCGAACAGAATTCAAAGCCAATGGGCTCAAGTCCAAGAAAATTGGGGAGACAACAAAAAAAAGGAGGCACGGTGAGAATGCTGCCCCATCTTTAGGCTCTGCTCTCCAAGACTTAGATAATCAAAACAAAAAAAAAGACCATAAGGGTCTTTGAAGAAGTCCATCATTTACCAGGAAAAGTGGAGAGTTGCCCAACAGGGACTTGTACAGAAAGAACGTCTGTGTCAACATCCTTCATCTGTAAACAACTAGACCTAGCTTCCCATCAGTGGACTCAGTGCTGCTGTGGGAAGTACTCTGAGTATACAAAGGTCTAGGTTTCTGTTTCTCAAATAAGAGTAATAAAAAATTTCATAATGTTTTTCCTTCTTTCCATAGGCCCTAAATGTTATCTACATAAGAGCTAAATGATAAAAGCTAGGTATCTATTTCATTTTGATAAGATGACTTGTAAAAATTTTATCTGGGGACCAAAAGGAGTTTTAGTTACTGAAACTGAAAATAATTTGAATTATAGTAACAGGGGCTGGGAACATCAGAGAAAGTAGAGAATAAGGACCCTCAGAACTAGTATAGTTGCCCATAGAGTCAGGGATGACTTAGAGAAAAAAGGATTTAGTGATCATAGCAGGGTACTTCCAAGTAAAAACAGGATAGGAATACAGGAATGAAATTCCAAATGGACTAGTTACTTATGACCTAAGTATAGTTGGAACTTGATGTTACGTTCCAGGTTTTCAGGGATATTTTATATTAAGAAAATCCTAGCTCTGAAAATCCTTAGCATAAGAGGTAAACTACAGAATGATTAGTCATGTAACAAAAGGTTCCTTCCATTTACAAAAGAATTCATACTTTCCTATTCAATTGTTTTGTAAATTATTAATTATTTAACAGAAGTTGAAAACCAGAGAAATTTTAAGTATTAGGAGCTACTGTCAAGTAGAGGTCAAATAGAAAACAAGAAAAAAATGCCAAAACATTATTCAATTTCCAAAAAAATACATAAATTTTTTTCAGGAATGCATCAATCATGTAAAGTAAAGTACACCCGTATTCAGTGAGCCCAGATCAGACCTTGGCTCTACTTCCATATCCAATTCTGTGACACACAGCTAAGGAGAGAGCTATGGATGTAAGGATGGGGTCAAACCAGCCCCAAATTGAATAATGATACAAAATACTGGTGACTGGAGATAGAGATTGGGACAAATCACCTATAGACAAAGAAATACAAATTTTCAGACTAGTAACAAGGGCCATCAGTGGAATCCTCTGATCTGCTGAACTGAAGTACCTCCTATGGAAATGGCCATATGGTCTAGCCCCATTCTATGTGACAAGCTCATTGACCTCCTGCTAGACTTGTTATACCAATTCCCCATTGTGTCAAGCAGAATTATACACTGTGCATCTTGGAACATGAACTCCTGTGGAGTCATCCCCAGCAAATTATAAGAGGCGTTGAAAGACTCTCCTCCCTTGTTTTTTGAGCATACCACTTTGGGACTCTGGCAGCTCTCCCTTGGGTTTCCAATAAAAAGCAACTGGAATTTCTCTCTCCTTCCTCCACCAGCAGCAATAGAAGTTATAAACATACAGCAACAAGAATATGTACTTACCCAGGTAAGCCTGAGACTGACCTCAAATATCTGGATGCTTCTACTTTACATTTCTCCCCTGAACACAGGACACAGAACATAAAGTCAGAGGAATAGTTGGGTGTTTCCAATCTCAGGTTGTGAGGTTGTGAGTTCCCAGGTACCCAAGTCAGTGCCACTTGTCCAATAAAAAGAACTTTTTTGTGCTACTATCAGCTTCTTAGAGAAGAAGATGATGTTTGACAGACTTATCCTAAACCAGAAGGGTCTAATGGTCAATTACTAGCTCGCCAAAAGATCTTTTCTAAGAAAGTGACCATAAAATATTTATTCAGTTGTCCCACATACATCCTGGGATAATATAGGGTATCCCAAAAGTCTTTTACCATTAAAGCTTAAAAGACTTTTGGGATATCCTAATATAATAGGTATGTTGGATTACCATTTTATGTTTCAAATTTTGTTAATATGCATCATTTAAAAGGAATTCTATTTGGTTTAGAAACTGAATCACAGGAGATCTGTACTTCAGCTGCCATTTTTATTAGCTAAATAAAATAATTACCTCTTCAACCTAATCACCCAGTAGTCAACCACCCTTTGCTTGAAGATTTCCATTGAAAAGAAAGTGACCATCACCTAAGATGGCCACTCCACTTTTGTGCAGTTCTCATTGTGAAGAAGTTTTTTCATCCGTTACATCAATTATTTGCCTCTCAGAAACTTTTACTCACACTGTCCTTAATCTTCCCCACTGGTATCAAGAAAAAGTCTTCAGGCATGGGGCCTCAAGGTCACATGTGGTCTTGTAGGTCCTTGGGTGCAGCCTTTTGACTGAATCCAAGTTTTCAAGAACAAATTATTTTATTGAGGGAATTTGTTCTGTGAAGTTTGGATTCAGTCAAATGGTCCCACTTGAGGACCTAGAAGGCAACATGTGGCCTTGAGGCCTCAGATTCTTCTGGCACTTAACCAGGTACCACCAGTACTTCAAATAATTGAAAATAGCTATCATTTTTTCTCCTTTCCTTCCCATTTCCCAGTAAAGCTTCTCTTCAGGTTAAACACTCCCCATTTCCTTCAGGTGATCTTATGATCTCAAGGGGAGATAGAGAGTGGGATAGGAAGGGAACAATGCTTAGGTTGTTATGCATCAGGCACTGGACTAAGTGCTTTACAAATATTATCTGATTTGATCCTCACGGCAACCCTGGGACACAGGTGTTATTGCTATCTACATTTCATAGTTGAGGAAAATGAGACAGAGATGAAGTGATTTACTGAGTCACACATAGCTAGGAAGTCTCTGAGGCCAGATTCCCTGACTCCTGGGGTATCTGGGTGGCACAGTGGATAGAGCACCAAGCCTGGAGTCAAGAGACTCATCTTCCTGAACTCAGATCTGGCTTCAGACACTTACCAGCTGAGTGACCCTGAGCAAGTCACTTAAGCCTGTTGGCCTCAGTTTTCTCATCTGTTAAATGAGCTGGAAAAGGAAATGGCAAACCACTCCAGTATCTCTGCCAAGAAAACCACAAATGAGCTCATGAAAAGTCATACATGACTGCAAAACGACTGAAAAAACTTCCTGACTCCAGGTCTGGCATTCTACCCTCTGTCTCACCTATCTCGGAACTCCAGGAACTCGGCCAGTGTGGAAAGGTGGACAGCAACCAGTTGTGAAGGACCAAAAGATCCTGTTGTCTTACACCTTTCTTGTCCTCTCTCATCCAACAACACCAGTCTTCTTTCCTGACTTTCTTGTTATTTCTCACACACCACATTCCCCCACGCTTTCTCACTTAGACATCCCTGCTCTGGAATGCTCTCCCTCCTCACCTCAGCTTCCTGATTTCTCTGACTTCCTTCCAGACACAGCTTAAATCCTATCTTCTGCAAAATTTCCTGCTCCAATACCAACCAATCCCCATATCTCCCTTTCATACTCCTTAATTGATGGTGCATTTCTTCTGAAGTTACTCCATAGCTACACTGTTTAATCTTGTATAGTTGTTAGTATATTATCACCTGCTTTAAAATGTAAGCTCATCAACCTTCTTTGTAGTGGCCAAGAGCTGGAAATTGAGGGGATGCCCATCAACTGGGGAATGACTGAACAAGTTGTGGATACGACTGTAAGCAGGCAGACTTCAGAAAATCTGGGAAAGACTTATATGAACCAATGCTGAGTGAGGTGAGCAGAACCAGGAGAACATTGTACATAGTAACAGCCATAGCGTGGGATGACATTGTGATAGACCTAGTTCTTTGCAGAAGTTCAAGGACCTAAAACAATTCCAAAGGTCTCATGATGGAAAATGCCATTCACATCCAGAGAAAAAACTATGGGGTCTGAATGCAGAGTAAAGTACACTTTCCTTATTTTTGTTTGTTTCTTTTCTTTCTCAGGGTTTCACCCATTCATTCTAATTCTTCTATACACCATGACTAATGTGAAAATATGTTTAATAAGAATGTATATGTAGAGTCTGTATCAGACAGAGGCTGTCTTGGGGAGGGGAAAGGGAAAGGGAGAAAAATTGAAAGCTTATGGAAGTGAATGTTGAAAAATAAAAATATATAAATTAACTAATAAAAATGAAACGTAAGCCTTTTAAGGGCAGGGATTGTTTTTACCGTTTTTGTATATGCAAGGCATAGTGCCTGGCACACTGTAAGTATAAATGCTTTTCAATTGATTGATTAGTTGGTTGATAACTCTTAGCATAGGGATTGAGTTTCTTAGGCCCTCTGTCCCTGTTAACCTGCTCTTCACCACAATCTACTTTCTACAAGTTGAAGGGAAGCCTTCCTTTTGAGGAAGACATCCCTGGTTGTTTACAGTAATGGCAACCACAGAGGTAAGGATGTGGCTTCAGAAATCTCTATTAGGCAACAGGAAAGGCATCATATTTCATGGGAAGTGACTGGATTTCTTCAAAAGTTCCTTTGCCCTTCCGGCTCCACCCTCACACCTCCTCTCCTTGGTGCCCCTTTCAGCTTTGATACTGGCTAAAATATAAGGTCAGTCAGCCGTCAAAGCACACAAACACTGCCTGAAGTCAGGCCCTTATTTTTAAATCCATAGAAGTTGTTGAATTGGTCAAACTATAATGAACCAAAAAGCACTAACACTCCAAAGCCTTCTATTTGTACTTAGCTGTCTTACACACAATAGCAGTCCTCTATGGAATTGAAGTTAGAGTTAGTAAGAACCAGTTTTGATTAATGGAAGTTCCAGAGTTTAAGTTATAGGACCATAGATTTAAAGCTGGAATGTACCTCAGAAGCCACTGAGTCCAGCTTTTTCATTTTATTGGATGAGGAAACTGAGGCACAAAGAAATTGATTGACTTGCCTATAGTCACGTGGTCACTATGACTGAGCACCAGGCTACAGTGGAATGGTATTAACTTTCTATGTGTTTCATGGATGTTTCATGGATTTAAAAATAAAGAGATTGGAGAGAGGGAATAACTGGGGGATAAAATTCTAATTATACTCCCATTCAGGGGGTTTGCAGAGGGGAATATCTAAGGAAGGGAAAGAGTAGTTCTTAGTTGCTGGTAGATAGTTCTCATAAGATTGGACCTGGTGGTCTCGAAACCACACTGACAAGTTTCCCCCTTAAGGGAGGATGTAGTTTATAGAATCTATGCATGGAAACCAGTGTTATAAGACTAGGTCTGATGGTCTTAAGGTGGTCTTAAGGTTATCATGATGGTCTCCCCTTAAAGGAGGCTATAAACTTAAAGAACACACTCTAAAATACTAACAATAATATTTTTTGAAAGCTAGTACAACTGTTTCTCCCAAATGATATTTTGTCTACCACCAGTTTGATTTTCTCTCTGACAACAAACTTTTAAATTACATTTTACCCTGACCCTTGATAGGTGAACTGGATAGTTTCAAGGTGGCCTCCCAAAATCAGATATAAGAACCTCAGTGTCAGAAGGGCACCTTGGAGCAGCCCCTTCCTGCTGGATGGACTCCCCTGTTTCTGTGGTCCCCAGTGCAGCACCACCCTTATGTGAATTATTTTCAGTGTTAGTGTATGCTCAGCTCCCTTTTTCTCTTTCCACTTTCCTCTCTTCCTTATTGCTTGCAATAAAGCTTTGTGTTGAACTGATTCCCGTTTTTGTACATGTTATTCTCAGCATTCAAACTCATCAATCAATCTATCAAAAGTCAAGGGATCCTTTCTCTCCCAACCCCCCTGCCTCTGGCTGCTCACAGACCTTCCTTTAAACATAAACTAGGTCCCCAGACAAGCACTTAACCATTGACAGCCACACTTACACAGAGCACTACGAGCTCAGTCATAGAAAGCACAGGTCTTTTTACATTCTCCCAGGAGGGACTCCCTTATGCCAGAAGACTGCCATAAAACAATAGTTACAGTAGAAACCTGCCCCCAGTTATGTTTCCAATCTCCCCTTTGCCTGCAGCTAATTTTCTTGTGGTTTCAACATCACCAGTTATGATAGCTTCACTGACTGTCACTACTGAACCCCTCCTTCTTAAATGGCACCATTCAACACTCTAAACTCGACCATCTCGAATTATCTCTAATAATTCAAAAGCTAGAATTTAGAATGAAGTTATTACTGGGTTGGAGTTGCAGGCTTGCTGCCTTCATCATAAAAACCCCTGGCTGCTCTCTGAGAAAGGAATTGCTTACAGTTGGTGAGAGGCTGGTTGGAAAGTTCACTGTCTGCCCTTCTTTCTTTGCTCTAGGACTGGAGGTAGGAAGAATGAGGACTTCAGAGGCAAAATAAAGCACATATGTTAAAAGTGATGGCTAAATATTGGTAAATATTATCAGCAGAGTGGTCTCACTGACAACCAATGAAGTTGCCAAAGAAATACAAACACCTAAGAATTCACCTCACAGAGAGAGTCGTCTAGTGCCATTTTTATAAGACCATTACTATCTAAATTAGGAGTAGGAAACGCTTTCAAAACAGCATGGGAAGATGTTCTCTCTTGGGCGGAGTCTCTAAATGAAAGGAATCTGCCAACTTTCTTCATTTGACTTTCCTATTAAAATGTAAATACCTCTGAAAAAGTCCAACCTTTAGCCCTTTCCAACTCACCTTAATTACCAATTGACCTTTTAGCAAGGATTTATGGGCCTGATAGAAGTTAGGAGCAGTCCTGGTTGGCTTTTCTTTGCTACAAAGAAGTGTTCACTAGATAGGAGGGATATCTTGAAATAACTGGGGACATAAAAACATAAGATATTAATAAAACTTACTTTTTTTAAAAAAAAAGAAAGAAATGAAGGTCAAAAGGAGAAAAAGCATAGGTACAAGAGGTATCTACTTCAAAATTTTGCTAAGTAAAGGGCCAACCTAGTAGCCTCTCTAGGGCTACCAAAAATCACCATGGATGTACATGTGTCATAGATTGTTTACCTTCATTTTAAAGCAAGCCTCCTCACCTTCAATATATGAGAGTTGGATAAAATGACATTTAATATATTTTGCAACTTTTTCCAAGAACCCAGTCAAGTCTATCGTTGCCATAGCAATGGTTACAGATCCATTGCATAAATATTTGTCAGTCTTGCTCCATGTTTTAAGCAATCAAACAATAAATATTTATTAAATGTCTACTATGTGTGAAGCACTGTGATAAGGTTGAGTATACAAAAAGATGCAAAAGATAGTCCCCACCCTCAAGGAGCTCACAAACCTGTGGGAGGAACAATACACAAACAAATGTGTATAATCTATATACAGGATAAATAAGAAATCATTTAGAGAGGGAAGGCATCAGAATTAAGAGAAGTTGACATTCTGTAGAGGAATTTGAAACTATGCCCAAAGAGCTATGAAAGCATACATAAACTGAAGGGCCAAGGTCTCACATTGCATCTTGGGGGGCCGTCTGCAGTCATTCTGATGAATATCAGGCCATTGGACCCAGATGGCTCAGGAGAAGAGAGTGAGGTTGGTGACCTTGCACAGCCCTCCCTCCCTCAAATCAATGTCAACTGCAAGTCATGTCATCATCCTAATGTCATGGTCCTTTTTGATAATGAAGGACAGATACAATAGCAACCACTACTATAGATCTGTATCCCAGAAGAGATTTTAAAAAAAAAAAGGAAAAGGACCTATATCCACAAAAATATTTATAGTAACTCTTTTCTGGCGGCAAAAAATTAGAAATTGAGGGGATTTCTATCAGCTGGGGAATAGCTGAACAAATTGTGGTATGTGATTTTGATAGAATACTACTGTATTACAAGAAATGATAAGCAAGATGCTCTCAGAAATATCTGGAAAGATTTACATGAGCTGATGCACAGTGAAATGTACTGTGTACAAAGTAACAGTAATATTGTAAAATCATCTGTGAATGATTTAGCTATTCTCAGCAATACAACAATCCAAGACAATTCTCAAGGATTTATGATAAAAAATACTATCCATCTCCAAAGAAAGAATTGATAGGGTCTAAATACAGATTGCAATATACCTTTTTAGTTTATTTTTCTTGAGTTTATTTGTCTTTTTTTTCACAACATGACTATTATGGGAATGTAATTTTAAAAATTAAGAAGGATTGGGAAAGGCTTCTTGTTGAAGATAGAATTTTAGTTGGGCCTTGAAGGAATCCAGGGAAACCAGGAGTCAGAGATGAGGAAATAGAGCATTCCAGGCATGGAGGACAGTCAGACAAAGTGCCTTAGAAACAAGAGATGAAGGGTCTTTTTCATAGAATAGCAGAGAGACTAGCATCACTGGATAGATGAGTACTTTGCAAGGAGTAAGGTGTAAGAAGCCTAGAAAAATGGCAGTAAGGGTAGGTTATGAAGGACTTTGAATGTCAAATAAGGATTCTGTCTTTGATCCTAGAAGCAATATTTAGTTTATTAGAAGAGAGGTGATATGGAACATTTTAAATACAGAAAACATGGGAAGCTAAATATAAAATATGTTGTTGTAGATGTTCAGTCATTTCAGTTATGACTGACTCTTTGGGACCCCATCTGGGGTTTTCTTGGCAAAGCTACTGGAATGGTTTGCCATTTCCTCCTCCAGCTCATTTTACAGATGAGGAAAATGAGGGAAAGAGGGTAAGTGATTTCCTCAGGATCGTATACCTACTAAGTGTCTGAATTTTAAACTCTGGTCTTTCTGAATCCAGGCACAATGTTCTGTCTCTGCCTTTGATGCTAACTTTCTAAGATACTCATCTAGGCTTGGAAGTATAGAGTATTTCTATTTGCAAGGTTACCAAGTAGTCTCCAGTGAGTTTCTTTATCAGTGACAAAGGAAAGCCTCCACCTGGCTCTCTTTAGGACTCTGGCCATGATATGGTTAATTCTTTCTAGGATCCATATAGGTAGAAGGGAATCCCCCCCTTATAACTCATGTTGCTTTGGGATCTTCTGGCATTCAAGTGACTGAAATGAACTATGAGACACAAAGGTCTCTTGTCTTTGGTTGTTATAACTGTGTGTAAACTGTGAGCTGGAATAGCACCCACTGGAAGTGAAAACTCTAAACCTTCTCTAGCTCAGGTCCTCCAATGGGCCACAATCCAGGACTTTCCACTTTTTTGTGACACTGAAACCACTTTCATTCATACAAACATGGATCTTCATTTGTTTTTCCAATGGCTATGAACACTGGCTCTGCTATATCTCTGTGTTATGTGGATTTGTTCATGGATGTGGAACTTAGATGGGAGGCATTGAAAAGATAGGGACCAGAGCTGCCTTTGTCTTGCTCCATTCAACATCCAGCACTAGGACACTTCACCAAGTTTTGTCTCACGATGTTAGCAGCAATGATAGCAGCAACAGTGAGCATGATGAGACCAAGAAACCAAATCATTCTTATCAAATGAACGACCTTCCAAAGGAAATCCTTCAAAAAGGTAGATCCTTGGTCATGCACAACTTCCAAAGAAAAAAGTTTCTCCAAGTGACATCCTTAGACCACCTTAAATTTAGACAGTGTAATCCCTAACCTCAGTATCCCTTAATAGTCACTACAGAAGAACCAAAGTAAGCAAAGAGCCCTGAGGACAGAGCCAAAGTGTTTAGCTTGGGGTCATAGATTTAGAGTCAGAAAGGACTTTAGAGGTCATTTTGTTTCACCCCCTCATTTTACAGATGAGGAGACTGAGGCCCAGAGACATAAGTGACTAGCCCTGAGTCACACAGCTAGTAAATGTCTAAGGCTGAATTTGAATGGAGATTTTCCTGATTCGAGTCTGGCACTTCATTCACTTCGTCATGCTGTCTTTCATACCTGTTATGGCTGGATCATGACATGCCTTTTATGCCAAATTCCTGAGATATTCACCTGGGAAATTTAGATTACAAACTTCAAAAGCAGAATAACCACTCAGGACAGGGTTGTTGACACCAGTCAGTCAATCAGTTAACATTTATTAAGTGCCTACTATGTGCCAGGTACTGTAGTAAGTACAGGGAATACAAGGAAAGACAAAAAAATTCTGCTATCAAAGGACTCACAGTCTCATAAGGGAAACTACAGGTAAACAACTAGGTACAAACCAGATATATATATATATATATATATATATATATATATATATATATATATATATATATATATATATATGTATATATATATATACAGTATAAATTGGGAATAATCTCAAAGGGAAGGCCCTAAAGTTAAGGAGGACAGAGAATGGCTTTTTGCAGAAGATAGAATTTTAGCTGGCTCTTGGAGGAAGCCAAAGAAGACACAAGACCAACATGAGGAAAGAGAGCATTCCAGACATGGGAGTCTGCTGGTGGGGATTTCAAGAGACGGATTGTCATGTTCTAGGCATAGCAAGGTCTTTGAAAGTCAATTAGAGAATTTTTATAAACAGAAGCCCTTTCTGGATCAGGGGCATGGAGATACTACTTATGGGAAAAACTAGGCAAAACTGTAGGTAGTATGTTGAGATATTATTGTTTCTTCAGTGTCGCAGGACCCCATCTTCAGGGTCCATCAAGCTTTCTCAGGCTTCAGTCCCCACCTCTTATTCACTCACTCAACAAATATTTGTTCAGCCCTTATTGTGTTCAGGGAACTATACCATGTTCTGAATATATATACAAAGATCAAACCAAAGCAATTCCTGCCCTCAGGGAGCTTATATTCTATATATGTACAAGGATAAATATAATGCAAGGTAATTTGGGAAGGAAGAGGCTGATGAAACCTGGGGACAACAGGGAAGACTTCACAAAGAAAGTGATACCTGACAATAATACTGAGAAGCAGAGATGAGAAAGAAATATATTCTAGACATGGGAAAAATACACTGTAAGCTTTCATCCCCATATTCTAAGTGTCATCTTCCAGTCCCAGTCAATCCAATGACTTCTTATCAGTAGAGTCTTTTATCTAAGTTGCTGAGAAGTTCTGTACTGAAGATACTCAGACAGCAGTCGAAACAGAAGAAGAGGCAACAGAGGAGATTGAAATATGGTGGCGTACCAAGAAATCCTTACTGATCACACCGTGGGCAGCCAGAATTTTAAAGAAGCTGTGGCGAAACTTCTGTCCAATGAAGACATAGATAATGGGGTTGAGGCAGCTGTGGAGGAAGCCAAGCATTTCAGTGGCATCCATGGCCTGTTCAATCGCTTCCCTTCGTGGACAAGTGTCCTGAATTATCTTGGTCCTCAGGAGGGTGTCAGTGATCAGCACCAGATTGTAAGGCAGCCAGCAGAGTAGGAAAACAAGAACTACAGCAAAGATGACCCGCATGATCCGATGCTTCTGCCCCATTTGTGCCTCAGAGAGGGTGCGCAGGGTAAAGCCATAGCAGAAGAGCATGACCAGTAGGGGCAGGACAAAGCCAAAGGACTGGGGCAGGATCCTCAGTATCAGCCGCCATTTTGCAGTATTGTTGCCAAAGTTCTCATAACAGACAAAGCCATAATCATCTGACTTGATTGCCTCTCGGGAGAAAAGAACAGGCATGGACAGGATCAAGGACAGGCCCCAGATGCCCATGCAGATGAATTTTACCCACTGGCGCTTTTGAGTCAAAGTACGAGTGGCGTGGACAATGGCTAGGTAGCGGTCCACACTGATGCAGGCCAGAAGCAGAATGCCACTGTAGAAGTTGACCTCCTTCAGAAGAGAGACAAACTTGCAAAGAGAAGTGCCATAGATCCAACCTTTCACCTTGGAGGCAGCCCAAAGGGGTAGGGAAAGGGCAAAGAGCAGGTCAGCTACAGCCAGGTTGAGCAGGTAGATATCTGTGACTGAACGGCTGAGCCGGTTATAGAGGATGACCAACATCACCAGTGAATTTCCCAACAAACTCAGAAAAAATGCAACACTATAAATAACTATTATAAAATGCCTATCCAATCTCCAGTACTTGCAAGGAACAGCATCTGTTGATATGATATCAGTATAATTGTCAAATTCAGAATCCCAAATGTCTTCTTCACTTACAATGAATCTTGCAGCCATGTCCTACTGAAAATAGCAGAAGGATAATATAATCAGATTCTTTGAGTTCAATGAATTTCTATTAATTCTATTAATAATGGTTATATTGTAAAGAATGAACAGTTTGAAAAGCCTTAGGAACTCTGATTAATACAATGACAAATTGTGCCAATAGAGGACCAGTGATGAAGAATTTTACCCACTTCCTCACAGAGAGGTGTTGGCCTTAATATGTGACACACATATTTGGACAAAACCAATATAAGAATTTATTTTGTTTGACTATGCATATTTGCTACAATAGTTTTGTTTATACTTTTTTTTAGTAGAAAGCAAAAAGAAAATAAACACTAATTTCAATTTTTTAACTTAATTTTAAACAGAATGGGTGTGTATATATATGTGTGTGTTGCTTTTTGGGAGATACTGGCATCAGAGAGGTTGATGAGGGGTATCTTGTGGTCAGCATCTTTTATACTTTATTAACTGAGTGCCTCATCTTCGCAATGGGATAGAACTGAATGCAAGAAGAAAACTTTAATCCAATAGAGCTGATCATGGCTCTTGAATTATACCCCCCAACCCATCTCAGCTCTGCTTTTAGCCCCTCTCTCTCCTTAATTTCTATTCCCAACAAATGAATGGAATTATGAAGTTAAGAAATGTCCAGTGGGTACAGAACAAAACCAGCTCTAGAAAAAATTCTTCAGTGACCAAAGGTGACCCTGGTCTCCTTCCTTTTCCTGTATTCTTCCTATAGTCTGTCTTCTGTGATTTCTGCCCTGTTCAGTTGCCAAAAAAATCACCACAATCTCTTATCTCTATCAAGTCTTACTGTCATGGAAGAAACTAATATTCCTCATTTATACTTCAATGAGGGGAAGTAGACTTTTTCCTATTTGAGAAATGAGAGGTTATTTTCTACTAAAGGAAATGTGTGCATTTGAGAGTATAGGACACTACTTCTGATCCATCCCATGAAATCAAATTTTGTCGAAAAGTAGCCATGTAGGGAGGTAGAATGTTAGAACTAAATTTAAAAGACAATTTCTGTTCTTGACTTTGCCACTGACCAGCTGCTATGACCTTGAGCAGATACCTTCCCAGGACTTTAATTTTCTAAGTGATCTCTAACATTCTGTAAGTCTGTGATAAATTTATTTCAACCAGTTGTAAATTACATAAGGGTTTCATTCATTCATGTATTCACACAATCATAAGTAAATCTTACTAATATTATGGTGCAAGGGTTACAAAAAACTTTTCTTCACAACTCCGAAAGGTAGAAAGAGCAAGAATCATCATCTCCATTTTACAGATGAAAAAATTGAGACTTAGAGAGGCTCAACAGACACTTCTTGGACTCAGTAGAAAATTTTTATTTGGATAGAAGACAAACTCTTAAGACAAAGCAGCAAGTGTCTAATTGTGGCATTTGAGGTATGTGTCCAAAGAGGAGAAATAATTTTTTTATATGACTTTCTCAGTGCCACCAATTCTACCTTTACATGAAGTCAATTCTAATCTCTAGTCCACATAACCAGGAAACAATTCACTAGAAAACAAGAGGAGGAAATCAAATCCCAGGGGAAATTTCCTAAAGCCCAGAGAAAGGCCCCCAAACCATAGCTGACTCCTTACCTGTATTACATATGCAGCTTCTCCTCCAGTCCTCCCAAACTAGACACACAGTAGAACTTGGAAAAAAAAAAAGTGACTTAGACATTTGGGCGGAACATGATGACTATAAAGGAAAACCACAAATTCAACCACCCTTCCCCCTCCTCCCACCTCTCCCTTCTGGGCTTTGCCCCCACCTCTGGAGAAGGAAAAGAGGACCTAGACAGTATTCTCCACTGAAAAAATGAATCACTTCTCTATTCAAAGAAAATGTAGCACAGGAAGAGGGGTTGATACTGGAGAGATAACTATAATGAGGCCAGGCATATGTTTGGCCATGACCCATGCCTTAGTCGGTGGGAGTCAGAACCAATGCAGCAGAAAGGAAAAGATTAGATTTGTAGTCTGAGGACCTGGAATAGAGTCCCAGCTCCATCAATAAATAATTGTGTGACCTTGGGAAAGTCATTTCCCCTAGTCTTTTTCATCAGTAAAATGAAGACACTTGGAAGGTCACCTCCAATTTCACATCTATAATCCTCTAATCCCTTTCCAGTGTTTGCCTCTAGGAGAAAACTGTCTTGATCCGGGGCCTCAGTGCCTGTCTCCTGGGGGCACTCTCTCTCTTGAACTCACACCTGAAGTCCGCTTAAGGTCTTCCTTTAGACTCTGTTACAGAAATTTCCACACTTACTACCACCTCCTTCTGATGGCTATACAGACCAGCCTGACTCAGCTTACTAGTTTTCAGCCTGGTCACATAGAATACTAAAAACAAACATTTTTTTTAAGTTCTATATAACATTTTCCCCTGGCCAGAGGATGCCCAGTTAACTTGGTGTTTAATGACTAGATTTCTTTTTCTTTCTTTCTTTCTTTTCCTTCCTCTGTCATGTCTTTCCTAGAACGTTAAATTAAACCCTGTGCACTATGAAGCTCATAGATTGCGCACCAATAGGTCCTGCACAAACTCCACTTAATGGATGTTTTCTGCTCCTGGCTTAGGAGTGATTATCCATAGTTACTGTTGCTCTTTCCCTCCCAGCTTGATTTACTTATATTTTTTTCTTTTGCTCGTTAAAAGGGCCATTCCCTGATTACTTCTTGAAGAGGCCTATTCACTGAATGGGTGTCACTTCACTCTAAATGAATATCTGAATAGAGCTTAGCCACAAAAGGCCAACGTCTCCCATTGCATCCTGGACTGTCTCCAGTCATCCTGATGAAGATTTGGCCACTGTATTCAGATGGCTCCGGAGGAGAAAGTGAGGCTGGTGACTTTGCACAGCCCTTCCTCAATCAAAACAAAGTCAAGTGCATCATTTCTCTGACATCATGGTCTTCTTCAAAAATGAACGATGAACACACAAAAAGTAGCATTTTCACCATTGTCTCAACATTCCTGTGAGCTCAGTAGTACAAATACCATTAGCCCCATTTTGCAGAATGGCTTGAAATTGAAGCTTGGAAGAAGAAAGGGACCATTTGACCCATCCAGACTCCATATCCAGAACTCCCTTTTTCCTTGTTATCTGAAAGCCAGTTGCACCAGAAGAATGGGCAGCACTTCCCTTATGGTTCCCAAAAGCCTTTTCAGCCTTTGTTCTCTGTACCATCTCCAAAGATGGTTTTCCCATTGACCCCAGAAATTCTTCTTGATATTCATTCATTCTTTGGGGTAAAACATTGCCCACTCTGAGGGCCTTCTTAAAATCAAACCTCCCTAGTGAGTAACATTCGTTCCTTAACAGCTTAAAGCAATGGAAACCCTTCAGAGAAGATAGAAAGGGGGAATGATCATTGCAAAAAGAAAAAAGAGGGGAACTTGAAACTTCCTGTTTCTAGGTTTGGTAGAGACTTTCACCTTCATTGTTATTACCCAGGCTTCACCAGGTAGACAAGGCTGTGTATCCCTAAATCGGGAGTTCTTTACCTTTTTTGTATCATGGCCTCTTGGTTCATTGGTAAAGCCTAGGGAACCCTTTTCCTAATAATAACGATGAAGGTGAAAGGCTCGGCCAAACCTACAACGAACCTCATGAAAATCCAGGAATGTGCTAGCTTGAGTAATGCCCAGTGGCCTGTCCATTTTTTCCTTTTCATATTTATTTTGATGTCATTTTTCTGCCTATTATCTCCTTGTTATGCTTTGTGATCTGCCACAAGGCAATTCTTTCCTCCTTCTATAAAGAAATCATCAGAATCTAAGAGGCAGCCTATGTAGATAAGATTCATAGTGACAGATACCCTTCTTAGTTCTTATCTCTGCTTCTTTGCAAATTCTCCCACTGTTTCCTGGCCCTACTGGTGCCTCAGCTGCCTTTATCTCCAGACTTGAGGGATATGTTTGCTCACCATTACAACTAAGCCAATCAAATATATTCATAACCATAGACAAGCAACTGTTCAGTACTGGTTAGGTCAAGGATAGTAGTTGCAAACAGTTCCAGCAGGGGGAAGCGTTAACCATAAACCCAACAGAGGACTAACTATGTCTGTGGTTAGACCCATACCCATTCCTCCAGGATAGAATTTTCCTCTAAAGGACCTTTCTACCTGGGAAAGGTACACACACACACACACACACACACACACACACACACACACACACACACACATATACGTATACATATAACATAAGATCATAGATTCAGAAAACCTTTGATACTACATAAATAAAAAATAATTCCATTGAACTTGTTTGATGCTTTTCTTTTATAAAGCATCCCAAACATCTACATTTAAAACTGAGAACCAGAAATATGAAACTCTATTCAGTAAAGTCCAATAATTTCTTTTTAATTCAGTTTTCCGTTATAGTCAGTTAAGGAGACAGAGAGAGAGAAAATGAGGAAAAAAGAAAGAGGGGAGAAAGAAAGAGGAGGAGGAGGAAGAAACATCCTTCCCTAGACACTATTCCCTTCTATGTTTTAATTCCCATTTTTAGGGGTGGGAACTGATGTTTATATTTGTATACTCAATGCTCAGCACCATTCCTCGCACATAGTAAACATGTTAAATATTTTTTATTCATTCTGTACCTGTATGCCTGATTTGTTTTTTAACCTAAGTACAGTACTTTGCATTTATCTACCAAACTTCATCTTAATAGATTAGGTACATAATTCTAACCTGAGATATTAGGATCCTGATTCTGTCCTAAGATGTACCAGCCCTCACCCACAAGGTCAAGTCGTCTGAAAAAAATGATGGGTTTTCATCTTAGTATTCATTCTTTAAAATGGAATAAATAAATGAAACTGACCAAAATAGGATTGAAGAGAGAAGTTTCTACCTGAACCTAAAGGTTGAAATGATTCCATTAACTTAAGTATATTGCATTTTTAGCATTCCCCTTCATCTATCTGCCTAGTAATCCTACTTAAAAAGGATTAGCTCATTCTAATCTTGATAAACTCACACTGACTCTTAATGATCCCTACTTCCTTTCCTAAGCATTTACAAGTCACCTTAAATATTCTAGAGATCTGCAGGGTACTGTGGTCCTTCACTACCTGTCCATTATTTTTTCAGAGACCACCAGCAGCAGTTCAGTCATCATGTCCACACATTATTTCAGAACCACAGGATATGATTCTCCTAACTCTAATGACTTGAATACCTTGAAGGCAGCTAGGGGCTCCTCTGACTATCTTTTCCCGTATCTTCCCTCATCTATTCCCTCATCATTATTTTTGCTCTTGTCCACTCAGGTTGAAGATCATTCTGCCTTGCATAGAAAATAGTGTCAAAAGGAAAATTGGGAAAGACCATGGCTCATAGGATCATAGGCTTACTGATTTAGAGTTGGAAGGGGCCTAAATGGCCATCTAGTCAATTTCACAGAAAAAGAAACTTCAATCAAGGCAAAATGTTGAGTCTGGGGTTTCAAATCCAACATACCTTCTGAACTCTGCTTTCCAACCTTTGTCCATTAGAATCAATTCATCAACCATAAACAGGGGTCCTTTCTGATCTTTGATGTTCTAGAACCATTTGCAAAGTTAATTATTTGTCCTTTTAGAACTGCAGTTCTGAAAATGGCAGTCACTGTTAAAGAAATGTAAGGATAGGGAAGCTAGGCATTATGTGACATGTATCCTAGATTTGAGGAAACCAGATTTCAAAGGGCTTACAGAAAGTATAGACAAAGCTCTACAAGAGGGCATAGTAGATAGAGATAAGTCCTGGAGTCAAGAAGGCCTCAGTTCAAATCCAGCTTGAGACACTATGTGACCATGATGAAATCATTTCATCTTTGTCTGTCTCAGTTTCTTCATATGTAAAGTAGGGATAATACGAGCCCCTCTCTCCAAGAGAGGAGAAAATGAGATAATGTTTGTAAAGCTCTCTGCTTAAAAAAGTTTTCTTAAATTTTTTAAAAAAATTCTATTGGGGGGACAGAGCCAAGATGGTCACATGAGAGCAACTGCTCACCTAAAGTCTTAGACAAACTCCTTCAGATACCTCTAAAAAGAGAGTCTGGCCAAATTTTAGAGGTGCAGAATCCAATAAGAGACAGACAGTGGCAGATTCACAGCCCTGGACAGACTAGAAGGTCAATGGGAAGGAACTGTTCCATGGAGGTGAGCCCACAGCACACAGTGCAGCACATCCAGCCAAGCAGGAAACCCCTGGGGCAGCCTGAGCCAGCAGCAGCACAGTAGAACCCCAGAGTGGCAGCCCAGGGCTGGAGACCAGTGGAGCCGAGCAAGTGACAGCTGCTGAGCTACAGGTATCAGCTGCAGCAGCTCCTGAGACTTTCAGCCCTCAGATTAAATGTCTGTAAGTCACCTACTTGAACTTCTGGGAGCCAAAGTGGAGGAGTGATGAGTAAATGCTCTCTCCTTCCCCCTTGTTGACCTCAAAAGAACCATAAAATATTTCCCTAGAAAAATCCTAGAGTAGTGGAATCAGTAGAAGGGGCAAACAGTCTCGTAGCACCTGAGGCTAGGAAAATCACTAAAGGGGATTCCTCTTACTGTGATGGAGATGACCAGAAGGACAGGAACGGGGAGGTGGGGAGATGGAAACTCACGCTAGAACCCAGGTGTGCCTAAGTGCTCTAGGGGAAAAAGGAAGACAATAGGGCAGCCAGGATCACCAACCCCTGAACTTGCTTTTGCCTCAGCCCAGTTGAGGAGATCTCCCTTGACCAGACCACCCCTCCCCTATACTTAACAAGCTAGCCTCAGGGGAAACACAAAACAAAAAGAAAAAAAAAAAGCACCTGTCCTTAGCTTTTTCATAGCAGTCAGCTCAACACCTGGTTCTCCAGCTTCTAACTGAAAGAACTAAAGGTCGCAGCACACAAAGCCTCACCATCATGAGCAAGAAGAAGCAAAGCAAGGGCATAAAAACCTTTCTATGAGGATAAGGACCAAAACACGAATACCAAAGAGGTCAGTAGAGAGATTGTACTCCCATCTGAAACTTCAGAAGGGACTATGAATTGCTCGCATGCACAAACAGCTCTCCTGGAACAGTTGAAGAAGGAAATAGAAGAAAAATTGGCCAATGATTTTAAAAGTATGAAAAAAAATTCTATGAAGAGAACACCTCTTTAAAAATTTTCTTTAAAAAGGAAAATTGAAAAAAATGGCAAAGGAAGCACAAAACCTAACTGGGAAAATTGGACAAATGAAAAAGGAAGTAAAAAATCTAACTGGGAAAATTGGACAAATGGAAAAGGAAGCACAAAACCTAACTGGGAAAACTGGACAAATGGAAAAGGAAGTACAAAAACTAGCTGGAGAAAATAATTCCTTAAAAGGAATAATTGGACAGATGGAAAAGGAGATGCAAAAATTAGCTGAAGAAAACAATTTGATAAAAATTAGAATTGGGCAAGTAGAAACTAATGACTCTATGAGACATCAAGAATCAGTCAAACAAAATTTAAAGAATGAAAAGATAGAAGAAAATGTAAAATATCTAACTGGAGAAACAACTGACCTAGAAAATAGATCCAGGAGAGAAAATTTAAGAATTATTGGCCTACCTGAAAACCACGATGAAAAAAGGAGTCTGGACAATATCTTCCAAGTAATCATCAAGGAAAACTGCCCAGAAGTGCTAGATTCAGAGGGCAAATAGTCAGTGAAAGAACCCACCATTCACCTCCTGAAAGGGATCCCAAACTAAAAACACCAAGACATATTGTTGCCTAATTCCAGAACTATCAACTGAAGGAGAAAACACTACAGGCAGCCAGAAAGAAACCATTCAAATATCTCAAGGAGCTACAGTCAGGATCACATAGGACCTTGCAGCTTCTACATTAAAAGATCAAAGGAATTGGAATATGATATTCCATAAGGCAAAGGAGCTGGGACTACAACCAAGGATCAATTACCCAGCAAAGTTCAGCATAACATTTTAGGCAAGGAGATGGACAATCAACGAAATTAGGTATTTCCAGACCTTCCTGACAAAAAAGCCAGAACTCAATAGAAAATTCAGTCTTCAAATGCAAGTCTCAAGAGAGGCATAAAAAGGTAAACATGGGGGAAAAAAAAACTTGTTACTCAATTTGGGCAAACTGTTTACCTCCCTATAAGGGAAGATGATACTTGTTAATCTTGAGAATTGTACATCTATTATGAAATATAAAAGGATTCTACATAGATAGAGGGAACAGGTATAAAGTCAATGATGTGGTGATAAAAATGTGATTTAAGCATGCAAAGAGATTGTAACAGGAGATATGAAAAGGAAGAAGAAAATGGTAAATGACATCACCGGAAGAAGTACCAAATTATATTAGAGTAGAGGGAAAGAGGGGAGGGAGATGAGCATTGTTTAAGAGGTACTGTCATCTGATTTGGTTCAAGGAGGGAACAATAAACTTAATTTATTATATAAATCTAACTAGCTCTATAGGCAGTAGGAGGGGAGGGGAAGCCAAAAGGAAGGGAAGAAGTAGTAAGGGTAAAGGGAAAACTTCAGGAGGTGGTGATCAAAAGTGAAAACTCTATTGAGGAGGGGAAGGGAGATGGGAAAACTAAAAGCACAAACGGTGGGAAAGAGGATGGAGAGAAAGGCACAGATTGCAGTCATAACTGTGAATGTGAATGGAATGAACTCTCCCATAAAATGGAGATGGATAGTAGAATAGATTAAAAGTCATGATCCAACAATATGTTGTTCACAAGGAACACATTTGAAATGGGGGAATACATACTGGGTAAAGGTAAAAGGTTGGAACAGAATATATTGTGCTTCAACTGATGTAAGAATAGCAGGGGTAGCAATCCTAATCTCAGACAAAGAAAAAGCAGAAATAGGTCTAATCAAAAGAGATAAGGAAAGAAATTATATCCTGCTAAAAGACACCATAGACAATGAAGCAATATCATTGCTAAACATATATGCTCCAAGTGGTATAGCATCCAAATTCTTAGAGGAGAAGTTGGGGGAGGAAGAAATAGACAGCAAAACTATCCTAGTAGGGGACCTCAACTTCCCCCTCTCTGAACTTGATAAATCTAACCTCAAAATAAACAAGAATGAAGTTAAGGAGGTAAATAAAACTCTGGATAAGGTAAATATGATAAATCTCCGGAGAAAATTGAAAGGGGATGGAAAGGAATATACGTTTTTCTCAGCAGTATATGGCACATATACAAAAATTGACTATGTTCTAGGGCATAAAAACCTCACAATTCAGTACAGAAAGGTAGAGATAATCAATACATTCTTCTCAGATCATA
>CM053771.1:493016605-493062101 GCA_028658325.1 Potorous gilbertii
AATAGTTGGTTTTATGAAAAAAACTAATAAAATTGATAAACTTGTGGTCAATTTGATTTTAAAAAAAGAAAGAAGAAAACCAAATTACCAATATCAAAAATGAAACAGGTGAACTCACCTCCAATGAGGAGGAAATTAAAACAATAACTAGAAATTATTTTGCCCAACTTTATGCCCATAAATTCAACAATCTAAATGAGATGGATGAGTATTTTAAAAAATACAAATTGCCCAGATTAACAGAAGAGGAAGTTGAATACTTAAACAATCTCATCTCAGAAAAAGAAATTGAACAAGCCATCAATGAACTCCCTAGGAAAAAATCTCCAGGGCCTGATAGATATACAAGTGAATTCTATCAAACTTTTAAAGCACAGTTAATTCCAACACTATATAGACTATTTGGGAAAATTGGGGAAGAAGGAATCCTTCCAAATTCTTTTTATTATACAAATATGGTTTTGATACCTAAACCAGGAAGAGACAAAATAGAGAAAGAAAATTACAGACCAATTTCTCTGATGAATATAGATACAAAAATTTTAAAAAAGATTTTAGCAAAAAGAATACAGCAACTTATCATGAGAATAATACATTATGATAAGGTAAGATTCATATCAGGAATGCAGGGCTGGTTCAATATTAGGAAAACTATTAGCATTATCAATCATATCAACAACAAAACTAATAGAAACCACATGATTATCTCAATAGATTCAGAAAAAGCTTTTGACAAAATACAATACCCATTCCTATTAAAAACACTGGCGAGCACAGGAATAAAGGGAACTTTCCATAAAATAATAAGCAGTATCTACCTAAATCTACATCAAGCATTACATGCAATGGAGATAAGCTAGATGCATTTCCAATAAGATCAGGGGTGAAACAAGGATGTTCATTATCACCACTATTATTCAATATGGTACTAGAAATGTTAGCTGTGGCAATTAGACAAAATAAAGAAATTTAAGGAATTAGAATAGGCAAAGAAACTAAGTTATCACTCTTTGCAAATGATATGATGATAGAGAATCCCAGAGATTCAAGTAAAAAATGACTTGGAAATAATAAACAACTTTAGCAAAGTTGTAGGTTACAAAATAAACCCACACAAATCTTCTGCATTTCTATATATTAGTAATGAAGTCCAACAGCAAGAGATAGAAAAAGAAATCCCATTTAAAGCTAAGGTAGACACTATAAAATATTTTGGAATTCACCTGCCAAAACAAACCCAGAGACTACATGAACATAATTACAAGACACTTTTCACACAAATAAAGTCAGACCTAAGTAAGTGGAAAAACATCAGTTGCTCATGGGTAAGCCAAGTCAATATAATAAAAATGACAATTCTATCTAAATTAATTTACTTATTTAGTGCCATATCAATTAAACTATCAGATAATTATTTTCTAGTGCTGGAAAAAATAATATCAAAATTCACTTGGAAAAACAAAAGGTCCAGAATATCAAAGGGAAAGAAAAGAAATGCTAGGGAAGGTGACCTAATGCTACCACATCTCAAATTGTATTATAAAGCAACAATCATCAAAACCACTTGGTGCTGGCTAAGAAACAGAGGGGTAGACCAGTGGAATAAGTTAGGTACACAAGACACAGTAGTTAATGAATATATAGCAATCTACTGTTTGATAAACCAAAGGACCCCAGCTTCTGTGATAAGAACTCACTGTTCAACAAAAATTGCTGCAAAAACTGGATAACAGTGTGGCAGAAATTAGGTATAGACCAATGCCTGACATCATATACAAGAATAAAGTCTGAATGGGTACATGATCTAGGTATAAAGAGTGATACTATGGACAAATTAGTGGAGCGAGGAATAGTGTATTTATCAGATTTATGGAGAAGGGAAGAATTTTTGACTAAAGAAGAGATAGAAAGCATTTTGAAGTGCAAGATGGATAATTTTGATTACATTAAACTGAAAAGTTTTTGCACAATCAAACCCAATGCAACCAAGATTCAGAGGGTTGCAGAAAACTGGGAAATAATTTTTGCAGCTAGTGTCTATGATAAGGGCCTCATTTCTAGAATATATAGAGAACTGAGTCAACTATACAAGAATACAAGTCATCTCCCAATTGATAAATGGTCAGGATATGAACAAGGAATTTTCAGAGGAAGAAATTAAAGTTATCTATAGAATTATGAAAAAATGCTTTAAATCACTGCTGATTAGAGAGATGCAAACCAAAACAACTCTGAGGCACCACATAACACCTATCAAATTGGCAAACATGACAGGAAGATGGTAAATGTTGGAGAGGATGTGGGAGAGTTGGAATACTAATTCATTGTTGGTGGAGCTGTGAGCTGATCTAAACATTCTGGAGAGCAATTTGGAACTATGCCCAAAGGGCTACAAAAATGTGCATACCTTTTGATCCAGCAATAGAACTTCTAGGACTGTATCCCCAAGAATTCATAAAAATGGAAAAGGGTCTCACATGTACAAAAATATTTATAGCAGCACTCTTTGTGGTGGCCAAAAACTGGAAATCAAGGGGATGCCCATCAATTGGGGAATGACTGAATAAATTATGGCATATGAATGTAGTGGAATGCTATTGTGCTATAAGAAATGATGAACAAGAAGACTTCAGAGAAGCCTGGAAAGATTTATATGATCTGATGGTGAGTGAAAGGAGCAGAACCAGGAGAACTTTGTGTGTAGCAACGACCACAGTGTGTGAGAGTTTCTTCTGGTAGACTTGGAACATCATTGCAATGCAAAGACTTAAAAAAGTTCCCAATGATCTTTTAAGGAAAAATGCCTTCCACATCCAGAGAAAGAAATATGGAATTCAATCACAGAATGTAGCAGATCACTTTTTTGTCTGTGTATTACATTTTGGTTTATTATATGATTTCTCACATTCATTTCAATTCTTCTACACTGCATGACTATAGTGCAAATGCATTTAATAGGAATGTATGTGTTGAACCTATACAAATTGTAAGCTGTCTCAGGGAGGGAGGGGGGAAGGAGGAGGGAGACTGGGGGAAAAAATCTAGGTTATATGGTAGTGATTGTAGAACACTGAAAATAAATGAAATTAATAATTTTTTAAAAATTCTATATAAATGCTAACTATTATTATTCTTTTGTATTTCTAATGCTGTTATTCATCATATTTATTTTCAGCCTCTGCTGCTTTTAAATTTAGTGTTTCTGCCCCATTTACCCACTATA
Organism: Potorous gilbertii; assembly: GCA_028658325.1. Classification (NCBI taxonomy): domain Eukaryota; kingdom Metazoa; phylum Chordata; class Mammalia; order Diprotodontia; family Potoroidae; genus Potorous; species Potorous gilbertii. The sequence continues at coordinate 493,019,829 of CM053771.1, forward strand.
TTCTATGCCCTGCCATTTTTTATAGAATTTTTTTAAACTTAATTTGGTCAAAGAGTCATCAGGGTTTTTAGCAAGAATAGGTCATGCCTGACTAACTTCATTTCCTCATTTTTTTAATAGTTACTAAGCTGGTAGATCAGCATAATTCTATAGCCATAATTTACTTAGACTTTGGCAAATATTTGAGTGAGTCTCACATGCTATTCTTGTGGAAAAGATAGAGATACTCTGTTAATATAATGGTATATATTACATATTATATATTTGTACCTACATTCATATATAATTATATATTACATAACTATATAATACGTAGTAACATAATATAACCTGGGCCTTGAAGAAAAGTTGATAAAATGTACTTCCCTCTCTTCATTTGAAGAGATGGCATACTAAGCTTGTGTATTTTTAAGTGTCAGAGTTAATTTATCCAACTTAATTGTCAAAAGAAGCAGTAGACCTGCTGGCCACATACAGCCCTACCCCTGCTCAGTCATGGTAGGTTATGCCTGGCAGCCAGAGCCTCCAGAATGCTATGTCAGGATTGTGCTTTTCAAACTGATAATCAGGATACCTGGAGGTCTTGAGTAAATTCCAAGTCACATGACCTCTTAACTTCCTTTACTGCTGTTCATTTCAGTCTTCATGACCCCATTTGGGGTTTTCTTTGCAAAGATACTGGAGTGGTTTACCATTTCCTTCTCCAGCTCATTTTTTTGATGAAGAAACTGAGGCAAACAGGATGAAGTGACTTGCCCAGGATCACACATGTAGTTAAGTGTCTGAGACCAGATTTGAACTCAGGAAGAGGAGTCTTCCTGACTCCAACCCTAGCTCTCTATGCACTCTATTACCTAGCTTCAACCTCCCTTACATATACAATCAAATGTGACCAAAGTATTGATTGGTTTTCCTGACCTGCTTTTTTTCTGCTTTATTCTTTTTAAAATCTTTGTTACAAGTAAAGGTTTGTTCAGTAGAAGATAAAGAGATATATTTAGAAAGGAGAGTGATAGAAAAGCTCAATGATAGTGTAAGAAAGTGGATTTGAAACTGGTTGTTTGCTCAGAAGGGTGCAGTGGAAATAGAGACCTGGGTTCAAATCTCAGCTCTATCCCTTAGCTAAATATGTAAACTTGGGCAAACACTTAATCTCTCTGTGCCTCAGTTTCTTTGTAAAATGAGGGGATTACATTAGGTGACCTCCAAGGTTCCTTCTAACTCTAAATCAATGATGTTAAGAGTAGTGATTAATGATCTGAAGTCAGCTTTTAAAACTGTATCCAGTGAAGGGTCCTAACAGTCTTTATCTGAACTTGTAGTATTTAAAATTTTTTTAATTAAAAATTAATTAGGTAGGTGTTTGTCAATGGAGATATGTCTAAGCCATCTCACTCCTCTTTTGCTAGACCTAAGAAAATGGGAGGGGTGAGGAGTGGTCTGAAGGCTGGAAGGACAAAACTAGGAGCTGATTCATTTTACGTCATCATGAGGGTGGTTGGATTCCATGTCAGCTCTCTATGTAAGATGCCACAGTCTCCATTAGCTGGTCCTTCCAGCTCTCCCCTGCCCCCCAGCCTCCTCTTCCTGGGTAACTGAGAGTGAGCCAGACAACTGCCCCTTCCCTCTTCCTTTGCTCTATTTCTTTATCTGGAAGGCAAGGTTTTCTCACAGGTTAGCATGCCCTGTCAAGGCACATCAGAGTTCCAGGAACACAAGAGAAGTGTTAAGGCAGATGCCCCTTAAAGACATTCTGGTGAAGGTCCAGGATGAACCTGGAAACTGTGGCCTGGCCTGACTTTCATCTGCTCTAAATTTTTTTAATGTTTTTTTCTTTTTTAATATAATTAATTTATTTTTAGTTTTCAACATTCACTTCCATAAGATTTTGAGTTTTAAATTTTCTTCCCCTTCCTTTCCTCCCCACTCCCCAAGATGGTATGCAACCTGATATAGACTCTACTTATACATTCATATTAAAGATATTTTCACATTAGTCATCTATATTTATTTTTAAAGCCTAAGTTGGTTGATGAGCAACCTATGCCTCCATATCGATTCTCCAGACAAATTCCATTTTCCTTCCTCATTGCCATTGTTTTCTTTTCTCTTGTCCTTAAATTTAATTCCTGAGCATCTCCTATTCCTCCTGACCTGACTTCCTCTCAAGCATTTAAGTCCATGGGAACTTATCTAATTCAGGAAGGACTAGCCCCTCTGGCATAACAGCTTAGGGAACCCTTTTTAGGGCTATTTATCCATCTTTGGTGTCTACCTGTTCTCTAACTCATACCAATGGCTCCAAGAAGCTGTAGCATCGCAGCAGCCAAATCTGATAAACTATCTCAGCAGACTGGCTAAACCAGATTGATGGTAACTGACAGGCTTCAAACCTATTGGTGAGTTAGGGGGGATGTCTCTCCCAAGCACGTGAAGATTTCCCCTGGCAGAAGGGATGGATGAGAACAGTTTGTTCTAACAGCCATGAAGGTGGCTAAAGCATGCACTTAGAGCTTGATCAAACATTGACGATGCCAATGTCATCGACCACACCCTGGGCCATCAGTAGTCATCTTGGCTTTTGTCTTGCCACTGGACTTCTATAATTTTGGATGAAAGATGAGGCTGACAACTTTGGGCAGCTCTGCCTCGCTCAAATTCAAGTCACTCACAAGTCAAGATACCATTTGTCCTCTTCAAAAACCAACGACTAACAACAACAATTTAAAAATTTTGGCGGTGACTTAGATAAAAGCCTAGATAGTATGTTTGTCAAGTTTGGAGATGAGACAAAACTAGAAGAAATAACCAATACACTAGATGACAGAATCAGGGTTGAAAAATTGACTGCCTAGAACATGGACCAAACCAAATAAGATGAAATTTAGTAGGGTAAATGTAAAATTTTACAGTGAAACTCAAAAAATCACAAGTAGCAGGCTATAGAGCAGTTTCTCTGAAAAAGATGGGTGGATGGCAAGCTACATGTGAATCAACAGGACCAAAAAAGTTAATGTGATACTGAGCTGCCATGAAGACAGGTACAGTATCCAAGAATAAGGTGATGATAGTTCTTCAGCAGTATGTAAGTATACTTCAGTTCCAAGCACCCCATTTTGAAAAGACACTGATAAACTAAAGAGCATTCTAATGAGGACAACCAACATGGTGGAGGACCCAAATTCATGCCATATGATGATCATATGAAAGAACCAGGGATGTTTAGTCTGAAGAAGACATGACTCAAGAGGAACATGTCTTCATGAATAGTTGTGACATGAAATAGGGACTAGATAAATTCTATTTGGACTCAGAGGGTAAAACTGGAAGTCATGAGTGAATGGCAAATTCAGGACTGACATAAGAAAAAAAAGTGAGTTATTTAAAACCAGAATAGCTTGTTAACAAGTCAAGTCAATAAGCATTTGTTAAATTCCTCCTATGTGCCAGGCACTGTGCTGAGCAGTAGAAATAGTTCGCAGAAATAATGGGTTGCTCCTCATCAGAACTCTTCGAATGAAGGTTATATGAGTACTTGCCAGGTATAATGCAAAGGGATGATTATTCTAGTACAAGTCAGATTTCATGGCCTCTAAGTTATTTTCCAGCTCTGAGATTCTGGGATTCTTAGTTCTTGGTATACCCACATTAGTCTCTTCACAGCTTCCCCCTTTTCTTCCTCATCAGTCATTTGTGTGTAGCAAGTTCAGCCAAGAAGCTGGGTAAGCTCCTTCCCTTTCTTACTTCTCTATGACAATATGTAAATTGCCTAAGCAAAGTGAGTTACTTAGAGATTCCTCTGGAGGAACCACTGCTTCCTCCACTATTTTTTCTGTAAAGTATAAATTCCCTTTGTCTTTAAGTTCTTGTTGTCTTAATAATGAGACTTTTATTCTCATATTCTTGATGTCTCCTTGACAAAGTATGAACTGGCTAGTCCATATATTCAAGCTATTCCTTGAACTGGGTCTTTAAAGGGGGCTATACCCAGGAACTCCAGGATATGGGCACAGAAAAATGCAGAGGGACTTTACACAGACTCATTTTCCCAGGGGAAGCCTGTGCATCCACCTGGCTCCTCAAAAGAAGTAAGTGCACTGGGAATCCAGTGCCAAATGTAGATAAACGGGGAGAGAAGATCCTAGACTAGGGGTGGAGAACCTGGGGCCTCCAGGCCACATGTGGCCCTCTAGGTCCTCAAGTGTGGCCCTTTGACCAAATACAAACTTCACAGAACAAATTCCCTTAGTAAAAGAATTTGTTCTGTAAAACTTGGACTCAGTCAAAAGGTTGCACCCAAGGACCTAGAAGGCTATATGTAGCACTGAGGCCACAGGCTCCCCACCCCTGTCCTAGACCAAGTAGAACACCTGAAACATGGAGTCAAAGTCAAGTAGCACTATGAAACAAAGCCGCAATGCAGAGGAGCAAAACACCTTTTACTAATACTATGAATGATGGGAAATATGCAGATCCAGAAATAAAAAGATCAAGTTTCTTGAGATCCTGCATTCTTTCCTCACCACAATATCAGAGGGTCAATGTTAAAATATTCTACCTACCTCCTGACACAAAGGTAATGGATCCAGGCTACAGAATGAGATGTAATTTCTGGACATGGTCAATGCAGAGAATTTATTTTGTTTGATTATGCATATTTATTACAAGAGTTTTGTTTTTCTGTGTGTTTCCCCACATTGGGATGGGAGGAAGATAAAACAGATTTTTTTATTGGAGAAAATGTAATTAGTTTCAATCAATCAATAAACATTTATTAAGCACCTACAGTGTAACAGATACTGCGCTAATTGCTGAGGATACAAGGAACTTACAATCTAATGTGTATGAGGGGAGGGGAAGGGAACAACACCAAAAATATACAAAGCAAGTTATATATCATATAATTAGGAAATAATTAGCAGAGGAAATGTACTAGAATCAAGAGGGGCTGGGAGAGTCTTATTGTAAAAGATGTCCTATATTCAATATTTTATGAGCCTCAGGGCTTACATCAAACCTGACTATATAACATGAACCAAATTCAAATGTTCCCTGAGGAAATTCTAAGTTGGGATGGGTAGCATGAACTAAAGAGGCTCATTATTAAGAAACCTCCAAGATTAAATTTAGTCAGTGTGAGCTTAGAGCTTGCATGTTTTGTGTTCTTGAGAGCATCCCATTCTCCGGGAGCTGCTCTTTCCTATAGAAATGTAGCTCATAGAATGCTACCTAAATTTTTAGGAGTTTGGTCTCCTCAAATCTAGACTTTTGTGCTCTTCCTTATCCTTAACTCTAAAGTGGCATAGTCATTTCCAAATCCATATCAGTTCTGACTTATTCTTCAGAATCAAGTACAGAATATCAGTTCCCTTCATTAGTTCCTCTGCTTTTCAAAGAATTAAATTATTGTTAAGACAAATCAAAGATACATTAGCTGTTCCATTTTTAACAGAAAGCTTAAGGAGAGATATCCGGATCATAGAAATTCCCTATCTCCACTATGTCATGCCTCCTTGTGAAATGTAATCTATTTCCGAAATGCATTATCCATTTTCTCCTTCTTGTCAAGTGGTCTGTAGTCTACCTTCACCACAGTATTATTTCTACTTCCCCCCTCCATTGATCCTCATCTAAATGTTCTCCACCATGCTTCCCCATTCAGGTTCATGGATTTCTTCAAATAAAAATGTAAATGGTTTTCTACTACCCCTTTTATATACTCTGTTCATTTCAAATATGATACATATATTTGAACTCAGATTTTTTTTTTACTCCAAATCCAGTATAATTTCTACTTTATCAGTTGCCTGGTTTCTGATTCAGAAGAAAGAATCCCTCTCTCTATCCACCTCAGAGTCCAGAGGACTAAGGCTACAACCACCCAGAATGCTAGGGAGAAAATAAAACATTTCTGAGTATAGTCAGAGAGGTAATAGGGCCAGGATGCCTAAAGGGGAAGTGTGATGGAACCAGAGATCTCCTGGGTCACTTGGTGATAGAAGATAATCAGTTGTATCTATAAGAATTGAAATAGGTTGCTACTCAGACTGTACGATAAACAATATCTTTTTTTGTTATATATGCGTGTGATATTGAAAAGAGGAATAAGTCACAGTTTCAATTTGCCATTTGCCAAAAGCTTCTGGACATCAGAACACTCGGTGGTTCTCTTAGGAAGAAGTGTGAATTTAGTCATTTGATGTGACTAGACAAAATTATAGCTGATCTTTTTTTATTTTTTTACCAGACCTAAGAGCAGTGCAGAGGTGGTGGGGGTGAGGGAAGAATCTCAATACTGTACTCTATTGACTTCTTGAAATAAATATACCTAAATTTTAGTATGAGTGTGTTTTCCCTTTAGGTTTAGAAAAGCTGAGATAGAGATAATACTTTAAATGGTGAAATAAGACACAAGTTATATTTGGATATTTTCCCAGAGATTAATCGAGGAAAGCATTGGCTGAATTTGTGAAAATTTTATGAAATACTATGTGAAAATGGTTCTTTTACCTTTTAAAACTCTAGACTAAACCTAGAGGAACACGGACCAAAATGAGGGAGGTAAATGTTCACAGAAGTTCAGATAACTTCCTATCTTACTCAATAAGGAGTACAAATTCTCTGCTTCTACCCATCTTTAGTGATGGGATTAAATCTCTTATCTCATGAATATCCAGTTCATGCTCTCTCTCCCCCTACTCCTCTCTCTCTCTCTCACTCTCACTCACTCTTTCACTCACTCTCTCCCACTCTCTGTCTTTCACTAAGAAGAAAGGTATTTGGTGAACGGAGGTGACAGATTTCTCAAAGCAGTTTAGCCACTAGAGTTTGGCGGGACTGGGCTCAGAAAGCTCCTCATTTCAAGTCAGGAACTGGACATCATGAAAGCTTAGAAATTAGTTAATGAGTAGGTCACAGAAGCAAGGGTGAGGGAATGGATGCGCCAAGGCATATAAATGATCTATAAATCCCATGGCAAAGGACAAATCTTTTCCAGAACCAAGCCTCAGAGCCGGGCAGAGCAATACAGCTATGACTTGGAGAGAAGCAGTGTCCACTTTTTTGCCTTCAATCTAACTGAATGGTCCACTAATTGACACCAGCACGTTCATTACTAACCCAGTCTTTTTCCCCTTCTGTGATTGCTAATTTTGCTGTTTGATTTTCAGGTAATGCTTCCCTCTGCTGGAAATGTCTTTCAATTACAACCCCAGGGCACAAGGAAGTGACTCTTTGAATGAATAAATGAATGAATAGGCATTTATTAAATATTTACTATGTGCCAAGCACAAGAAAGGTGACCCCTGCTCACCAAGAGGTTATATTCTATGATAGGGCAATTGATGGGCATCCTTTCTAGGAAAGGTAGTGTTGGTTTTGAATACTGCTATTAGAGGTATAGGGAGAAGGTAAGAAACTGGGGTGGGAGACTTCTAAGATGATGAATACAGTCTGACAGAGAACTAAAGACAGGACACTCACCAGTCAGAATCTTAGGTCCCCAGTTAGTCCTTGGTCTGAGACGTTCACTGGGCCCAATCTATGAACCCTGAAGGAAACTTGAAATTAATCATGTACTACAATTCAATCTTACTCCTGAACTGAGTAAACCTTTCCTCCAGTTTCATTTTCCAAGGGCCAGAGGTGGGGGGAAACTGAGATACCAGAAAGGTGACTAACCAGTGAGTCACCTTGTACATAAGTGATGAAACAGAAATAAAACTCCCATGGATCAGGAGTTTTCCTTCTGTTCCTTATCTTCTCCTTTATCCATGGTGCCTCTTAGAACTCAATTGAATTCAACAAACATTTACTAATTCAACAACTACTTATTAATCTTTTCCTAATAGTGGAGCCAGTACCTGTTCCATTCTGTCAAGCACCAGATACTAGGCCTCTTAAAACCAAAAGAACTTTAGTCTGGGAGTAAGTAGGGTGTGCAGGCTATCTTCCGAAATTAGATCATCCCCTATCATATTGGCATGAGGCAAAGGAACTGGGGCCAATATGAGTTCAGTCAAGCCCCTGAGGACCCTGATTACCACATACTTATGAGCCAGACGAAAAATGTAATTTCCCTCCTGCCTCCACCCATAGAAAATAAGCCAATACAACCATCCTGAAACAAACACTGCCCTCTATCCATCACCATAGGAACCTAGGGGCCTCAGTCAACTGGCAATTCCCCCATTCTTTGCCTAGCAGATTCAGAGTCATCATTGGCCAAGTCAGAAACCCTTTCCACCACTCTCTGCTCCCTCAACCTTATCATGTTCAACTCTAGCCTTCCCTGCCTTTTTTTCCACTGTGACCCCTGGAATCACTCACTCCATTGTTAACAGTCTCCTGATCACCTTAGACCTCTTCTTTATATACTCCTTTCACAGACACTTGTCTCCCTCCAAGATACTCTAACTCTGGTCACCTCTTCAAGTACTTGATGTATCCTCCTTCATGCCTCTCCACTCACTGGGTCAGGAGCAGTAAGTATATTCATTGGTTCTCACTGGTACTTCTGGACTCCTCCTCTGCTGCCATCCCTTCTCCTATGTGGGTCATTTTAACTCTATTGCACCCTCTCCTTTTCACTGTTGACCATACTCTCTAGGCCTCTGGGTTACCGTCCTTTCTCAAGGAAGTCTGTCTCTGATTTAATCTTCTTTCCATTTCAATATGAAGCCCTTATAAACTCAAAGGATACTTGTGCCAACTCCCATTAATGAGTAAGATCTCCAGAATTTGGATCTTATGTCTCCTCAGGACACTAGAGGTAGCACTGAGTAATCCAAGGTGATTCTCTAATGACCATCACCTTGAGCCTTTGCCAATGTGTTCTCCTCAATATTATCTACTGAGAATCATTTCAATCAGCCAGACTTAAGCAGCTTTTAAGAAAGGATATTTACTGAAGTGGGTTTTGGGGGATAGCCAAGAGATAGGCTGTTTTAAGGGATAGTAGGCTCAAGGAAACATGGGTCAGAGGTCAGAGATTACAAGTGGCAAAGAGGTAATTCACAGTTTCTGATTTCTGAAAGTTCTTTTTCTCACATTCATGGAGTTCTCAAGAAGTTCCCCTTAAGAAAAAGGCAGTTTCTTTACTAACTTCCTCATAGAGTTGTGAACCTATGTTCATGCCTTTCCACAGTTCCCAATGCATTTGCTGTCAATGACTGATCTAGATATACTACCAGGTCACTGATGGGAAGATAGAAAGTCCAACATCATCTTCACCCTCTGAATATGAAACAGTCCTCCACCAACCAAAAGGAGTGAGGGGAAGGACATGTAGGCCAGGGCCAAAGCTAAGACCTCTTATTTCCTCCCATATCCAAGAAGCAGATCATCTCATGGATTTTACTTAAACACCCAGTTCATTGGAATCTCTCAGATGATACCCTTCTTAGCTCACTTGTTATTTTAAAGATGACCCCTAGGGATGACCAAGTTTTCTCAGCCTACCTGATATACTAGTCAGGTGCAAGATCATTCTAGTTCCAAGGTCCTTTTGTATTTTACTTAAAGATTGGGCATCTTATCACTTGGAAGCCATGACTTGGTTGAATAAAACAGTCAGCCTCACCTTTACAGATATTTTACTTCTATTCAAATAAGGTTTAAAAGATAAAAACTTACAGGGATCATTGTTGTAGAATGATTCATTTCAGAATTCTCTGATACACATTACTGATAATATTAAAATCTGTGCATATGTATATAAACATCTGTATATCATTTAAAAATGAGAAAAATAAAATAATTTGTATACTTTAAAGCCCTCTTAAGCACTCTGGCTTACCAAATCCTCCTCCTCTTTTCAACTACATCTATATACAACAACTGCAGAGAACCACAGCTACATCAGCAATTCAATTCACTTCAATAAGCAGTAATTAAATTTCTTGAAGGCTAGGACTGTCTCTCTTTTTGCCCTTAGCGCAGTGCCTCTGGCGTGTTGTAAGTGTTTAATTAATATTTACTGTTTATTGATTGTTAACTACAGATCATGAACTTGAGAGGACTGGAGGATTTGGACTTCTCAGAGTAGCCCTAGCAGCATCTTGGAGATAGCAGTGAACAGGAGAAATCTAAACCACACTTAAGGAGAAAGGGCTTCCTGGAATTATGAGTTAGTCACTCCCTTGCCACATTGTGTGCTCTAGGTTTGAACCCATCTTCCCCTGGATTCTACATGTACTTTTGGGCAAGTGTAGCCTAATTTTGGAGAAATGTTTGTGTCAAATATTCTTACTAAACCACTTAAGGAAATACATTCTAAAATGCTAATTTTCTGGCTGATTGATGGTTACTAAGTTATAGCCAATGATGAAAGCACATCAGTGAGCTAGTGGGGGCAGGGAGAAGACTCATGAAGAACCCCCTCCCCCCACCACACACACACACACACACACACGCATGCACACAAATCCAAAGTAGACACTACAAAATTATAAAGGACGAGTATGGTCCCAAAGAAAAAATGTGAAAAAACACCTCCCCCCACTTCTTTACAGAGGTGGGAGGTCAACAGGTGTGAAAGATTGCATATATTTTGAAATCTTTCAATGGATAGATGTTTTGGTCATTATTTTTTTTCCTCAATTTTTTTCTCCATTCAAAATAGTATTTGTTCTATAGGATGAGAGAGAAGAAGGGGAAGAATGCAAGGGGAAATTTAGGGAATGTGAAAGCAAAAGATATTAATAAAAATGTAATTTTATGAAGAAAGAAAATCAATCTAACTCCTCAGGGTACTCTAGAACCTGAGGGAAGAAGTAGCTATCTTGGCTCAGGGAATCCAAACTGCTAGTGTGAGCAGGGACTGAGGGAGTGAGCCCAGAGTATGTGTTCCAATAGGAACACCAGGATAATTCATTATAAAAAAAATAATAAATATAAAATTAATTAAATATATCTAATATATACACAGATAGCTATGCATGACAATATTAATCGTAAAGAAAAGTTCTTTAATCAACCAACGCTTATGTGTGCAGATAGATTGGGGCTGAGGGAGGGGCTTACAAAACTATCCCTACCGTTAAGAAGACTTTTTTTTAAGGCAGCTAGAAGACACAGTAGGTAGAGTACCCAGAATCAGGAGGACCTGAGTTGTTGCACTTCTGTGGACCATGATCAGTCCTGGGGAGCCTGACCTCAACTGAAAAAGGATCTTAGCTTTTCTCTCATCTCTGACTCACGTTGAACTATTCCAAGAAAACCTCCTTAAACAAAGATTAGGTTTGACCCATGTCTAGGTTCTCCACAAAAGGGGTTAACAAGATGCCCTTCTGAGAAAGTTACTCAATGTACAAAGCAGAAGATATTAGGTATAGGGCAGCTATTTCTATCTCTCAGCACAAAAGAAATACTTAAAATGTACTCAAAAGTGTGCATTGATAGTTAAACATGAATCTGTAACCCAACACTCCTATTAAGGTCTTCTGAGAGGCTGATATTTAAAATATGACTTTTGCAACTACTGAATAGGTATTTCGCTCAGATATATATTGCTTGGCCAATTCACTCAAGGTGCAAATCTTCTTTTTAGCCTAACATGCATGACTCATCCTTCTGTTGGTGATCATTTCCTCCAAGAGAGGTATAGTAAATTCCTCTGGGCAACCAGTGCACAGATCTATCAGTGTTCCAGAACTCTTAAGCCCACAAGATAGCTGCCAAAGATGGGAACATCCAACTCTCAGGATCACTGCTCGGTTCCCTGGGATCAGGCAAAGAAACAAAGCAGAAGAGGCAGTCAGAGACTTGAGATCCAGTCCTAGGCTCACCCCATCAAGTATATAATCCTGCAGCCATGTTTGTGCAGTCTCCATAGCTGCTGCTAGAGAGGAAGGAGAGACACAAACACACTCAAGCTGTCAGGCTCAATCCACACCTTCCCCAAGAAGGGAAGAGAGACAGACAGAGAATGAGAGACACACACACACAGAGAAGGAAAAGGCAACAAGAAGACCAGAAAGTAGTCTATGGGTTCCCTTTTTAAAGGCCAGCACAGAAGGGTAATACCTCCCAGGAGTCCATTATTATTGGATTTGCCCAAGTCATAGACTTAATCAGATGTCTGGAGGCTTCTCAACAAGGTGCCAATTGGCATGTCCGTACCCTCCATAGTGAGTCAGTCAGAAGTTTAGAACAAAAGCTCAATCCCAATAAACTCATCAAGTTGATTGCAGAAGGCCAAGACTAAGCCCTACATTTGTACAATGAGGATAATACCTGCACTACCTGCTACCTTTGTTGTTGTGAGAAGCTTCTTGTAAACATTAAATCATGTAAATATGAGCAATTATTATTATTTCTAAGTGAGGAGTACTGACTGAATAGCCTGGGGAAAGGGTAGAAAGTCAGTCCTGATGACTAGATACTTTGGCCCAGATAATATAAGTATTCCTGAAGTCTCTGATTCTACCCCACACATTGCCTAGCACATGGTAGACATTCAATCATTGCCTGGTGATTTATTGTCATATAAGCACCCGGGATCTCTGGGTTTCTGCTTCCTTCTCTGTAAAAAGATGGGAATGGACTGAACACTTTGGTCCCAGCAATTAAGGTAACCTAAAGTCTCCTTCAGACATAAGCTCTTGGAGTTTCACTGCCTTAGCTATAGAACTTCATTATCAGTTTACAAATGCAAACTCCTTGAGGGAAGAATTGTCTTCATTCCAGAATTCCTTATTACATAAATATTTGTGGAATGAACTCAACGTCTTCAGGCAAGAGGTGTTGAGGAGTTGAAATAGGTAAGACAAAATGAGACACAGAGGCTACAGGGCAGATTTAACTATAATTTTGTTCATATTTATATAGCACTCCATTTTACACACAATGAAACAGGATTTAGCACAAGTTCTCAAGACACAAACAGGATCTGAATCCACCAGTTCTTCTGAATCCAAGTCTATTACATCAAGCTGATTTGTTCCATGTCACAGAAGCAAAAAATGGTCTAGCTAGCACATGATGGTGCCTAGGTCTTTTTACTCCAAGTCCAAGTTTCTCCCTACTTCAGGAGTGTCCTTCCTGGGACTGTTTTCACATCTGGAAAACTTGGAGGGTTAAATGATCTCTGAGTTCCTTCCAGCTGTATGCTTCTCTCTAGGTGAGTGGATGCATAACCCACCCATTCCCAATAATTCATTTGACATTTATGGTGTATTTCCGTACAAAGTACCACACACTTAGGTAACACTAGCTGACATAGTTTTTAAAGCATACAGAATACTTACTGTGTGTTATATTTGATCATACCATCTGTAAAATCAGCCAAGAGGTATTATCACCCCCTTAAAAGGAAAAAACGGAGCCTCAGAGATATTGAGTCAATTAATAAACCTTTATTAAGCATTTGCTGGGCTTAACTCTCGCTGACACAAAAAGAAACAGTCCCTATGATCCAAGAGTTCGCATTCTATCAGAGGAGACAACATGCATCATGAGGTAACCTAAGGCACTAGAAGTTATCCTTAAAATGGTACCTGAACTGAGTTTTGAAGGGTCTGCCAAAAGGCAGAGATGAAGAATAGTCTAGGTATGGGGGACAATACAAAAGCAAGGAGACAAGTAGATCAGAAGGGACCATACTGTGTGTGGAAGGGAATAATATCTAGGAAAACTGGAAAAACAGGAAGGGGTCCAGTTGAGAAGAGCTTTAAGTTAAACTAAATTCACATTTGATTCATGGGAGTTTGAATGTGTAATGCGGGGAGGGGTGTTACATGATCATATCGGAGGTGTGGAAAAATTCCTATAGTGGGGAGGGGCTTGAGGCAAGGAACTCAACTAGGCCCATAGTCAAGAAGCTAGTAACCCAGTTATGCTTCCACTACACCATGTTTCCTTCTGTCTCTTTATGTGTATATATTCCTTATACATATATATATATTCCTTATACATTATGTTCCCATAATGTTTTGATACACAAAAGTCTCCCCTGTCTTGTCACGATCAAGTGCCCATGGTAAGCCAAAATCACGGGATTTCAGGCTGGAAGAGGTCTTAAGGGAACATCTAATCGTGTTCCCTTGAAGTCCCTGTGATGAGGCTGTGCAGGACCACAATGCAGGTCTCTGTTTCTGCATCCAGTACTTTTCCCAATCCTCTTTCTGGTGATTCCTTGGTCCCTTCCCTCAAGGATGTCATAGACCTAGAAGAAGTACAAGACTCAAGTACTGGATACCTTACACAGCACATCCTATATGATACAATTCTAATACAGGGACTTTCTGCAAACGGTGAAAATGTGTCCTGAGGTCTAGGAAGAGAATCAAGGAAGGCTCCCTGCAAGAGGCACTCTGACACCTTTTGGTAAAAAAAAAAAAAGGCATTAGCGGGCTGTGCCTTCTGAAGAAGGTATTAAATACTAATTAATACTAAAGACTAGTAATCCTTTCGTTTGATCTATCCCCCCACCCCACTCATCCATCCATCCATCCATCCATCCATCCTTCTACACAAAGAGGGAGGGAGGAGCACCGGAACTCCCGTTAGGAAGACCCAAGTTAAAGTCTAGCCCCGTGTGAAGCGCTCACGCGGCGCCTGCCTCAGTTTCCCCATCTGTACAACGGGGATCCGAGGAGAATTCTACTTGTACATGGTATCTGTAAAGCCCCGGGGCGGAGCAGGCCAGCTCTTACTGTGCCAGAGGAAGAGAGGCCCGCACAAACTAGGGGCCGCGTTTTGCACGCCTCTCGCGGGAAGCCGACCGCGGCCCCGGGAGCTTTTACAGACGGGGAAACGGAGGCCGGCGGCGGCCAGCGCAGGCTCCGGGAAGGCTGGTTCTCGGCTCCTTCCTCCAGCCTCCAGGCCCGGAGATCGGGGCACTGGCCACCCGGCGGCCGGGCCGGAGGGGAGGGAGGCCCCAGGTCCGCCGCCGCACCGGGCCGCTCCTGCTCTTCCCGCACGGGTTCCTCCGGCCGGCGGCCGGGAGCAAGGCACCGGAGGGCGCGCGGAGGCGGCGCTCCGCAATGACAGTTGGAAGGGCGGGGGCGGCCCCGAGGCACGGTGGGAAAGCGGAGGCGTGCGTGCGTGCGTGCGTGCGCGCGCGCCTCCGAGCAGGCCGCGGTGGGTGGGGCCGGCGGGCGGGGCCCGCGCGCGCCCGGCTTGGGCGTAGCGGGGCGGAGACCGGCCGGCTCGGGCCACCGGCGCGTGCACCCGCCCGCTCCCGGAGGCCGAGAGAGAGGGGGGCGGGAGGAAGAGGAGCGGAAATAGCGCCACGGGGGCGCGCGCCGCGGCGGCGAGCGGAAGTGGGTGTGAGAGCGGAAGTGGCCGGCTAGAGCCGGGGCTGGGCGGGGACCGGGGGCGCTCGGTGAGGCGGCGGTAGCGGCAGCGGCACCGGCGGCTGCTCGGCGGGCGGTGCGGGCGAGGTCGCCGAGGCGGGAGGGCAGGGGAGGAGGGCCCGAGCCGCTGCGCGTGTGTGAAGGCGTGCGCCCTGCCCCCTCCCCCCTCGCCCCGCTCCCTCTCCCCACCTCCCGGGTCGGGGGGCAGCCTCGCGGCCCCCTCCCCCCCTCACCCGCCCTTTCTCCTTCCCCGGCCCGGGGCAGCCCCCTCAGCCGCCGCCATGATCCTGCTGGAGGTGAACAACCGCATCATCGAGGAGACGCTCGCGCTCAAGTTCGAGAACGCGGCCGCCGGGTGGGTGAGCGCGCCGGGGGCCCCGGGGTCGGGCAGCCCCGCTGGGAGGGGGAGGAGGCCCGCCGGGGGCGGTGGGGGAGGGGGAGCAGCCACCCGTCCTGGTCCTGGGGGAGGGGTTGCGGGAGGACCCGGGGGACCCCGGCGCTCCCTCAGGGGGCAGCCCTGCTGCTGGCTCCGCCTGCCGCGGCCGCCTACCCGCACCCGCCCCGCACACCCCCGCCTCATCTCTCCGAGGTTCTCCTGCCCCTTCCCCGCCCCGCGCCCTCGTCTGGGGATTTTAGTCCTTGGAGCCTGCTAGACCCGGCCCGCCCGGCCTCCGTTCTCCCCACTCTTGCTCACGTTACGAGGTGACATCCTCCTCTTTGGACCTTTTAAAGTGGGGCCTTGGCTTGACCCTGTGCTGGTCCCGTGGGCGCCTGAAAAACGTGGGTCGGATGGAGTCTGCGACCAGCCTCCGCTGGCAGAAAGCTCCCCCCGCCCCCGAAGAGAAATCAGGTTGCTCTCTTAATATTTAGAGCATCCGACCGGGGAATTGGGTTCTAATTCTGTGTGACCTGTAGCGTCTATCTTGGCGGACCTGTTTCCTCAGCTGTGCGCCTCGTTATCTGTTTAGTGGAGGAAAAAAATGGGCAAAGAAATCCCCTTAGTGACTTAAGGACTAAAAATGTCACAGGTTTGAGATTCACAGAAGAAATGCAGTCAGGGGATATTAAGCAGTTTAAAATAAGCTAATTCAAGAAGGAATGAAAAGAAGTATTTTCAACCCATTGTTTCAGTCTAGTATACTGTGTGCAGTAGTTTATCCATACAGCGAGCCCATATGTTTTGTCATTATAAAACAAAGCATCTATTTTGTGGTTGTTGAAGTGACACATAAAATGAATATATGTGCCTCTGAAGGAAATTTTTCTGTTTAATTTTCAGATGGTTAGTTTCATGCCTTCAGTTTTTCCTTATAAGCCGCTTTTGCATTTAAAAGTTGTAAGTGAATCAGCTCCACTTCTTATTTAGGTGACTTTGTTATACCTTGAGCAGTCTAGCATATAGGAGGAAGTTGAATTAACTTCTGCATTTTTACAGCTGATCTTAATGCCATCAAGTCTTGACAGGCTTGAAGATGAAGCAGGTTGGTTATGTGTAGATCTGTGTGATAAGTGTGTGTGTGTGCGTGCGTGTGCGTGCGTGCGTGTGTTTGTTCAAGCAGGAGCATGTCTTGTGGTGAAGGAATGCATTTACTTCTAATTACATTTTAATTTATGATTGAACCATCCCATTATTCAGACTTTAGTTTTTTATTTTTCTCTTGAAACTGTGGCTACAAATGGCAGGTGGTTGTTTCAGAGGGACCAAAACAAATTGGGAATACATTAAGTAGATATCTCAGAATTGATCACAAAGATGAGGTGTAGCACAGCCTAAGTTGACTTTTATTGAATGATATGACTTAGGACAAATGGGGTGTGGAAGGCAGCCAGGACCAAAACTGGTAAGATTCTGCTGAAAAGTTTAGTGAATGTGATGGAAAAAAATCCCACCTGCATAAAAAAGAAGTGTATCCTCAGGCCTCCTAGGATATAGGTTCTCTGAGATTGCCAAGACAAGCACCTCCCAAATAGGTATCCTCAGACCTACTGTGCATTACGAGACATACTAGTGGAGTTAGATGGCATGAAACAGTAGAGTGGTTACTCTGACTTATGTCCTACCAGAACTTCCATCAAAGACAATTGTTCCAGCAGTGCTTTCAACCACAGGCAGAACAGAGAAGAGACACGTTGTGGGGAAAGAACTCCTAGGCAGAATTAGAAGAGTTTGGAAGGATGGTCTTTTGAGGTGCAAGGTCAGAGAAAAACACCTAGAAAACTGCAGATTGGGATTCTTCTTACTGTTTATGGGGAACTCCTGATTCATAACCCTTTCCAAAGTGTGAATCTTGTATTTGGACTATTTAAACACAAGAAACACCAGAAGAACTCTTTGAAATTCTTATTCAGTTATCCTAATCCTAATCCGAATTCAGTTATCCTAATTTTCCCTTTTGTGAATCATTTTTCAGGGCACCCAATGCTTATTATAATGATATCAGAAAATATCTGAATTCTCATCTCGTAGAGCACTGTTATCACACAGTTTAAATGAACACATTTGAACGGTAGAAATTTTTTAATTTGGAGGCCTTTGCAAATAAAGTCTAACATTCACTTCAACCAACTTACTTTTCATTATTATTAATTTTGTGGGTATTGGCATATTAGAGGCAACCAAATTTCTTCCCCAAATAGCACACTTTTTTCTGTAAATTGTCATCTTCTTGATAGCCTTCGAAGTAAGATGACATGACTGGCTAGAAAGTTACAGCCAAATAAATTATTGTGAATATCCATGAAAATTAGCATAGATTTTTTTCATTGCCTTTCCCTCTACTATTCAGGATGTTGGATAAATGGCATTTGTCAGGTCATATCTTCACATACTATCAAGCAGGACTGCCCTACTTTTGGAGAGCATCCTTTGCATGCAGGAAGGGCTTCTAACCCAAGTAGAGATTACAGAGCAAATATTTGTCTATTCATCATTATATACACCATGAGAATCTTTTAAGACTGAAAAGTCTTGCTTTCAACTTGCCTGAAGCTTGAATCCAAAATTTAGAAAATGCTGTCAGATGAGGATGGCTAGGGTCGCTGTTGATTTTATGTACACATTAGCTCCTCGCAACAGCCAGTGTATAGTTGGGGGAGCTTTGGTTATATGAGGGGGAACAAAGGGGCTTGGGAACTCAGCAAACAGCAGTGCCAGTTGGGGTGGGCAAGTACTGTGGGAAGACAAATTTGATCAAAGAATAAATTCTGCTGTTACCTTTCCTTATTTTCATTTCTAAACATACTATAGATGTTCTCTGAGAAATAGTCTGACCTGGAGTGATTTGGAATTTGTTTAACACTTAAGGAGAAATGGAATAAAGTGACTGACTTATATAGATTTGAGAGAAGATAATCTAATTGAACTTCAAGTTCATCCACCCTGTCCTCATCCATTCTTTTGAGTTGACTTTATATAGAATGGATAGAGCCAAGTAAACTTACTCCCATTTCATAGAAACTTGAAATTGAAGGGAGGGGTAATATTGTGGAAAAACCAGTGGATTTGGATTAAGAAGACCTGAGTTCAGATCCTAGCTCTGCCTGTTTGTGACCTTGGAAACATCACTAGACGTCCTTGGGCCTTAGTTATACAATCCCCAAGATATTGGACCTCTAATATCCCATCCTAATTGTAGGCTCCTGAGACCTCATGGATCATAGAGTCCAGCTTCTTCCTCTTTAGAAATCTTATCTCCTCTTTGATTTTCTGTGACTCTGCCCTTAGTTTTGGCAGCTTTGGGGTGTGGGTGTGGTTCGTCAATGGGTGTGGTACTGCTTTGAGAGGCTCTGGTTCTTGGCACTTAAAAATTTGGCTCCACATTATTTACTCAAGGCCTACCTGTGTACAAGTACAATCACCTTGGAAACAAGAATGATTAGAAACCTTTAAAGTGAGAAGAGCTTCATTTTACTACTGAAGGAATAGCAAAGGAAAGGTATATGTGTACTGATACTGTACATTTTCAAATGGACCAGCAGTTAGGGATAACATCTCCATGACCCCCATCCAGGGATATGAGTTTCTGGCTTTGCTATGTGTCTTAGCTAGTTCTGAGACCTTAGTTGTAAAATGAGGGCATTACACTAGATGACTTACAAAAGCCTTTCAACTTTCAGTATGTTATCCTCTATGTGCAGCTAGGTGGTGTAGTGGATAGAGCACCAGTGCAGGAGTCAGGAGGACCTGAGTTCAAATCTCACCTCAGACACTTGACACTCACTAGCTGTGTTACCTTGGGGCAAGTCACTTAACCCCAGTTGCCTCATCTTGGGTCATCTCCAGTCATCCTGATGAATATCTGGTCATTGGATTCCGATGGCTCTGGAGGAGAAGTAAGGCTGGTGACCTGCACAGCCCTCCCTCACTCAAAACAAAGTCAAGTGAAAGTCATGTCATTATTTCTCTGATGGCACAGTCTTCTTCATGAACGAAGGACACACACACTCTCTCTCTCTCTCTCTCTCTCTCGCTCGCTCTCTCTCTCTCTCTCTCTCCCTCTCCCTCCCTCTCCCTCCCCCTCTCCTCTGAATTTAATCGCCAACAAAGTCAAATGGAAGTCATGTCATTATTTCTCTGATGGCACAGTCTTCTTCATGAACGAAGGACACACACTCACACTTTCTCTCTCCCCCCCCTCCTCTGAATTTAATCGCCAGTGTCATTGACAGATTGGTGATAGATAGGAAATTCAGAACCCTAAGAAAGAAGGTGAACTCTCCTTTGTAAGAGGTTTTAATAATACATTGGATAATCTGACACTAAATGAGTTTCTATTTTCATCATTTTTGTGTGGTAGTCTCATTAGCTTCAGCCATAGTTTCAAGGTCCAGAATTTTCTTACTTCCCCCAGATGAAGAATTGGTCTTTATCTTTTGTCCTTACCATCTTCCATCAGTCTGTGTCCATGATGTAAATCAAAAGCTACATGCACCCTATTTTAGAATTTAGAAATTATTTTTCAAAATGAGAGACTGCCCTAAGTTATTATAGTTTCTTTTGGGACACAGTTATTTGGCCTGTAACTCTCAAGGTGAGTGACTCATCATGAAACTTGGTTGGTGATTGAACATTGCCACTTTGACTCCCAAGATCTTGGGGGGAAAAATTCGTTTAGCTCCCTTTTTTTAAATCATTCTCCTTAGCTTCTCCTTATTCACCCTTTTATTAGCCTTAAATAGTCAACTAAAATATTAATGGCAGTGATTTGACAAATATTCTGTAGTCAGACGTAAACCACTTAGCATAGATCACAGCATTTTCTACCAATTTGAAATGTACTTCTGGAATCCTATAGTCCAGAGAAACTTTTCAGAGTTTTAACTAGGATTAGATCTGTAACTATAGATTTAGAGCCAAAAGGGACTTTAGAGGTCATCTAGTCTAAACTCATTTTACAGAAAAGAAAAGCCCTAGGGAGGTTGGTTAAATTATTTGTTCAAGGTTACACAGTGAGTGGTAGATCTGGGAGTCAAATCCAGTTTCTCTTCCTGCAGCAGTGCCTATCGCCCATGTTTCTTGTTTGGTGGTAAAGAAAGGAAGTTAATTCAGTTACTAGATCCCTGTGCTGTTTCTGAAGCCATATGGTTAGGTGTCTGCAACCTGCCTCTGTGCTGAACCAGACAACACTAATCATCATGTAGGAACAGCTCACCTCTGCCACAGACCAAGTTTCAGATTCTTTACCAACCGGTTATCTGTATTATTCATCCTTTTTCTTTGTTATTCTTGAAAAGGGTAGCCACTGTATTAACTCTCTTATTTCATCTCTACTTCCAAAAGGAATCTCAATCAGGTTCTTCTATGTGCTGTAGGTCCTACCTAGTACCTTCATTCTTAGGACTCCAGAAAAGGCTATAAATACAATGTAGCTTTGTGTACGATTAATACATTTTACCTTTTTAATAAAAGTCTATCATATAGAAGAATAAGATTTTGAACTGGAAGAGGGCTAAGTGATCATTTAATGTTAGTTTAGTAGAATTCAGTTTCCATTAAGAATTATAAACCACTTTATTTTCTCTTATTCCCCTGTAGTACTGGAAAGCACCTGAGTATTATTAGTCCATTTTACAGGGGAAGCAGCTACAATATAAAAGAGATTATCAACTTAATTGTGTGATCTTGAGCAAATTAGAATGAAGAGCTAAGTGAGAACCTGGATTTCTTCTCTCCTAGCCATGTTGCCAGTTTGGAAAGCAAACTGGCAAGCAAACTGATTTCACTGCAGGAAGTCGAGAAGGCTGACTAGTATGTTCTCATCTGTGTCCTATCATTATACTTAAAGGAGAAAGAACACTTCAGTCATTCTTAATAGCTTTTCTATTAAGCTACTGTGTTGAATGATCATCAGTGATGAGGCAGTATTAAATGCCTATTGTGTGTAGAGCACTACAGAGAAAATAGTAGAAAAATTAAGTAATATCCATTCTTCTTTTGAGTAATATCCATTCTTTTGGTTAGAAAAAACAACATGAAAAATAGAGAACTTAATACCTTACATTTATACAGGGTGTCCCTAAAGATTTTTATCAGGCCCTTCGTATTCATTCTCACTTTCTCCTCAGTAATAATGTGAACGAGATAAGGAAGCTGATGTTATACCCTTTTTGTAGAAGGAAAAAGCTAAAGTCCAGGTGTTAAATGACCTATCTGTGATCATCCCGTCAATCAGAAGTGACTGGTACCAAAACTGATACAGTATTGACTTTTAGACGAGTTTCTTTCCATTAGAAGATACCACCTTATTTTTCCCAATAATAAAATACTAATACCACAGATATTTAATAAGCACCTGCTGCGTGTAAGAGTGTAGTTCTTGTCCTCAGGGACCTTACAGTTTAGTAGAGGGGCATAAGACACAAAGCTAAATAGCTGTAACGCATAGTACTGTGCAATACTGTGAAAACAAAGGTTATCTGCTTTGGAGGGAGGACTCAGAGTTCAGAAGAGAGGCTGTTTATGTTGGGCTTTAAATCATGGTTAAGAATTTGTCAGGCAAATGGAGGACTTTTAAAGCATATGGACATAGAAGTATGAATGCAAAGTGTAGCATGTGTTTCCGGAGTAAACTGTTGTCCAAGTTCTACAGAGATTACTGAAATAAAGATAGTCTGGGAAGACTTTGTGAAGATGGTAGTGATTTGGGGCAGATCCAAAGAGAAGGATATAATTTGGTAAAGAGGAGTGAAGTGGACATTTTGAACTGTCTTGTAGCCTGAAATAAATCACCTAGCTGTTTTGTTTTGAAATTAAATTTAAATAATCCTGGAATGGTACCTGTATAATTATCTTACTGCCTGTTAGAATATACTTTCTCTTAGCACAGGTGGGATTGGAAAAACAACTAAGAGTTTTGTTGTATGTTGTTTTTTGTTTCTCAAATTGTTGGCCCCTCTATCCTGCTCTCAGATACTGAACTAAGAGCAGAGGTTCAACATCAGCCAAGTAAGGAACATAATAGTAGCAGCCAGTATTTGAGAAGACCCTGAAATAATCATGCTTCCTTTTTTCCACACCTCAAGCACTGACCATATACAGAGACTGAGAGCACATGAGGCAGTGAGGTGTGCGGTAGGATCAGTAATAAGTTGGAGGATTCACATACCTGGCTTTTTCAGAAGCTCATTTTAGAGGAGGAAAACCAGATTTTTTCCCCAATCTTCTTAAAGGTGAACCAAGATGACCATATTAATTGACTTGGGAAATTTCTTTCTGTTTTACAGAAACAAACCAGAGGCAGTAGAAGTAACATTTGCAGGTATGTTTCATAACTTCTGTTGTGTTATGGGAAGATGAAAGACAAATATATATGTGTATATAAAACAGAACCATTTGTAAAACAAACACTGGAGGTCTTAATACATTTGCCAGCAATCAGCTTATATTCACCAACAATCAAAAGAAGTTTTTAGGAGAAAATTTAAGATAATAATGAACATCAGTAGCATGGCATACTGGAGAAAAACACAGAAGGCATAAGATTTAATTCAGGCTTTACTACACATACAACTTGGGCAAGTCACTTTTCACCTTTGTTTTTTGTAAAGTAAAATGAAGAGGTTACCCTAAATCATCTTTAAAGCCTTTTCTAACTATCTTGGAAGAGTAGGCTTCATTCTGTGTTGCAAACTAAATCTCTTTCTGATCATTGTCATCCCAGAAAATGCAAGCTATCAAATGGCATATCCTGACTAAAAAATTCACAAATAAAAGGTTATCTGACCATAACTGAAGACTTCTTTTAATCTGCCAGTCTTTTCTAAGGCTCCCTCACCTAAATATCCTATAAACTAGGATTGCTGATCCATTATCTCCTGGTACGCATCATGTGTACTTTGCACTGTTCGACTCGCATAGCTGAGATCTACTGGTTCATTAAAATAGGTGGATTTCTCCTTTCTTTACTACCTATAAATTTGGTATCTTTGAATTAACATTTCTTCCTTTATTTGTGTTCTGAATTTTCGTGTTCATATATGAACTGCCTTCTTGAGTTCTCTGATCTAATTAGAAATTTTTCCTTTTTTTTTTTTTAAATCTGTATCCAAAAATGTTATACCTGCCCATGAAAATTGAAATACCATTTTGTTACTATTGAGGAAGTTTGGGGATATAATGATTACTGAGTTTTAACTCTCAAGTACATTCTGGTTCTAACAAAATAAGTCATGAGTTGACTGGCTTTGATAATACCTTACTAACCTCTTTATGAATCTTGTTACGTTTTTTAAAAAGTGGCTAAGATATATGTGTGGTTCACAAAATTAGGTCGTTCGATCTTGTTTTATGAGCCATACATAGTACTTCCTAAGATGGTTTGGTTTAGTTTCATGAACGGGTTTAGTTGTACTTTTCAGTCTATAAGCCAAAATACAATGAACCATTTCGTGGAAAGGGAAATTCTTTAAAACTAGGCAAAGTAGCCTGGAAGAGGTCAGGAAGAAGGAAAGTCACTAGGACTGAAGAGCTTTGAAAGACTTTTTTTGTCTTACATTCTTTCTGGCAAATGAAGTCTTAATATCATTTCTACCAAACAACAAGGTGTGAATAGTATAAGAATAGCTTAGTAGGTTTAGATAAGATTGGGGAGGCGAGTACTTAGAACTTCTAATCACAGTATTACCTCTGACTTCCACATAAAGGTAAAATGTTATGTTTTATTCCAGTTTTCATTTTTTGTTCATTTCATGCTGACCTGTCTTGGATAAGGATAAGCTAATAATCACAAAGCTTTCAAAGAGAATGTGCTGAGTAATGTGCCCCCCTGGCCAGCTAAACAGCCTCACTTTGTGCTTCTCCCACAGACTTTGATGGAGTCCTTTATCATATTTCAAATCCCAATGGGGACAAAACAAAAGTGATGGTCAGTATTTCTTTGAAATTCTACAAGGAACTGCAAGCACATGGAGCTGATGAGGTGAGTGCCCTTCTGTTTTCCTCATGACTCTTTTGTGTTCCATCTGGTCTCTCATTGGCAGCTTCCCACAGAGCAGTGTAGACTAAGTCAACTCCACCTTCTTCAGTGTGTCACACCTAGCAAAGGCCATTCTGGACTGTTGACTCGACCTAACCAGTGGCTATCAAACTGTTTATCTCACAGGGAAGTGGGCTATCTTTTTTTTTTTTTTTAATAATCACCACTTCCAAAAACTGGAGAACTTGATGGTCTCTAAGACAATTGATTGACCAAAGACTGAATGATATACTGACTTTTGAAGATGAACATTGTCCATGTTTTTTGACCATTAGAAGGAAAAGTACCCAAGGACAAGATGTGTTGGTTATGTTTTTTTTTAATAGGATTATTAGTTATTAGAACTTTTCTGACTTGGGATGCTATACAAAATAGAGCTTCTCTACCAAATTTTTTTAAAAAGAGAGTTTTAGGCTTAGTTCCCCATTCCAGAAGGTAGAAGAAAAGCCCCTTTCTTTTTGGTTTTGCAAATTGAGCATTCTTTGTGCCTGAATCCCTTCTGACTTTAGCTGTCTTAGAGGAAGTAAGATGGGGTGTCTAGGCATTGTGAAACCCTTAACTGCCATACGTTATTCATTGGCTGTTGGCTGATCTCTGCAGTGACAGGTTTAGTTCCTGTTGAACTATATTTGCTCTGGGGAGGGCCATTTATGGAAGAAAGAAACGGCTTTTACATTACTGTATGCATGCTGTGGTTGGGTTTCAAAGCAGGAAGTATGACTCAGTTCCTGAATTAGTTTTCAAATAGTTTTAACAAACTGAGTCCTTGCAGTATTGAAGGAAGATGTAATAGAAATTATTCACTTTCTTTCAAGATAAGGGAAACAATTATCGAATTATTTAAAAGGATCACAAAAGGGTTAAATGATATTTTTAAAAATTCTAAATAGCTTTTAATAAACTGGTATTTGTCTAAATGTTTTTCTTCAAGTTTGAACGTTCTGCAAAGTAAAGGTGGTCGCTTCCCTTGGTGGTCCTGATTTGGTCTATTATGAGAGGTTCAAGAGGAAAAACTTTATAGAGTAAAGTTCTTTTACCTAGAAAAGAGATAGGGAAAGGGGGAACTGACACGTAAACACAGCCTGAGTGCAGGTTTGTCAAAGGAAAGGCTAAAGCCTTCTCTTCCGTTAGTGCAGCACAAGAAGAAATGGGCTGATGTTCTCAGGAGAAAGGATTTTACTGTCAGAGAATTACCTGGCAGAATTATTAAATGTATCAGGCAGCTGAAAGACCTTGTGCAGTAATTTTCTCCAGCATAGAAAACCATCTCTCTGTAATGGTTTTGATGAAGAAAGGAGAAAAAATACTGAGTCAGATTCTTCAGGTTCCTCTCCATTACCCTGGGCGGGAGGGACTTTAGAGCAGGTTGCTCTGTTTAACTGCAGGGGTCAAAGAACAAACACCTACTGCTTGGGTGGAGTGAGGAACTTTCACGGTCTTGGAGCCTCATCAGCAAAGAATCACTCCCTGAGTCAGTTAAACAGTGACCAGAGTGTGATAATGAGAATCAGTTTGTTCCATGTCTGAGAATCTCAGGCCTAGCAGGCTTCTTCAGAACAGAAGTCATTTCCCAGTGATGGGGAAAGATGTGATAGTGACAGGCTGCCTCCTGATGTCACGTGAAAAGTGAATCATGGTTGAAGTGCATTTCTGGAATCATGCTAAGAAGGCATAGGTTTGCTGAAGTGGGAGGAAAGGGGCTAAGGTAGAATGGTTAGATATGGTATGAATTGGATCTTGAATACGTGTTAGTTTTTTGTAGCACTTAGCTAAATCCTGAGATTCGGTTTTTGCCTACTTCTCATTCACCTTTTTCCTCACATTTTTCAGGAAGTAAGAAGAGTATAAAGTACTTAGAGGATCAAATTATAATTTATTAGCTTCTCTTAATCCTCTAGATATACATGTGTATATATGTATACATACATACAAATACTTTTAAGAGTAAGGTCTGAGAATTTTATGATCATTTCCTTCTGTACCACTCAAAAGTGTGTGACCTTAAGACTCTTACTTCACTTTCTCTTCTGTAACCCAAAGAATAGAGATTCAATGTAACAGGCATTTATTAAATGGCTGCCATGTGCTTGTGGCACTGTACTAGGTCCTGGGGGATACAGAGACAAACTGCATATCTCGTTTCGCTACACGTCATAGAGAAGGCCATGTGATCACTAAATTAATCTCTGAATTTCTTAGTGGATTGCTTTTACAGAGGCCTTTAAGTACCAGTTAGCTGTTGATCTGGTCCTTCTAAAGGAAAGGACATTTCCATGAACCTGAAGAAGTGAATGTGGATACAGAGATTAAGATATAGATCTAACCTGTCACTGACGTTTGATGCCTCTGTTTTAGTTTCACCCATTAGAAAAAGAATAATTACCTCCCCTTATCTACTACATGAGGCAGTGATTAGGGTCAAATATGCTGTGTCTGTATAATATAATGAATTACATTGTAACTGCAAAATGTTATTTAGTTATAAAGACCAGAGATTACTGAAAAAGTTGTTACATCCTTGACAACTTCATTACTGATGTCTCTTCCATCTCCAGATGTAGTAATCCCTCAACATTTTCTGGTTTCATATTGACAAGTTCACAGTCATGGTTTTGGTTAAGTGGGAATTTTTGGAAATTTGCAGCACCACACATATATTAGAAAAAAATTAGTACGTCATAAATGCACAAATATGATGCATCTTTAATCTACTTATCATTTACTACTATATACCTACATAAATTTATTATCAGCAGTTTAATTTTGTTTAAAAGTTTCAGTGCATTAAAAAACTATGGGCTATGCACTCTCTTTTGGGATCACCTCTCCCCCCACTTTGTCTCTC
Source organism: Potorous gilbertii (assembly GCA_028658325.1). Lineage (NCBI taxonomy): Eukaryota > Metazoa > Chordata > Mammalia > Diprotodontia > Potoroidae > Potorous > Potorous gilbertii. The sequence continues at coordinate 493,047,443 of CM053771.1, forward strand.
TACGATACAGAATAAGACTTGTGATTTTTTTTCCCAGCAATGATCTTTGTATTTTGTGCTGTTTCCTTGCAGAACAAAATTCATGAAACAGTTGTTACAGCTGCAGTAGGGTCTCCAAAGACTCTGCATACTGCTTTAGGTACTAATCTCTTTCACATAGAAACTCCAACTTTTTTATGAGTGCAGGGTGTTGTTTTACTTGTTTTGTATGTTAAACAAACATAATCAGAATTATTCAAAATAACATTTTGAGGTGGGGCCTAGAACTATCCTGTTTTTCACATTTGTAGAGGTCCTGTTCCTCTAACACGCTGCCAATGTTAAGAAACAACTGTAGCTGCTTTACTTCTCTCTTTTGCCCCTTTCCCTCCATTATACCTCTCAGAAACAGCAATGAAAGGAAACTTCTGCTTACTCTGCTTAAAAACATCAAAGCTTTCAATTGTACATGGTCAGAAAGAGGCAAGAAGGAGGGGTTAACAGTGAAATGACTGAGGAAAACAAAAGTTTGATCTTCTGAGTATATCATTTTATTAAGCATTGTGTGTCAGTTGCCTAACAAAGCAGGACCAGGGCCCTTCCTCAACTTAGAACTGGACCCCAAATGTAGGAGAAGACAGACTTTTATACATTAGAAAGGCAATTAAAAGGAAACACTATAACATCAGATAATCTGATTTCTAATTGTATGAAAAGTTATCCAAATTGGGATGGGGAGAGCAAACAGGTACAGTTCCCTGAAATCAGAAAAAGAAGCATTCCATTCTCCCCAAGAGTCTGTATAAAATCAAAGGAACCATATAAATAAGAGGAACAGTTAACTGATTGATCTGTACAGGGCCAGTTTTCAGGTAAGATATAAAGGTTGCTTGAGATGTATAGTTGTGAGAAAACTCCTTGCATCAGTCTTTGGACCTGACTGGGTTTCTGATCAGCATGACTAAGTGTCTGTGATAAAGGTTTCATTTCTAAAATATCTAAAGAACTGAGTCAAATTTATAAGAACACAATCCATTCCCCAACTGACAAATGATCAAAGGATATGAACAGGCAGTTTTCAGAGGATGAAATTAAAATTTTATCTATAGTTGTATGAAAAATGCTCTAAATCACCATTGATTAGAGAGATTCAAATCACAACTCTTGAGATACCACATCACACCTGTCATATTGACTAACATGACAAAACAGGAAAATGATAACTATTGGAGATGTAAGAGAATTGGAATACTAATTCATTGTTGGTGGAGCTGTGAGCTGATCCAACCATTCTGGAGAACAATTTGGAACTATGCTCAAAGAGCTATAAAAATGTGCACACCCTTTGACCCAGCAAAACTACTACTAGGACTGTATCCCAAAGAGATCATAAAAATGGGAAAAGGACCCACATGCATAAAAATATTTTCAGCAGCTCTTTTTGGCCAAGAACTGGAAATTGAGGGGATACCCCTCAGTTGGGAAATGGCTGAACAAGTATATGAACATAATGGAATACTACTGTGCTGTAAGAAGTGGCTAACAGGTGGAATGCAGAATAAAACTGATTATTTTCTTTTTGTGTTATGTTTTGTTTTTGTTTGTTTTTTCTCATGGCTTCTCCCATTCATTTTGATTCTTCTATGCAACATGACTAATGTGAAAATATGTTTAATAGGAATATGTGTGTAGAACCCATGTAAGATTGCCTGCTGTCTTGGGGAGGGAGGGAGAGAAAATTTGTAATTCATGGAATTGATTGGTGAAAACTGAAAGCAAATTAATAAATTTGGGGAAAAAATAATTAAACTTAGAGCCCCAAAATGTAAAGTATCTATTTTGATAAACAGAATTCACCAAAAAAAAAAAACCAGACAAACCTGATTTGGATTTCCTGGGTCCTCACAAATAGTGAATAATCTGTAAATCAGAGCATTATTTAAATTTAATCAAAGCCACACATAAACTTTAGGGTCAGGAACCGTATCTTAACTGGTCTTTGAAACGCAAAGTATAACTAGCACAACCTATTGCTTGTTACCTAGTAGATACTTCATAAATACTTGATGAACAGCCTCCCCCATGTCATTGGAGACCATCTGCAAGCTTCAGAGTAGTCAGGGTTCACCAAGGGGGAGGAGGTCAAACTAGGTGCTGAGGAAAGATGGTGCTAGGACAAGCCATGGAAAGATCCTGAATGTGTGTATGTGTAGATAGATAGATAGATAGATATATCAGATATATTTTCACCTTATCTCTGAATGTTGACTATAAATTGTTAGAACTAGAATCTTACCTGATTTTATCTAAGAGATCATGTAGTACACCCCCTTATTTTACAGATGACCATGCAGGTTGATAGAAGTTAAGTGATTTGCCCAGGGTGACAGTGCTGGAACCTAAACCTTGGTTTCTTAAAAGTAGATTTATTGGGAATATAAGCTATCAAAGACGGAACAGTAATGGCTGGGATCCAGCTGTCTATGCCCCTTATTTTTAAACTGACCACTTCTGACTACCGACTACAACTTCATAATTTTGGAACACAAGACAAGTTGCTAACTGAAATCAGTCTGGATGATCTTGGTTTTTGTTTTGGAGTCAGTGGGTTGATTCCGTCATTTGATAAGTAACACAATCTGTTCTCACATTGAGGGTTGGAGGACGGTTGTGCATAATGTGGTAGGCTTTGAGAAAAAGTGAACAATGTATATAGACAAGAGATACTGTCCTAAAGGGATAGGTGACGAGACTGTGAGAAGACAATCTCGGATCTGTCTTGGTTGGTTATTCTTGAATGAGTGTCTACTTTGCCCATAAAATAGAGTTGGAGGGTGAGATTACTGACCTTTATTCCAGCAAGAATAATGACTTGATTTTTCCCCTTCATTTTGAAATTATTTCTTTTCCTCAGATCTCCCATACTCCCCAGAGCACCGTGTGTGTGTGTGTGTGTGTATGTACACATACATGTATATATTTTTTCCTGTAGTTACTTTAATAAAGATGTCTTACCTCTTCCAATCTCCCTTCACACCAAATTGTTAAATTCCTAGAAAGCAAGTTTTTTCTCCCCAGGACCTAGAACATAATAGACCTTTAATAAATGGGTTGAATTGAACTTTATAAATAAATGATAAAAAAAAATAACCTTTGAGATGACGTTATTTTTTTATTTTCTAGTTGTTGAAGAGAGTATATGGAAGTTTCTTGGTAAATCCAGAAGCAGGTAAGTTTCTGTACTTATACCTTAGCTTTTGCTAAAGGATTTAATCTGAATGTTGTAACTTTCCCTTTTTTTAAGTGTTTACATTTCATGGACCCAGTTTTTCCTCTGTATACAAAATAGCACTAATGGGACTACTCGTTCCAATATTGGTAGTCACCAAAAAAATAGCATAGACAGCTGTTGCCTAGGTTTTCAGCCTGAAGGATGCCATTGTTTGCCTGTTATGATTTTTCTTTTACTACTTCTTTACTGTTTACTACACAGTTGGAGGAAGATTGTAGCTGAAATTGGGAGGAAAATATTTGTCTTCTCTTGACCTACTATTGATGATCAACCATGGACTGACTCTAGAATAGTTGAAAATGCTGTGACTCACTTTGATGAGCATAGTTGTGAGTTATTAGAACTCTTATTTGGGCAGAACGGATCACTATATTCCCATCCCTTAAAACAGCCTAGCTCCATGCTGGAATAAAATTTTAAGTTGTAAAGCTGAAGCTATTTTCAGAAATGTGATCAACATTTGGTATTCAGGTAATACCACAATTGTGCCTCATTTTACAAGTCTTCAGGAAATGAAGTTGGCTACTTTTTAATGTAAAAAAAATGGGAATAATACAAAACAGTATTCTTGTGTTTCATGATTTTTTAAAAAATTGTAGCACCTATAATTCCCCACTCCCACCCCTTTCCTGTCTTGAAATGTTACTCCTTGCAGCCTATTATATTACTATGTCTGGCAGTATAGTTTCTGACAAAAAAAAAAGTGTCATTGAATCTCTTTTTAACTAGAGTTATTATAAAATAGACACACAAAAGAAAACAACTTACTGTGCCAGCCTCTCCTTTCATTACCAAGGACCAAATAAAATAGGAAAGTCAAAATTCACAAGCAAAAACCTGATTTTGATAGATCTTTGCTCCTCCCCACCCCACACCAATGGCAGAAGACTATGGGATTCCTATGTGATAATGTATATAATTACTACAGAAACTTTATACAGTGTATTATTAAATGCCAAATTTAAAAAAACCTTAAGTAAGCCTTCTTCCATTCCTTTGGGATCATTTGTCTAATCCAGTTTAGAAATCTTAACTATACAGTACTGGCTTCTTACTTCACCACATTGCCTTCCTTAAAGTCTGAGACTTGTTTTAATCTTGCCTGTGTTTGTTTTGTCTGACTTATAAAACTCAATATACCCCAACTCTGAAAATACTCCCTTTCTTATCTTCTCCAAGCTCATCTGTTTATCTGGTTCCCAGGTACCCAGAAGGGGAGGTTATTGTAATTGTTTAATGTTAGAGTGCCAACAGCGTACTAAACACTGTCCAGAACAGAAATGTAAAAAACACATGGCCTTCAAGTTCATGATCAGAGTGGGACAGGCTCAACAAACACAGAATTGAGACACCCTTGGAGAAAAGAAACAGTAACAGCACAGAAGTCTGGTACATTCAGCAGTTTGGAATTCATACCATGCTGTCAGAAACCTGTTCTGTGCCCAATTTTCTTCAGTTGCCTAGGATATGAATCAGCTCTATTAAGTCCTGTCTCATTCATACCCAAATGTTCCTTTATGTACAACCCCATATCATTTGGACCTTTTGGCTCATATTAACAACATATATTTAATCATTAATTTGTGCAATTCCTAATTCTCAGAATGCTCATTAGATGCTAATTATGTAGGTTCTTGGCATGCTACCCTGCTAAGAAAATATCTCTTAACTTACCCTGAACCTAAAGGAATATTTTATGGATACATTTTATCAACTTATTTTTATATTCATGGTTTTTAATGGCATGTTCCTTTTTCACAAGTGTCTTTGGAACAAGCCAAATTTCTGATTGAAATTCCCAGATTGTGTTCTTGAAAGCATTGTCTTTGCTGTAAACTTGAAGGTGTCAAACATGATGTCAGTAACATTCAAGGGAACCAGATTAAAATGAATAGAATGTTAATATGTGCTTTTCTAAATCAACATGCCACCTTTTGCAAGGATCCTTATGTACCTTTAGTAAATCCTTTATTTTTTGTGGGCTTGATACCAGTCTTCTCAGCCATCAGGCATTTTGGTGTCACTTAAAGTTTTTGTTACATATTTATCAGGTGCTTTCATATTTGTAAACATCTTAGAAGAATATGAGATTAACTTTAAGTCAACCTAGTGTGGTAAAAAGAAAATGGGTAATATTCTACTTGTTTTAACATGGCGAGATTAGGCCAGAATTAAGTAAATTAGTGTTAAAACTCTAGAGCTTTTGTCAAGAGATTAATGTGAGGAGAGTTTGGTAAACTTATTTTTAAATTTAGTTTTTCTCAATTAGTGAAAATATATTTTCCCTCCCCACTTCCTTTCAAGCCAAAGAGATTCCCACCTTGACCATGTCCCAGAAAACATTTCAGTCTGCATTCTTGAGTTCATCACCTCTCAGTCCAGAGGTGGTTGGCAAAGTTTCAGCGTGGGTGCTCTGAAATTATGGTTGATCATTTCATTGTTCAGAATTTTTAAATCTTTCAGTTATTTTATTTTTTGTGTTGTAAAATTTTTCTGATTCTGCTCTACAGAATCTTTTATTCTGCTTCACTTCATACAAATCTTCCCAGGTTTTTCTAAAACTGTTTCCTTAGATCATTTCTTAGGACACCACACTATTCCATTACATTCACATACCATAATTTATTCAGCCATTCTCCATTTAATGAGTATCTCCTTAGTTTCCCATTCTTTGCCACCACAAAAAAAAAATCTGCATAAATATTTTTATACATCAGTCCTTTTTCTCTTTCTTTGATCTCTTTAGATTATGGGCCTAACAGTAATATCACAAGGTATGCAGTTGAATAAATGTTGGGACGGAGTTGCAATTTGCTTTCCATAATAACTCACAGTTCACAGTTCCACCAACAGTCTATATTAGTGTACCTGTTTTCCTCCATTTCTCATTTTCCTTTTTTCTTTACCTTTGCCATGTCAATCAATATGAGAGAAAACCTCAGAATTGCTTTAATTTGCATTTCTCTAACTCAGTGATTTGAAGCAATTTTTTTCACATGGCTATTAATAGCTTAGAATCCTTTGATAGACATTTTAAACAAGATTACAGCTGATGGATTTCCCTTCCTCAGGATACAATGTCTCTTTGCTATATGACCTTGAGAACCTACCTGCATCAAAGGACTCCATCGTGCATCAGGCTGGAATGTTGAAACGAAACTGTTTTGCCTCCGTCTTTGAGAAATACTTCAAATTCCAGGAAGAGGGAAAGGAGGGCGAGAACAGGGCAGTAATCCATTACAGAGATGATGAGACAATGTGAGTATAGACCATCATGCCTTCACATTGCTCTTTACAGTTAAAGACTAAGGAATGACGCTAAGAAGATGAAGTTATTGGTGATTTCATGTAAGGTTTGAGAGAAACGTGTGTCTATCAAAATAATAGTCACTTTGGAAGTCACTACTTTTTAAGTTGTTCTTCCTGTGACCATGGGGGACCAAAAGTGCTCCAGCTAAAATGGTTGACCTGAGGACTTAAGCTTTGATACTTTTGTTCTTTATTTCTCCTGCCTTATGCTCTGTCACATATTCCAGAGGATCATATTAGGAGCAACCCATATATCAGTGGTTTTGGTTGTCAAGACAAGGTAAAAAGTATTTACTGTGCATCAGGCAGTGTGTTTAGCAGAGTCAAGCAAAATAAATCCCAACATTGGCAGTGCCCAATAAATATGTCTCAATCTTCTCTCTGGAGAGCTGAATAGCATGCTTCACTGCAAATACCGTGGAATCATACCTACTGAATAAGGTTCTGAATTATCAGATTATCAAACTTACTCTTGATAGTCATTTACAGTGCCATGTGGGGAGAGAAGATGACTAGTTTGACATTGTAAAATTCATTAGTTGGTGTTACATGACTGATAACCCTTACAAGAAGAAAAGGAATTAATTTTATAGATTCATATGAAGCCATTTTTATCTCTGCGTCATGGAAATTTTCTGAGTCACTACTGGTAGAAGAGAGAAAGTTAGGGAGTATGCTGATTAATACTTACGTAAAACAAGTTATTTCCATTTGGAGAGCCCATATTGTGAAAACTCTGAATATTAACCCAGCATCAGATGCTCTTGAAAGCTATAGGAAAAATCTGCCATGTCAGTTTCTGTGATAGAAAAATAAGGCCTGAACTGATGTGCCACACAAGGAATACATGTGGAGGGCTATGAAGAGTTAATCCTAGATTCCATGTTAAAAATAAAGCTGGAAAACCTAAACACTATATATCACTTTCCATGATCTATAGTGTGCTTTCTCATGCAGGCAATACAGACCACCTCTGCAATGTAGAGCTCCTCCCAAGCCAGGTCTCCTGTGATAGTCCCCCACAGCCCACTTCCTAACCAAGGCTGCTCCATCATTACAAGAAGTAAGAACAAGCAACACAATAGCAGTCCTGTCCAGTGGTTCACTTCATTTTTAGCCACCCCTGACTACCACAGAAGGAATTTGAGTTCCATGTCCAGCAGCAGCAGCATCTGTGCAAGTGCTTTCCATTTCAGTCTTCAAAAATCAGATCTAAGCAGTTGGTGGGCAAACTTTTTCTTGGAGAAAGTGAATCCCTAGAGTACTTGGGAACTTTCCAGTTTGCTAATAACACCATGTTGAAGACAAAAAACCCATACCTTTTTTTTTTTTACTATCCAAGTCCAACAGCTTCAGTTATTTTGTTTACTTTGTACTCAACAGAAACTTTTGAACAGCTTTTAAAATATATAGAAAAACAATGCCCTTCTCTTGATAGAAACTACCACTTTTAGTATGAGAAGAAATTAGCTGAAATTAACCACATATTCAAAAATTTTTATTTCAGAAACATTAAAATGGTATCAATTAAATTGCAGCAACTGAATACTCCATTGTATAAAGCACTTCACAAACCTTAATTTTCTATAGAAATGTTAATTAAGGTGAAGGTTAATGGGAGGCATGGATGGTTCTTTTTGTAGTCCTTTGTGGGCTGCCCATGCTTCCAGGGCATTATAGCTTAATCATATTGACTGTGGGTATTCCGTCAGCTTACAGGTTTTTAGATTTGCATTCTTGCCTGGACTTTCTTATTGTGCTCTCAAAGTTACATTTGTACTGAACTCAGAATTAAAGATAACATAGCTCATTTATAGTCATAATTAATGTGCATGTAAAATGAAAATTTGCTTTATTTAGTGATTTATCATATAATCCCTCTCTCCAAGCTCTGTTAATGCGTAGACATATCTCACTATTGTCTTCTAGAGAAAAGCTTTTGATGTCATTTTTTTTTTTAACATACTCTGTGGTTCGTGGAAGTAAATTGGCTGTTACCTTCATGATTTCTCCATAGTTTCTACCTACTTTACTTGATCAATAAAATCTTTGAAATGGCCCTGTGATGACTCTTGCTTTTTTCATCATCCTGTTTTTTTCTTCTCTTCAGGTATGTTGAGTCAAAGAAGGATCGAGTCACCGTTGTCTTTAGCACAGTATTTAAGGACGATGACGATGTGGTGATTGGAAAGGTGTTCATGCAGGTATGGAAAATAGCCTTGGGGGAAATAAGGCACCCCAAAGATATGCTTTTATACTGTCAGAGCAAGAGTTGTTCAGTTGTGTCCAATTCTTCCTGGCCTCATTTGTGGTTTTCTTGGCAGAGGTATTAGAGTGATTTGCTGTTTCCTTTTCCTGTCTATTTTACAGATGAGGAAACTGAGGCAAACAGAAGTCAGGTGACTTACCCAAGGTCACACAGCTAGTAAGTGTCTGAGACTAGATTTAAACTCTGGAGGATACCTGACTGGTGGTCCTGTATGCCATCCACTGTGCCACCTCACTGCCTAGAGCAAGAGTAGTTTCCTCTGTTATTAAAGACCAGGTTTTTAATCTTTAAGGGCTTAGTTCTGGAAGTGGCACCAGTTGACATAGCCCTGCCCACCACACCTAACCACAGAACTTGTTTTCCAGATAATGATGTCTCAGGAGCCCAAGAAGCCACCAGAATCACTTTTTACTAGTTCTTTATCTCCCTGTTAAAGTGTGCCTATGTCTCAATGCAGTCCTGTGTGAGGATTCTCTAAAACATTCACATAAAGCAGCGCACACCACAGAAATAAGAAAGAGGGCAGAATTGCTTGACAGATGTAGCCTTAGCTCTCATGAGAGCCTCATAAGAGCATACCGAATCACCCTCCTCAGGAAAAAACATAAAAAACAAAACTGGTCTGATTAAAAAAGGCTTAGTGGGATATTTTATAATTGGATTCTTGGTACTATGAAGCTCAGCTATTAGGCTCATGACTGCCTTGTTGTAGTATCTGTTACTCACTGAATGCATGTACCTAAGCTTTTTCTTCTGAGATAGAACATCATTTAGATATCAATACAGTGTCTAAGGAAATAAAATAGTATTTTTTTTTTATTACATGACAGGGTGATAAGATTTAGAAAGATAAAGGAACCTAGTTTTGCCACTGGGAAAATAATTTTTGTGTTCTCCTTTAAGCAAGAAAAGTGCCATTGGGTGCAGCTTCAGTGTGTTGTCAGCTTTTATTTTTCTCTCTTCAGAAAGGGGAGCTACTCCGAAGTTCTGATATTTTTAGATGTTTCATTCCATATTTAGGAAAATTGAGGTGAATACTTTAGCACTCTGAAACAAGAAAGTAAGGTGAGCTAGAAGATAGCCTCCTGACTTTATGCAGTTTATAGCAGTTTGTTCAGGATTGATGGGGGAGTTAAGACCAAGAACACAGGCGCTGGGCTAAATCCTGAGTCACAGATTAATTTTAAGGCCGCAGATACGTCGCGGTGCCTTTTCAGGGTTAGCACATTTACCAGTTCTGTCTGTTTATTCCAGGAGACACCTTAACTTATTTGTACTTTACAGATCTTACCATGTGCACTTTATCAACGATCAGGTCCTTTGAAGAATTTGGAATACTTAACCTATGTCTATAAGTTTGAATCCCATCTGTGAAAGTGAGGACATTAGGACAGTTATCTAAAAGGAAAGAAAGAACCACTTGCATTTTGTTGCTAACTTCTTTGAGGCGTATTTGAAAAAACACACCTGGAAACATGGATATGAAGTTGTCATAAAGTTTTCTGTCCATTTGCTCTCTACAAATTCAGAGAACTGAGTGAATTTACTGGTAATGACCAAAAGACATTCTTGCTGTTTGGTTAGTCTTTAAAATGCTCCACCCGAAACCTGCTTCTGGGTTCTGGTATTTTAAATATTTAAGATGAGAAAGACAGATATCGCTGCACAAAAGAATCATGTGGTTGGACTTAGACAGGGTCCCTGCTGGTTTTTTTATAGCTACCCATACTGCTGTCTGGATACATCTTGAGCAAAATAAATTGACCTTATCATTTGTCAGAGAGACTCACAGTTTGCTTTTCTGCTTTGAGCCCCTTCCTTAATTGAACTCTTTGTTGCATTTCATTGTACTTAAAGTAAAAGGACCTGGCATTCCATTCTCTTACCCCTATCTCAGATGACATAGTATTCCACTTCGGTGTATTTACTTTGTAGTCATACACAACTAACTTAAAATTAAAAACTAACTTGAAAGAGAAGAATCTGATAAATGTTCATTTTATTAGAAAGTTCATAATTTTAGAGACAACAGTCTTGTGGTGTTTACAGATTAGGGCTTAGTTAGCTGTGCTTCCTTTTATATCATAAAGTGCAATGAATTTACAGTAGCTAGGGAAAATGCTGCTAGTCTCTTCTAGGATTAAAGAAATGGATTCCTTTTAGGTTTACTATGCCATAGCAGTTTTGGAGAAGGAAAAAGGTGGCATATTGTACCTAAATCTGAATAGTGGTAACTTGTCAGGTTTACAGTAGAGTATGCCAATGAGAAATAGATGGAAAGTAGAGGAGAGTGTGTGAGACTTAAAAATGACACTAAATAGATTGGAATGTTTACAAAGACTTTCTGTATATTTCAAAATGTACAGAATTGATTTCTAAGTTATTAATGTTTTATAAACCTCTATACATCTGAACATAAATGCTGAGTGTGTCAGTGAGTCTTGAGGTCTACAAGACAAAAGACATTGACAGGTGAATCATAGCTTCAAGTAGGGGAACTCAGACTGAGACTGTAATTGAGTTATAGTGCGAAGATATTAAGGCTGAAGTTTTCCTGGGTTCGAATAGTGCATCTTGTTCTCCCCAGGTATGCAGATACAGCAGCACTACTACAACCAGATTTTGTATTCAGAACTATATGTGTATCCCATTAGATAATCTGTAGTAATATACTTTCATGTCCTATTTATACAAATTATCTTCCAGAATTACTCTACCAAAAAGTGGTATCTGTAGTTCTGTTTCTGCTGGTCATGATTACCGTGGTTCTATTCTGAGCTTTTTGTAGCTCTCTCATTCTATCTGCAGCAGCAGTTATTCTTAAAGCCTGGCTATCCCTATAAGGAAAAAAATCCCCTCCAGAACTTACATATTACTTACCAAAATAAAATGAATAGCCAAGAAATCTGGAGGAGAAAGAAAATGAGAATGGAGTCACATATATAACTTCTTTCTCCTAGTAGATTTTTTTCAGTTAAGACAACAGAAGGATGTTGTCACTTATTCCGCCATGCAGATTGAGAGTATAATTTATAGCAAGTGCTCACTGTTAGTTGGTTGTTGTCCTTCATTCTCGAAGAGGACCAAAATGACATCACTGTGCTAGAGTCAAGTTACAGTGTGTCCGACTGTGGCTGATCAGACCAGTATGAGCTCAGAATGTTCTACCACAAGTCAAGCACAGATAGTCCATGCAAACATTTGGAGTGGCTTCTCTAAATTTGCATGTCTTGCATTTCTTTTGAGCTATTTCAATTCTGCTTGCTGTAGGAAATAACAGATAGTTCAGCCAGGTTCCTGACTTCATTGCAGACCTGTGAATAAGTTCAGTAATGTTTACCAGCCAGAAATATCTCCTGGATGCTTCCCACCTGAGATTAGTCACAAAGTCTGGTAGAAAACAGGAGCACAGTGTCCATGCCAGTACCATATGCTATATTTTCAGCAGTTTTCCAAATAGATTTTTATTTATAGAATCAGCCAGACATAGTGGCGTATGCCTAGAATCCTGCTACCAGGGAAACTGAAGCTAGTGGATCACTGAAAAGCTCAGATTTACCTAGGTTTTACAGAATTCCTTATAATAAGATAGTATAATTATCTCTTCTTACAAGTGAGGAAACTGAGGCTCCTAGTGGTTAAGTAACTTGCTCATATTAACCCAACTGCTGTTGTTTAGTCCAGGTCTTCTTAAACTTTTTCACTCTTAACCACTTGAGCTCTTCTCACATGGTAGAAGAAGCGCTGCTTTAGTCATCTTCAGTAGTGTCCAACTTTTCATGACTTTTTTTTTGGACCCCTTTTGAGGGTCACAAGGTACTCACAAAGATACTGGACTGATTTGCCCATTTTCCAGGTCATTTTACAGAAGAAGAAACTGAGGTAAACAGGGTTGTCCCACAGCTAGTAAGTCTCTGAGGACAGTTTTGAACTTAGGTCTTCCTGACTCCAGACCTCTAGTGCTCTATCCACTGTGCCACCTACCTGCCTTATTAACTCAGCTAGGAAAGATTATAGCCTGGACACTTGACTTCCAGATCTTAGATTCATTCCACAATAGCATAACTGCTCCCAACTGCCCTTCCCCCTGTTTCTGCTCTGTACTATTCTTTAAGCTAAATGGCCTCATTTCTCTTATCCTCGTTGGAGTGTCTTTATTCTAGGCACCCTTTTTCATACCTCAGCATGTCAGTGTCTGACCAGGGCTGACCTCAGACTGAACGCTGGCTTTCTTTGCATGCTATATAACAATTGACATCATATTGAGCTTGTAGTAAAGTAAATCGGATTGTTCTTTTTTCTCTCTATCTAATCTGTTCTCTCTGTCCTGCCCATTCTTACTTGGTTCTTCTAACCCCTAATATGCTCAAAAGCATGTGTGATCTCAGCAGTTTGAATGCTCCCTCCAGTAAAGCAGCTTTCAACCCATCCAGGCCCGTCATAGTTATTTTATTTTCCTACCCTGCGAATCACAAACTGAAAAAAGTGCCACTTCATACTCAAAATTCTGTCATTTCTTCTATTATCAAGTCCTCCTTATTGACCAGAATTTGGTACAGAATAGCAGTTCCCCTTGTTACTGAAGTGAGCTAAACCAGAAGAATAATTACTGTGAGGACAATTTGAAGGCCTTAATTCTAATCAGTATCAGCATGGTCGGTTAGGTCGCTAGTGTGCTGTAGGTAAAATGTTACCTACCTCCTGACAGGCATCAGGCTAAAAGTAGACAACAAGATATACATTTTTTTAACCAGACCACTTTGCATTTCGATTTACTTGACAATTATTTGTTATGAGGTTCTAATTTTCTTTCTCTTGGTTCTTAATGGAAGGGAGAGAGGAGAGTTAACACTACAAATGCCCAAAAACTTTTTTTTAGTGCACAGACAAACTCAGAAGAGACCAGGGACAAGCAGGGCTATTTTGAAAGTAATATATGGCATTATATCTTTTTTTTTCCCAAAAAAGCCAGGGGTATGAAATGGCATATACAGTCTTCTTTTTGTGTTCTGTGTCTATGGAACTTTTGATCTTTTGGCGTTTAAGTTCAGGATAAAAATAAACCTTTTTAAGAGAATGAACAGAGTACAAGCATCAAAACTGGATTCACAGCTTGCTTTTTGCAGAAAGTCTCAATAGATCACTGCTCTGTCCTGCTTCCTTAGTTTGTAGTCTCTTTCTAGAGCTTAGCATCTTTCTTCTCCTGTTTGCATTTCCAGCACCTGCATTCCCATCAGGACAGCACTTGTTCCTCCTGTTAGCCGGCCTTATGCATTGTGTATCTTCCCTTTGTGGATGTGCATCTCACAGGAGTGCAACTCCTGAGGTACACTGCTAATCCAGCTTCTTTTTTTTTTGTTTTATTTTGTTTTTATTTTATTTTATTATTTTTTTTAATGTTCTACAATCACTTCCTTAAAATTAAGATTTTATTCCCCCCATACCTTCCCCCCACTACTCCCCTCCCTCCCCATGAATCAGCATGCAATTCTGTATAGGTTCTACATATATTTTCCTATTGAGCACATTTTCACTATAGTCATGCTATGTAGTCGCACTAAAATAAATGGAAGAAATCATATAACAAATCAAAACATACTACACTAAAACACACACACACACACAAACATGATCTGCTACATTCTGCGAATGACTTCCATATTTCTTTCTCTGAGTGTGGAAGGCATTTTGCCTTAGAAAACCATCATTGGGATTTTTTTTTGGTAGTACTTATGTTATTACAAAGTTCCAAGTCTACTAGGAAAAGCTCTCACACGCTGTGGTTGTTGCTGTGCACAAAGTTCTCCTGG
>CM053771.1:493062601-493083507 GCA_028658325.1 Potorous gilbertii
CCATAATTTATTAAGCCATTCCCCAATTGATGGGCATCTCCTTGATTTCCAGTTCTTGGCTACCACAAAGAGTGCTGCTATAAATATTTTTGTACATGTGGGACCCTTTCCCATTTTTATAATCTCTTGGGGATACCTAATCCAACTTCTTGTGTATAAGACGTGTGCATTTTTGTTGTCATGCTATAGTCACCAGTCATATCCAGACAACTCATTAGTGCCAGTGATGTTGAATCTAATTTTTGTGTTGATTTCAAGTTCATTCAATTCTCTTCCTCTGCATTTGTGGATAGTCACATTGGAAATAAAGGTCTTTGTCTCCTATGAAGTAATGGCCTTCCTATGTCCCAGCTTTTCCTGTTTGTACTTGACTTAGGAGAGGTTTATAGTCAATTTGCACTTCACTCTCTATTTTGAGTTTAAAGTCCGTGTTGTTGTTCTGTTGTTACAAGGAGTCTTTGGTGAAGCCTAGGGACCCCTTCTCAGAAGAGTATTTTTAAATACATAGGATTACAAAGGAAACCAGTTGTACCGAAGTAATTATTCAAATATTTTAAAAGAAGGTTGTGGACTCTTAAGAACCCGTCATTTAAGGCTTCTTGACCAGACCTGCAAGCCTCCAAGAAAATCAATTTTTATTACTGCTTTCAATCCCCAAACAAGGATAACTCAGATCAAGTGCTTCTGTAGCTGGAGGTTTTTTCCCATTCTCCTAGCTATTAATTTCTTCCCCTCTAAGACTTCCTTCCATCTAATCTGACCTTATATTCTGCAAACCAGTTTATATACACATGATGTTACTTGTTAGAATTTAAACTTCTTGAGGGCAGGCTCTGTTGTTGCTTTTCATATTCACGTGTGTATGTACAAAATAATTAAACACAAGGCTAGAACTACAGTGAGTTTTAAAAAACAATGTCTCTCTGTTTCTTAACAACTACAGCCTCAGTTGAAGTTAATATCTGTGTGAAGTTTGACATAATACTATTAAGTTTTCATTCCATATTTTTATACTTATTATTTTAAAGTTATATTGAAACCATTCTTACCTCTCATCTCTGTATTTCTTCATATTTAAAGTTTCTTAAATGTAATAGGGTAGTGATACAGTACTTGGCCCATACATAATAAGCACTTAACAAATTCTTCTTGATTGGTCTTTTCTTTATCTTAAGTCCTGGTCCAAAAACCTAAATCCTGTTAATATTAACTTAGCTTTACATAGCACTTTAAGATTTTTGAAGTCCTTTACATACATTTTATCTTATTTAGTCTTCAGGATAATCCTGTAAAGTAGATGAGTTATCTCCATTTTGCAGGTGTGGAAATTTTCTCATTTGTTAAGTAACTGAAGCAGGATTCAAAACCATATCTTTCTGACTTCTTGTCCTGCCATTTGTCCTCAGTACATGAAATGTTCTCTGACACTATTCTTTTAACTAGCTATTTTTTTCCTCACTCATAAAGAAATTTACCCAAAACCTGAATCCTTAGCCAGTGGACCTGCTGTTAGCAGATAATAAGAGGAATGAATAAAAGTTAAGAAGTTGTTTAGACCTTTGGCAGAATAAAAATGTGTTTTTTAGAGCGAGTTAAATCCAAGAAAAACTTATTTAGCTGTTCAGAAGCATCTGTAAAAACTTACTCCCCCAAGCCACAGGAATTTCCATTCTGAGTCAACTCCCTCAAAACAGTTCCCTTTCCAGCAAACAGCTGAGTAAGAAATGTGAGTCTGTTTCTGAAATTTTTTCCTTTGAGGAGAGAATGCATGTAAAAGAAAACCGAACAAGCCCAAATCAAGTCCTCAAGCATTTATTAAGTGTTTACTACATGCCAAACCATTGTGCTAAGCACTAGTCAAAATCAAGTTCTTCACTTCCCTATCTCACCCCCAAAAAAATCACGGCCTTAAATATCTTAAATTCTAAGGGGAAACAGCATGTAAATAGTAGGGTGTGTGCAAGAGATATATATGGTGGGGATGGAAGGCACAACCTGATTTGAACTGGGCTTTGAAGGAAGTCAGATAACCCAAGAGGTAGAAGAGAGGCATTCAAGGAGTGAGAGCTAGCCTGGGCAAAGATTATAGAATAGGATTGGTTAAACATCCTGATTGAGGGTCCAGGTAGAGCAGTGTTGCTATAATAATGTAGAGCAGTGGAAGGAGCGTAGATTGTAAATAGGTTGTGGAATAGTAGGAAGGGCCCAGGTGATTTGGCTTTGATTGCCAAAAAAAGGAGTTAGTATGGGATCCTGGAGATAATAGTGAGCCATGTTGAGTTTGAAATGAGGACATCCAGTCCCTGATATCCAGAAGGCAATTGGTGATACAAGACTAGAACTCAACTCCTAGAAGTTGATAAGGTCACCAAGCAATAATTTAGAATGAAAATAAATGGGAGCCCAGGACAGATTCTTGGAGATGACTACATTTAACAGTCCTGACGTGAATGAAGAACCAGCAACAATCAGACTATGGGGAAAAGAAGGGTTGAGTGAATAGAGAGAGGAGAGCTGTGTTAAGAAAATCTGAAGAGAGGAAAGTCTTCAGAAGGAGAAGGTTATGAATAAATAATATCAGAGGCTACAGAAAAAGAGCTCATAAAGGTTCAGAATTGAAAAAGACCGTTAAATTTGGCACTTAGATCACTAGACAATACATAGTAATGTCAGGTTTTTTTTTTTTTTTCAATGTGTTGATTGGTTTTACTGAGGTTTTTTTTCCCTTTTATTCTTTGTTATGAGATGTGGTTCTCTGGGAAAGAGGGAGGAGATTTATAGAGGAAGTCTGTATAAAAATGATATAAAAACAATATCCAGGATCTTTTTTTTTTTTTAATTTAAAAGAGATCATTGGTAATCTTGGAGAGGGTGGTTTAAATTGAATGGTGGCATCATAAACCAGATTGTAAGGTTTAGAAGAAAGGAAGTGGAGAGGAGATAGAAGCACCTGGTGCCTTCCCCATCCCCCTAAGGCATCTTTTATTTCCTAAGCCACTGAAACTCATGAGTTCAGCAGAGTGAGAATGCAGGATGGGAGTAGTGGAGGGAAGTAGAAAAGGCCTGGGAAGGTAAGAAGAGTTTCACCTGCCAATCCAAGGAGTTGGTTTATATTTGATCCTAGGGCAGAGGTTCTTAACATTTTTGTGTGTCTGGATACCTATGGCAGTTCTGTGAAGCTGTGGACCCTCTCCCAGAAACAAATTTTTAAATGTTTGGAATACATATAATTACAGAGGAAATATATTGAAATACAGTGTGCAATTTAAAAAAAAAAAAAAAGTTCATAGGTCCCAGAATTCTGATTCAAATATTCTGTCCTAGAAATTTTGGGAGCCATCAGTAGGAGTAATATAATCAGGCCTCCCTTTTGCTTCAAGTAAAAGTAGCAGATAATTACAGTCTAGAACTTACAGGCATTTTTAAATTTATCGGCAGTCTGCTGGGATATAGTATTGGCATTTACTTCCTGTTTGTATTGACCAAAGTCCTGAAGTCCAAAAGCCTTTGAATGTTAAACATTTAGTTTTTAACTTGTTTTCTCCTTTAAAAAACAGAAGACTAGTGATCAACCTATACAGAGATATTGCAGGTTCTGTTCCCAACGAACACAGTAAAACAAATAGCACAATAAAGTGAATCACATGAATTTTTTGGTTTCCCAGTGCATATAAATGTTGTATTTACACTATACTGTAGTTTTATTAAGTGTGCGATCATATTATATCTAAAAAAAAATGTATGTACCTTAATTAAGAAATACCTTATTGCTAAAAAATGCTAACCATCATCTGAGCCATCAGTGAGTTGTAATCTTTTGGTGAGGGGGAGGGTCTTGTGACTGATCAGGGTGGTGGTTGCTGAAGGTTGGGGTAGCTGTGACAATTCCTTAAATAAGGCAAAAGTGAACTTTGCCACATTGATTGACTCTTCCTTTCCTGAAAGATTTCTCTGTAGCATGTGATGCTAGAACCTTCCAACTTCTTTATCAATTAAGTGTTTGTAATATTCTTCAGTATTGTTGTGTCTCAGGGAATAGGGAAACCACAGGCAAGGGAGAAAGATGAGTGACCAGCTTGTTGGTACAGTCAGAACACTCATTTATCAGGGAAGTTTGCCGTCTTACATAGGCACAGTAAGTTCGAAAATCACAGATCACCGTAACAGACATGATAATCATGGAAAAAGTTGGAAGCATTGTGAGAATTACCAACATGTGACACAAAGACACGATATGAGTGCTTGCTCTTACACAAATGGCACCAATAGACTTGCCTGCCACAGGTTTACCACAAGTCTTCAGTTTGTTTAAAAAAAAAAAATTTCTGCAAAGTGAAGCACAATAAAACGAGGTATGCCTGTAGTACATCCAAGCAGACATCAGAAGTTTTTCCAGTGACACTCTCAGAAAGGACAGAATAACCTATAACTGCTTCCTTTCCTTGCCCCGTCTAACCGAACAGATTTGCCTCCCATCTGATGCTAAGTTATCTTCTTTTTCTTTTCTTTATCTTTGAAGGAGTTCAAAGAAGGACGCAGAGCTAGCCATACAGCTCCACAGGTCCTCTTCAGCCACAGGGAGCCTCCTTTAGAATTGAAAGACACAGATGCCGCTGTGGGCGACAATATTGGCTATATCACTTTTGGTGAGTTGGACAAAATTGGGACCTAAAGTAATGACCTCAGAATGCTGAGCACTGCTAGATCTTACTCACATCACAGTGGACAACAGCAAGAATTCGCAAACCTCCTCATAGCTGGAGAGGCTCCAGTTAGCTGGCAGGCCTAGTGCTCTGGCTGTTTATCTTTAACCACTTTGCACACTTGCCACAACTTTTTGTGTAGGGAATGATGGGAAGCCAGGATGATTTCATCAGTATAGCAGAGTCCTAAGAAAGCTCCTCCTCCCATTTCCTGATATAGGTCAGAGGACCATTTCCTATGGGGCCCTAAGACACTTAAGTGATTTGTCCAAGGACACACGTCCTCTGTGTGTCAGGGGGGCCTTTAAGCTCCTCTCTAGCCATGTTACCTTGATCATTGAATCCCTTGGGACCATTTCTGAGCTACAACTATTCCCCTTTTCGAAATGTATAAAGTAACTGCCTAGCTGAAGAGTACCTCAGCCAGGATTGATTCACCCCCAACCCTTTCACTAAAGTAGTGAATCTACCCTTCCTGCAGTTTCCTTTTTCATTTAGAACAGGAAGGTTATTTCAGGGTAATATTGAGTCGATTCTCATGGACCATTCTTTGGAGGAATTTAATTGCGTTTAATATGTCTGAAAAGGAGAACTTTCAGAGATTTTTTCATGAGCATAGAAAAGACTGTTTGACAGGGGAGTTAAAAGAACTGAAGAAGTAAAGTGGAAGCCAAACCCTACCATAGACAGCTACAAAAATGAGCACTTCAGTAATTGCCTGGACTTAGAGGGTAGACTCCCCCTGCCATAACTGGGACACAGGATGCATTAGATAAATAGGAACAAGAGATCAAGTTGAGACCAAGGCCTTACAGAGGTCTCTGCCTGTACCACAGAGGTAAAAGGCCCTCCAAGCCATCTGTGCCTCTTGCCCCCTTCCTAGTTAGGGTTTCCAGGTGTTTTATATTTTTTTTTATTTTGTTAAATATCTCCCAGTTAAATATAAAACAACTTTTAACAGTCATTTTTAAACATTTTATGTTCCTCATTCTTCTTCCCTCCTACCACACACCCCTCCTTGAGAAGGAAAGCAATTAGACATTGATTATACTTGTGAAATCACACAAAACATATTTCCATATTAGCCATGTTGCAAAAAAAAACCACAAAAAATAATGTTTAAAAAGGTATGCTCAGGTCTGCATTCGGAGCTTATCACGTCTCTCTCTCTGGAGGTGGAGAGCATTTTTCATCATAGATCCTGGGGAATACTAATGGAACTTTAAAGAATATACACAGTGTCTCCCAAGAGCATTTCCTTACTTTAGTGACAAGATAACTAGACATGTGGTTTGACTCTTTTCCTGAGTGATTAATGTAGATTATTTCCCACTAAATCAGTGTGATGCTACCTCCACCCCACAGAGAATTGTCTAATGCCTCCATGGAAACCAGTAGCCCTGGCATGAACTGGGGACAGATTCCAAAAAGAAATATCCATTTCTAGAATTGTGAACTAAAATGATAGTTCAGAGCAGAAAGTCCATCCCTTTGTGGAGTTCGATTCTGAACTAGGCTTCCCTTTGCCTTTGGTATCCACAGAACTTCCTCCTTGCCCTCTGTTCAGAATGCAGCCATTCATTGCAACAAGGAATAACTTAGATTACCTAGGAAGCAGCCCTCATAGCTTTGATGTGATTAAGTGAGTGGGTTGTGCTTAAGAAAAAAGGGATCAAGCTGAAACCTTCTGTTCCTTCCACACTTCTTGTGATCCTACAGAGCATACTGGTGACTTCTTTTGTTCCTTCTCCAGTGCTGTTCCCCCGCCATACCAATGCTAATGCCAGAGACAACACCATTAACTTGATTCACACATTCCGGGATTACCTGCACTATCACATCAAATGCTCTAAGGTAAGAGAGACCCACTAGGACTTAATGAGCAGCAAGAGAAAATTTGTCTTCCAAACTGCAGCTTTGACAGTCTGAGAAACTCCCTGCCACTGACTTGAGTTCTTAACTGTAGGAAAATATAGAGTCCCTCAAAAAGTAATTTCTATTTCCTATCAAAGTTTTCCCACTTGCCCTTATGCATTATTCTATCCTACCTCCTACAAATACCTCCATCTTAGAGACTTCAGCCTGGGTCTCATGTCTTCAGAGCTGTTACAGATCTCCAAATCCATGTCAACCCCAAGCTGTATCTGCCATCATTTAGGTCCCATCTATCTGAGAAAGAAAACCAATGGAAAGAACTCCAGTGGGAATACTACTTCCTAGTATCAAGGTGTCCCATAGAATTTCTTCCCTAATGATAATCAAGGTAACTTAATGTAATTTTTATTTCAAAGCTGAATCCCCCCTTCAGTGTATAATTTGTTTGCCTTCAGGCTTATATTCACACAAGAATGCGGGCAAAAACATCTGACTTCCTCAAGGTGCTGAATCGTGCACGCCCAGATGCAGAAAAAAAGGAAATGAAAACAATCACGTAAGTAGGACAGGTCTACATTAGCAGGGTTTCTGGCCTTCATTCTCTAGAAAGAACATGGTGTCTATTGACTGTCTTTCTTAGGGCTTGGGTGCACAGTCTGCAAAAAGGATTTAAGACAACATTTAGAGGGAAGGCTGAGCTTGCTTGTACCCAAACTCAAGCATCAACTAAGGAGAAATAGAGAGAATTTGTGTGCTCCTTCTTTAATAAACTAGGCATTCTTCAGTTGAAGAGTAGCTCTTAGGCTGTTGGAGAACTGAAGCCTTTTCAAGGGAGTAGACTCATTGACAGCACTGGGCTCCCAGGACTGAGCCAGGCTACTTCTCCAAAGAAGTCTTTTTCCCTTGAAGATATTTGACTCTTCGCTGCTCTCAACAAGAGATAAGGCAGAGTAGAAGTGTAAGCTCCCTATCAGAGTCCTCAGGACAGAGGTCATGTAGCCTCAAGAGAGTCAACTGATACCCAAAGAGGCTTAACCAGAAGTTAGAGGTCCTCTATGTGTCTCCAGAGTGCCAGTAGTGTTTGCCCCATGGATAACAAGCAGATTCCCCTAGCAAATATTAAGTACCTGTAGTAGAGGGAAATTCAAAATGAAAAAGTTGCTTCCTGCCTTCAAGAAGTTGATGGTCTAGTATGGACTTATTTTCAGAGCTATCATCTCCCCAGGCATGTTTGATGAGATGTTTAAAGTAAACTGAATCTGCCTTATCCCTTACTGCACTTGAATCTTTGTGTTCCTCTTACTCTCCCCTTGTCTCCACCTGCTGAACAAGTGGACATATGCCTAGGACCTGCTTTCTTCCCCTACCCTCCCTCTACCACCTCATCCACCACCACCACCCTGCTCTGGATATGAGATAAGCTCTCTCTTAACTGAAGCTACCATTTCTGCCATTTGATTGGGGTGAAGAGGGTGCCTACCATATGTCTCAGTATCAGAGGTTTGTGTTAGGAATTTTCATTGACACAAGTGCTGGGAATTCTGACCAAAGCACTCTCTTAATTTCTGACCTCTGGGGAATGGAGGGTATTCAGTTTATGACAGCAATAAATTGATAGTGAGAGACTTTTTGAATTAAGCCTGCTCCAGTAGACTTGCCACCCAAATCTAAGTAGATCCTTCTGAAGCAATAACTGAGGGCTGATACAGGCACATCAGGATATCCTGTCTGCTAGTTCCTCAGCTGCTTCTGGACAGATCCCTGGATGGGCAATATGACCTATCTGTGTCTGGGATAGGGAGTTGATAAGCTGTACCCTGTGGCCGAAACAGACTCCTACCACTGCCTGTTTCAGTTCTTGTCCCTTCCTGAAGTTCACAATTTCCCCTCTCCCTGCTTACTTCACAGGAGTTCCTATTTCATCAAGTACCACATGGGTGACCTCAGTCGTGAGGCCACTAACTTCGAGCTGCATTCAGGGCCCAGTGGAGAGCCAGTCAGTTCAGTTGAGGCCAGGAGATGAGACGACAGATAGGTACAGCAGAAGGGAAGCTTGTGTCGGGCAGCCTGTCAAGACCCAGACAGGAAGGCCGGGTAGCGTAAGTAGATAGTTCTAGGATTGCCTTCAGGATGATTCTACACTGGAAACAGCTTGTTCACCTGGAGGAAGACCAAATGTAAACCTCACTAGATACTACCTGCTTTGCCAACCAGTAAACAGGAAGCATCTCTTAATGGAAATTTTCTCCCTTCCAGAAAGTTTCACTACATAACCACATAGCCATCGAGTGTTCTCTGGGGCCACAAGTCCCATAAGTACTAATGGTTTTCACTTTTCCACCCACCAGACATTTAACAAAAGCTATTAAAGAGTAACAGTTTCCTCTTTTTACATTCTGAATAAAATTCTAATAGGAAAATGTCAAAAACAATGGCAATAAATAATTAGGAAGGAAGCAAGAGAAATGGGTAATTCCCAAACTATTTGACCCTGACTAAGAGTCAGACAATACACTTCCCAGATGGAGACTGAAGACACATGAAAAACAAGTTTCCTCCTAATGAAATGCAGACATTTTCCTGAGCTGGAGAAAACATAATTCTTACAGAAGCCTTGTAGGCATAGCTAGCCTTTTTCCACAGCTTGTCTAGCCCCAGGGAGACTGGACAGCCATGGAAATCAAGGGAAAGAGGAGAGGGTGGCCTTTCTTTGGTACATACGGGACTGGGGCAAGAGGATTATGCAAGCCTACTCTGGATCTTTTGGACTAGCATCTAGCACTCAGAACTTTTTAAAAATGTGTTTGGGGTAGGTTTTTTGTCGAGGAGGTTTAACGAGGCCTAAATTCAAACTAATTAATCAAAATAAGGAGAGCATCTGCTGAGTACCAGGCACTATACACAGCACTAAAGATCTGGCTTCCCACGGTTTCAGCTCCAGCAGAGAAGCTTTACAGACTGGCATACAGAAGGAGTGCTTTCAGTCCTGGTCTGTGTCACGATCATGGGGAAGAGGGAAGCTTCCTTTTAGCACTGAAGAACAGGGGACAAGATCTGTAGATAGCCTGAGACCCTTCAGTCACCATCTGGGGTTCCTTTGTAGAGCTGGCTTCCTCAAAATCTAGTCAGAAATAATGACGATTTGACATCCTTACATAGAGTTATGAACTTATTCTTAAATAACATTGGATGACCCCCTCTGCGGTCCCTTTCAACCGTATATCTGTCCCCATAGTAAAAAGTACAAGATTGGCATCTCTCACTTGAGCACATATATACACACACTGACTAAATGGGTATACCCTAACTGGTTTAAGGACTAAAAAGTCCTAGAAAGACAAGTAGTTGCAGTCCAAAATATGTATGATTGCAATGTGGAGCTGTCCCCAGTCTTCCTCCCATCCTGTCTTGAAGCCTATATGTGTCTTTTCTGGCTTCTCATGGTCATTCTTTGAAACCACTGAGGTGCTCAGCAGCTCCAGAAAAGGACTCTGTGAAGAGAGGAAAAGGCTGGTAAAAACCTCCTAATTCCCTCTGGCTCTGATTGTATGGCAGTAAAACATACCTCATATGTAGATGCCTTGTACATTCTTTACCCAAGGTTCTTCAAGAAGCCTGCCTCTTTTCTTCACATTGTCCTCTCTCTTATCCTGTGTTATCTTGGGTGACCACCTTAAGAACATGATGGGGTGGGGTGACCAGCCAGCAAGAGACCAGCCCTCATGTTTCTTCTCTTTTCCAAGGGGGAAGACATTTTCATCCCGCTAAGCTCATGGGAACAGAAGGAGTAGGAGACTGACAACAGAAGGCTGGAGCACTTGCTACTGGATAATCGTAGCTTTTAATATTGCACCTCTCCAGATTCTAAAGGAATTCTCCCATTTTGGTTCTATTTTGTACACGTTTGGAAAATAATCTGCAGAATCGAGCTGTGCTTGCAAGGACTTCATAGTTCCCAAGAATTTAAAAAAAAATTCCACTTTGATCAATTTAATTCTTTTTCTTTCTCTCTCCCTCACCACCACCACCTCCCTCCCCTCTATCTCACCCTCTTTCCAAGCTGTTTTGCTTTGCAATACGTTACTGGTAATGAGTTGCAGGAAATACAATATTAACTTGTTTTTCTCCTAAGTATTTGAGTTTAAAACTCCTGTATCAAAAAATATGGTTGGGGTCATTAATAAAGAAAAATCTTTCTATCTTAAACAAGAAGTTGATGAATTTCTTGTCTGATTGCAAAGCAGAGGGACCTGGGAAAGGGGAACCTGATCCAATGAAATTAGAAGTTAGAAAGTGAGTTCAGATCCTGGCTCTGTTGCTTGTGGTGATTTGGGGCAAGTCACTAAACCTAGCTCTGAGCCTTATTTTCCTCATCTGTAAAACACGAGCGTTGGACTAAAGCCTCTCACGTCCCTTCCAGCTCTAAAGCTTTGATCCTGGAGTGCTGGACTTGAGACCTAGTTTGCCTTGAGCCACTTGAAGGTAGCTGGGCTAATAAAGCTGTTGAGAGTAATCTTAGAGCAGGGGTAGGGAATTCCCTTAATAAAAGCATTTGTTCTGTAAAACGTGGACTCCGTCAAAAGACTGCACCACAAGTGGCCAGTTGGTTAGCCAACTAGAACACCCGCTCTCGCTGCTCCTGACTCACTGTTATCTTCCATCTAGTCCCTCTGCCCAGGCCTCCATGAAGCTTACCAATCAGAATATAAACCTATTTTAACACCAGTTTTCTGCATGCTCTGTACTAAGTGCTGGAAATACACATTTAAAAGGCAGTCCTGCTGTCTCAGAGTTTATGATCAAATAGGAGGAAGGAAAGTTGTATTCTAGAGTCCCTAGGATGGCAATCCACTGAACAACCAGTTAGCCATGCCTTCTACAGCAGCAGTAGTATGGATGCATTGATTTGATGAATGTGCCCAGAGCAGAAAGTGGAAAGGAGGATGTTTGTAGTGGCCAGACAGATGGCAGGATTGCCAAGGTAGATGTGTAGGTGACAGGAGTATGGTCTGGCCTGGGACTGCCTAGAGCTGGTTAATTTGTGTTCTCATTCATCAAAACATCTAGGCCCTAGGGAATATTCTTAAAAGAACACTGGCCCAGAAACCAACTCATAAGAGTTGGAAGAACCTTGTCTAGGTTTTAGGGGGGAATTTGGTGGGTCTCTTCCCCACAGACACTTGCAGCTGAGTATCACATAAGATACACCCTGTTGAGTACAGCTCTCCAAAGACCATAATTATAAGTTTATCTTTGGAGAACCAAGGTTCCAAGTGTTGGATGTCTTAGAGTGTTAACGGTACCAGTGGTGCCATTCCATTTACATTCAGATTAGTTGTTTGTAGGGCTTGTATGAATCTTGGGTTTCTTGCACCTGATTTCATGTAAGACATTGGAGTGTTGTATGTGTGTACCTATTCCCCTGCCCAGAGTATATATTTTGAAATTTGATGGAGACAGTATGTTTACTCATTGAGGGGAGAGGACAGAAGGGGAAAACATGGTAGAGACGTGCAGTCAAGACATCTTCAAACCACTGGTGGATTGGAAGCCCAGGCACCAGTCTGGCTTGGGGGAATCTCAGATGATCCAAAAGCACTTGTCCTCCCTCTTCTCCATAGGGCCCAAAGATGGCCCCTTGCTTTCTAAAAGTTTACACTGAAAACAATGCTGTAAAAGGCTGGATTGTGATGTCTTATGCCCTCCACAGGAGCAGAGGAAATGGACAGGGAACCAAAGTTTACCAAACTTGGCCTTTTATTAACCCCAAACTGCTTGTAGATAGATAGATATGGTCATAATGGAGCCAGAGTTCACAATGAAGTTAACCAGAACATAGACAAACCTGAAGTGTAGTGGGAAATAAGAAAATGGGTAGAGGGGGCGACAGAAAGTCCAAAATTTTTGTCACCCCAGAATGGAGGAAGCACTGGCTAATACGCCCCACTGAGTCTTCCTTTAAACATGTGAAGAGCAGGAATAACTTAGAATGAGACAGGAGAGATCAGGTAAGGCCAGGCTGGGAAGGGTTTTTTATTTTTTTGTAGAGGCAATAGTAAATCATTAAAATTTATCAAGTAGGGGAGTGGCATGTGATGATTATATGCTTGAGGGCATCAGTTTTAGACAGTTTTTATCCATAGGCAAAGACAAAAATGTGTTCTAAAAGTGCCTTGACTTGAGTGTAATATTTCAGGGGAAAAAATGGTCAATGAAATAGAGAACTTTCAAGCATTCTTAATGAAAAGACCAGAGCTGAACAGAAAATTTGACTTTCAAACACAAGAATGAGAAGAAGCATGAAAAGGTAAATAGGAAAGAGAAATCATAAGGGACATAGTAAAGTTGAACTGTTTACATTCCTACATGGAAGGATAATATTTGTAACTCTTGAGATTTCTCAGTATTTGGGTAGTTGGAGAGATTATATTTATATAGACAGTACAGGGTGAGTTGAATAGGAAGCAGTGATACTAAAAAAATTTATTTTTTTATTTTATTTGGGAGGAGAAAGAGATGGAATGGGACATTATCTCATAAAAGAACCAAGAAAAATATTTTTAAAGGGAGGAGGTAAGAGGGAAAAAGTGAAGCTTGCTCTCTTCACATTTGGCTTAAGGAGGGAATAACCTGCTCACTAAATTTGGTATGAAAATCTATCTTACACTACAGGAAAGTAGGGGAGAAGGGGACAAGTGGGTGGGGGGGGGATGATAGAATGAGAGGAGGGAGTAATTAGAAGTAAATACTTTTGGGGAGGGACAAGGTCAAAAGAGAATAGAATAAATGGCAGTTTAGGATGGAGGGAAATATAGTTAATCTTTCCCAACATTACTTTTATGGAAGTCTTTTGCATAACTTCCCATGTATAACCTATATTGAATTGCTTGCCTTCTCAGTGGGGATGGGTGTGAAGGAAGGAAGGGAGAGAAGTTGGAACTCAGAAGTTTTAAAAACGAATATTAAAAATGATTTTTACATGCAACTGGAAAATAAATACAAGTAATGGGGTATAGAAATCTATCTTACTCCACAAGAAAATAGAGGAGATGTGGATAAAGGAAGGGAGGGGTGTGATTGGAGGGCAGATTGTGGGAAGGAGTAATCAGAATGCACACTGTCTTGGGGTGGGGAGAGGAAAGAGATGGGGAGAAAAATTGGAACTCAGAATCATGTGGAAATGAATATTGAAAACTAAAAATAAATAATTTTTTAGTGCCTTGACTAAATCATTGTTGGAATAGCTAGTGTAAACCCTGACACTGAATCTTGTCTTTATCTGAAGGAATTGATCATGCAGAGGTAAACGGAATGTTTGGGATGGTCAGTTAGGCTTCAAGCGCCAGGTCCACAATGGAAAAGGGAGTTTTTAGTCAGTTATCACTACTTGTCCTAGGAAAAAGAGAAAATTAATAGGATGGTCTTTTCCTATGCCATCTACATACAACAGTGGGCTGGTGAAGGATGGCTGTGAGCTCAGGTGCTGAGATTCTGTAACCCTTTTTAAAGTGGTTCACCTCTCAGTCCAGAACTTTGAGAGGATGCCTATTGGCCCTTGCTCCCTGCCTGTGCTGTCCTGAGCACCTGACTATGTCCAGAGACAACCAAGAGACCTATTAAGGGAAGGCAGGAAGACAGAGAAGATTAAGAAACACCATCAAAGAGCTAGCAATTTAGCCTCTATCCAAGAGCTAACAGGAGCACTTAAAATGTTCTAATGACTTTCTAGCCCTCCTGTTCATTCTCTGGTTAAAAATCAGGCCTCTGAAGACAACACACTGAATTACAGTGGGTTTAGGAGCTTCTGAAGCCTGAGATCAGGAAACGAGAGAGAAGGGGCCAGACCTGCCTGACTAAAGAGGGGGAATAACAGAAAAAAATGAGCCATTATCTGGCTTTTTTCTTACGAAGAAGCCAAACCAACAAATTATATGAACAAAGAAGAAAATTGAGACCCACTTTTTCACAATTTTTAAGAAAACAAAGATTTATATCCAATAAAAAATTCAATTCAACAGATGCTGGTTAAGTGAGTAATAAGTGTAAGGCACTGTGCTAAGTTTGGAGATGCAAAACCACATGCACTAGTCCCTGCCCTCAGAGAGCATTTACATTCTATGAGGGAAGGGGGTTATACTGTTTGAGGACATGTAAATTTAAAGAATATGGTTCAGTGGAAAAGAGGCTGGATTTGGAGACAGTGAACTTTAACTCCCAGGCAGAGGTCCAATATACCAGCAAGCTCACTGGTTTACCTGTGTGGCATTAGGCAAGGCAT
This sequence comes from Potorous gilbertii, assembly GCA_028658325.1. Taxonomy (NCBI): domain Eukaryota; kingdom Metazoa; phylum Chordata; class Mammalia; order Diprotodontia; family Potoroidae; genus Potorous; species Potorous gilbertii. The sequence goes on from CM053771.1 coordinate 493,077,458, forward strand.
TTAAATTCTCTGGCCCTAGGTTTCTTCATCTATAACGGTTGATAATTTGGCTTCAAGGAGAGGGAATTGACAGCTGGGGGAATGGAAAAGGCCTCTTCAGTGTCTTGAAACCAGGCCAGTGGAGCCCCACCCTTCAAACAAAGGGCCAACCCAGAGTGGTACCTCTCAACTAAAGAAAGCTGTCCATGTTTGTGAGATAGGATTCCACTATTATCTCCCAGTAAGGTCAGGGGCTATTTTGGTTTGGGTTTTTCACCATCCACTACTTAACACATTGCTTGGCACATAGTAGCCAGTTAACGAACATCAGCTGAATTTGTTAAGTTGTGTTTCTATGTAGATTAGATCATGAGCTCCCTTCCTCATTCCCCTTAGTGATTGTTTCCAAGTCTTCTTCCTTGCACCACCCCCCCCCAACCAAGCTCTCACCTCCATGACAGTAGGTGACTAAATCTCCTTCCCTAAGAGTGAGGTCACCTGATTTCAGCCAGCATCTCTCTTTTTTTTGTTGTTTTTTTTCTTTCTCATTTTTTCCCTTTTCTGATTTTTTTTTCAAAATAGGACTAATGTGCAAATATGTTTAATATGACTGTATATATATATATATATATATATATATATAGCCTATATTAGATTGCACGCTGTTTTGGGGAAGGGAGAGGGAAGGAAGAGGGGGAAAATTTGGAACTCAAAATCTTATAAAATTGAATGTTGAAAACTAAAAATAAAAAGTCAATCCAACATTTCAATAAATTTCATGTCACCAAGCGTTTATTAAAAGTCACATATGTGGCTAGGGCTAGACACTGAGAATACAAAAATAAAAACAAAACAGTCCCTGCTCTCATGAAGTTTATATTCTACTGGAGGAAAATAACAAATACACAGATAAGGAAATATAAAAAATTTATAAAATAGTTCAAACTAATGGAATCCAATTCAAATCACTTTAAACCAGTTCAAAAAAGCATAAACCAGTTTAATCAGTATAAATCAGCTTAATCCAGTTCAAACCAGCATAAAAGAATATGATAAACCATTTATATATGTGTGTATACTGTTTTATACTGGTTTGAACTGGCCTATACTGGTTCAAATTTATACTGATTTGGTTTATAGTGGTTTGAATTGAACTGATTTATACTTTCTGGTTTATACTGGTTTGAACTCATGTATACTCTTCTTTTATACTGGTTTGAACTGGTAACAATTAGAAGACAGAAACAAAAGCAAATGATTGTTTAAACCAATATGAAAGGCAACTTTGTGTAGTAGCAAGAATACTGATCTCTTGGAGTCCAAAGGATAAGGTTCAAACCCTGGTTGTGCCACTTAGTATCTATTTGTTATCAGACAGTGGAAATCATTTTGCTTCCTTTCCCAGTCTCTATTTTCTCATTTGATAATCTCTGCCTTGCCTATGAGGATGGGGGGAGTAGGATTATAAAGACTGAATGAAATTATAGAAGTCAAAATGTTTGTAAACTCAAGTGCTTTGCGTGTTCATCCTTCATTGCCGAAGACCATGCCATCAGAGAAACAACGACATGACTTGCCTCTTGACTTTGTTTTGAGTGACGGTGGGCTGTGCAGGTCACCAGCCTCACTTCTCCTCCAGAGCCATCTGAACCCAGTGACCAGGATTGCCAGGATGAGGCAATTGGGGTTAAGGGACTTGCCCAAGGTCACACAGCTAGTGAGTGTTAAGTGTCTGAGTTGAGATTTGAACTCCGGTCCTCCTGACTCCTGCAGGTCCGTGCTCTATCCACTGCACCACCTAGCTACCCAAAGTGCTTTGTAAACTGTAAAGATAGGATATTCTACTATTACTACAAATATTTAACCCAAATGTTTTCAGCTGTAGCACTTCAGATTGGAAGGAAGTGTGATGCAGTGGAAAGACTCAGAGGATGTCCCATTGGGCAAGTTAACTTAATGTCTCTGGGTCTCAGTTTCTCATCTGTAAATGAGAGGGGTTGATTAGGTGACCTCTGGGTTCCCTTCCAGCTTTAAATCTGTGTGCTTAAATTGTATTCTTTTTTCTGCTCTTATGCTCCTACCTATTCAATTCAATTCAGTGAACAGTGTTGATTATATGACAGGCACTGTACTAAAGGAAGGGGAGGGACAGGGACAAGAATAAGGAAGAGGAGGAGGAGGTGGGAAAGGAGGAGATGGAGGAGAAAAGGGAAGGAAGGAAGGAAGGAAGGAAGGGAGGGAGGGAAGAAGGGAGGGAGGGAAAGGAAGAAAAAAGAGAAAAGGAAAGAAAGAAAGGAAGGAAGGAAGGAAGAAGGGAAGGAGGAAGAAAAATATCCTGTACTTCCCCATTTAAGTTTCCCAAATCATTCATTTATAAAGTACCTGATATATGCTAAGCATTGTACCTACTCTAGGGATAATTCCAGTCTTAAGGTACTTACATTCTGAGGAGACAACATGTTCATATATAAGATACATATTTATTTATATTTATAAGATACATATAAAATAAATACAATGTAACTTTAAAGGGGAAGTCCCTAGCAGCTAGAGGGACCTAGGTGGGCATCAAACTGGGCACTTAACAAGATTTTTCACTTTTCACCTCTTTTAGATAGAGCCGTGGTGTGTTTGGCCTGAAGTCAGGAAGACCTGAGTTCAAATCTGGATTCAGACACTATCTAGTTGTGTTTCTCTGAGCAAGTCACCTAACTTTGTCTACCTCCGTTTCTTCATCTGCAAAATGGAGATCATAACCCAGAACTGTGAGGATAAAATGACATGATACTTGTAAAATACTTAGCCCAGTGCTGGCACACAGTAGGTGTGATAGATTATCATCATTCTTACTTAGACTGGGTTCTAACCTTGGCAACAGAACCATTCTCCAAAGCATTCTGAATGATTTTTAGTCATTAGTCCTCCTCTCCAGCTGTTGAATTTTCATCACTCCTTTAAAGCAGAATTCAAATACAGACTTGTCGAAGAAGCCTTTGCTGATTCTGATAGTAGTGTTGGCCTCTCAGACCTAGGATTTCTCATAGCATTTTGATTAGGACCTCTCTCATGTAATATAGTATATCATATATATATATATATGTGTGTGTGTGTGTGTGTGTGTGTGTTTACACTGCCTTGCACATAGTAAACACTTTAATAAATGTTTTACATTGCTTCTTTCATTCATATGACTAGGAATTTCATGCAGGCAGGGATCTTCTTTTTCTAAAAGTCCTATCTGATCTAGCACCTAGCTGTGCATACAGGCAATCAATCAATAAACATTTATTAACCACACAGGTGCTAAATACATGCTTGAAAAGTTGAGTTTTGTATGTATCACATCCACTTTACCAAACTGTAAGTTCTTGAAACACTGCCTTGTCATGGCAAAGGGGTTTAGCATAGCTTAGTGAAACTAGGAGCAGAGTTACCCAAAACAAACAAGTCATAGTGGAGACTTCTGATCAAAGGTGATCCACTGGAGAAAAAAATGGCAAAAGCATTCCAGTATCTTTGCCAAGAAAACACCATGGACAGCAGCCTGTAGTGCTATGGTCCCCAGGGTCACCAAGAGTCAGGAACAACGACGGACAACAATAAGTTCTTTGAGGATAGGAACATCTTATCGGCATACAATCATAAAACATAAAATTATAGTTTTTGTATGTAAGAGACCTTAGAAGACCTCATTCAACCTCATCATTTGACAGATGAGGAAAGAGACTCAGAGAGCTTAAGTGGTTTAGCTAATAGCTAGTATTATATAGTGCTTTTAGGTTTGCAAAGTGCTGTATAAATATTACCTCATTTACAACAGCCTTGGGATGGAGGTGCTCTTGTTATCCACATTTTATAGGTGAGAAAACAAAGGCACAGTTAAGTGACTTGCCCAGGTTCACATAGCTAGTAAATATCTGAAGTCAGATTTGAACTCAGGTCTTCCTGACTCCAAGTCCAGTGTTTGATTTACTGACCAAGGTCACACAAGTAGGAAGGGGCAATATTTGAAACAAGGTCCTGTGATTCCATATTCGATGCTCCGTCCAAAGTATACTGAATCACATTCTCACTGTCTAAGTGCTCTACAGTCAATGATTGAAAAATGGTTGTCGTATGAAATTAAATTGAATGTAGAGGAACAATAATAGGCAGTCTTACTGCCAATAAGCAATATGTGTGTTTATGCTCAGTCTGTGACTTTTGTACCACCACCACCCCCCAGTCAGAGTTTTCTGCATTCCTTTCCAAGAACCACAAAGTCCTAGGTTGAAAAATTAGTCTCCCTCTCCCTTGAAGTTAAGTGACTTGCTGAGGATCACACAGTTGGTAAGTAACTGAGGTCAGATTAGAACTCAGGTACTCTTGACTCTAAAGTAGGCACTCTATCCACTGTGCCACCTAGCTACCCCAAAGAGTCAGTCTCTACCACTAGTGGGAATCACTTTCTGCATAGATTTTTTAAAAGTCCTTTCCAGGGATATTTGCAAACTGTTTAATCTGGAAGAGCCAGTTTTTGACCTTTCTTGGCTAATTTGGGATAGGGAGAGGACCAGAGATTTCCCTGACACTACAAATTCCCAGGGAGCAATTTCTTCTGCCAGTTCCAGGCAGCAAGATCTAGTCTGCAATTTAGAGCATTCTTAGAGCACAGAGAGATTATGGGATTTTCTCAGGTTCCCATGGCCAGTAGGATTCGAACCCTGGTCTTCCTCACCAAAGGCAGCAGCAACTTTGCCTTTTCCTAAACTGAAACGTTGAAAAAAGATTAAGCAGATAGTTTAGGACAACACTGCCCCCTTCTGGGGCTTGTTAAGCCTTTGCAGTTTTCTAGTGCTATCCCACCCCTTTCCTTACCTCCCCAGAAAGCTTCAGTCAGGCTTGGTCTCAAAACCCTAAGAATGAATCAAAATCTATTCTGCTCAAACTCAGGAAGCTTTTCTCGAGAGGCAGAGCAGTAGAGTGTTAAATTTGGGAACTTGTCATTCCCTGGTTCAGTAAATTCTAGTGATTCCTTATTACCTCCACCAAAAAAATATAAATTCCTCTCTTTGGCACTGAAAGCCCTTCACTGTGTGCCCCTACCTGATCTCTCCTGTCTCTTTCTACATTTTCCTTCCCACGTCACGGTAAAATTGGCCTTCCAGCTGTTTCTCCCATGTGATGCCCATCTCCCATCTCCCTATCTTCGTACCAATTGCCTGGAATGCCCTCCCTCCTGGCCTGCCTCTTAGAATTCCTTATCTCCTTCTATCTGAAGCCTTTCTTAACTTTCTTAACTTCCATTCCACCTCACCACCCCTACCCCAGTTCTTAGTGCCCTCCTTGTATTTATTTTTGTATACATCTTTTATAGACTTATTGATGTATATGTTGCTTTCCCTGGTATAATGTTACCTCCTGGGGGGTAGAGACTGTTTCATTTTGTCTTTGCATCCTCAATGCCTGGCATATATTAGGTACTTAATAAATGATTGACCATAGGCAAGTCACAGCTTCTCTGAGCCTGTTCCTTATCTGTAAAATGAGGGGTAATACCTCTCATATAAATTACAGCTTTGTTGTGAAGTCCAAATGAGCTAAAACATAAAAAATTGCTTTGCAAATTTTAAAACCCTATCTTTTTTTTAAAAAGTTTTTGTTGATATTTTGTATTCTTTAAATCACTAAAGTTATCCAAGTATTCTCCCCCAGACCATCCCATATGAAGGATAATATTTTTAGGGAGAAAAAAACGCAGCACAACTGATCGATACATTAGAAAAAGTCTGAAAACATGCAATGTTTTTAAAAAGTTGTCTGCTATCATTACTATCTTATCTCAGAAGAAAAAAAATGCCATCTATAACACCTGTGAACTTCACACCTTCACCAAGGATAGGCTGAAGGGGTCTTTCCATATCTCTTCATTTGAGACCTGCTTGATCTCTAATTTTGTTACATTTACTTCTGATTTTCTAGTATTTCATAGTTGTTTTTTCTATTTACATTGTTGTAGTTACTGAGTGTATTATTTTCTTGGTTCTGTTTCCTTTACTCTGCATCAGTTCATATGGTTTCTTCATGCTTCT
>CM053771.1:493084007-493140119 GCA_028658325.1 Potorous gilbertii
GCCTGTCTTACAACCCCTCCAATACTGACTCCATATTTTTGTCATTTTTGCCAGTTTGTAGGGTATGAAGGGAAACCTCAGGGTTGTTTTGATGTGCATTCCTCTTGTAATTAGTCATTTGGAGCATCCTTCCATGTGATTGTGAATATTTCATAATTTATCATTTGAGAATTGTTTGTGCATATCATTTGACCATTTATCTATTGGGGAATGATGAAGTCCTAACCTTAGCTTTGTGAAATGTCAGCTATGGGTATTCTGGGCGCTACTCCCCTAAGTCATCTCTCAGAAAAATCTCATTCTCTTTGATGTTCTCAACCTTTCAGACAGGCATGGATGTCTACTTCCTTCTGCCTTTCCTTGACCTCCTAGAATTTCATGTTTTCCTCTCCTCTTCCCTTCAGGAACTCTAAAAGAGTGTTTTCTCCCATAACAATAAAGCAAGAAGAGTACCCAGTAACTGCCTAATGAACAGGAAAGTTTTTGCCCAACAACCCTCCCCCCAGACTTCTTGTGTTAAGAGAGATGGGAGTCAACCAGAATCCTTGGGAGAGTCCTTCATTGTCAATATTGATTACATCAGTACATCCCAGTCAGTCCCCAAGCTTAACCAGATGGCTCAGAGGAATTTAAATATTTAGGAAAATGAAAAGAGATTATCAAAGAAGAAAGCAAAAGACCTGGGTCTGGAATAGAGGCCCTGGCAGCTATCAACTAGACAGCTAACTTTGGGAGGGAACCAGGGAGACGTTGAAGGGCAAAAGGTTGGCAGCTAGGAAAGCAGCTTAACCAACCCACTATGTGTGGTCCTTCCAGCAGGAGAAGGGTGGGTGAGCCAGTTTCCGAAGATATAAGAGGATGAGACTTGAATCATGTAGATGACCAGTCAAGGGTCTGGCAGGACAAAGACCAGAACAGAACCCAAGCATGTTGGTTGGCTCAGAGCACCCTGAGTCAGATGTGTTCCCACATCGCCCTCCACACAATGTTTAAACAGCAGAGAAGAAATGCAGACATCCTGAGCCCCAGCAGGATAGAGGCCAAGGGTGAAAATAGAGGGAGGTCTGTTTATCCCTGGGATCCAAGAACCTAACCCTACATTTCTCTCCAGAGCCACATCTAAATTCAAGACTTTCCCAGGATCATCTTCTTCCTACCCAATGATGGGAGAGTATAAAGAACATCTCTTAAGAACCACAAAGATTTGAGAATTTTTCTTCCTTCCCAATTCATGTTTGGAACTGTTTCCCACTGTCTTCAGACCCCTGTCTCTCTTATCTGCCTCTCCAGACCCTATGGAGAACTCTTACCAATGATTAACACAATTCTTTATCATTTATTATTATATTATATTTTATTATATTATCATTTATCATTTATTTAAAAAGCCTCAACCCCTCCCTCAGCCCAGAGAGAAAGAAATCAGATAACTTTCCTATCTCCTTTCAGAAATACTGGTGCAGTGAAAGACCCTGGCTCTGAGGAAGCATGCATTCAAATTCCTGCTCTAATTCTTAATAGCTGTGTCATCTTGGACAAGTCAGCATTTCAGTCTCATCTGTAAAATGGGCATCATCATATATTTTCATTCCCTACCTAACTCGTATAATGAGTGTGAGGGCCCAAGTAGGCAACTATTATCCCTCCTCCCCTGGTTTCACAGCTGCTTTTCCTGCTGTAGACTTTCCCCTGTTCTATGTCCTGGGGGCTGATCTAATTTTTTAGATCCTTTTCTCTCCCTTAGCCCCCAAAGACCTCATCATAGAAGACTGGAAGGGACAGTAAGAGTCACCACTCCAAAAATATCTCTGCACATCACTTTTTTGGATCAAGATATTGATACTAAGAAATAAATGTATTGGGGCAGAAGGAGGGGGTAAGGAGAAGAGTTAACACATTAAACCTTATCTTTTCCTGACTGAAATTAGTCTAATTAACCATTCACCTGGTAGGTCCCCTGAGAGAAGACAGGCTTTAATACTATAAGCTTGAGCCAGAAAGGTCCAAGCCTGGAGTGCTGAAGGAAAGAGCAGGAAACCAGGCCACTGAGAACAGAGGGGACCCTAAGCAGGGATGGAGGAACAATGATATTCACCTGCTTCCCAGGTTTGCCCGGTTTTGGACAGCTACCAGCTGCTTTGGCCCCTCACCCCCCTAGGTGAGCCAGAGGCCAGATCCTTCCCCAATGCCTCCGATGCCTCCTCCCTTGAACCCACCCCCCACCCCGCCTCATAAGGGCGGACCTTTCCTTCCCTCCCTCCTTCCATCGTGGGGGCCCGGGAGGCAGCTGAGCACAGCCCAGAGCCTGAACCCAGGCAGGCAGGCCGGCAGCCACGCAGCAGTTTGTGTTCATTAAGGTACTACCAGCCAGATGGAGCCCAGGGCAGCACCCTGGGGCCTGGAGAACAGGACTCAAAGCTCCAATCACCTGAGGCTTGTAAGTATCCATTTTCCTTCCCCAAGACCCCTCTGGAGACATGGCTCCTACCCCAAAATCCGGGATGAGATCCTGAAGAGGTCACTGTCACCGGTCCCCCGCTTCCTCCAACCCAGCAGCACAGGACCCATCTGTAGGGAGTCCCTAATTTGATGCTAGAAGGTAGCCTGAATTCAAAGTCACAAGAACAGGATTCAGATTTCCATTCTGCCATCTGAACAAACTGATTCTCCCTCTTTCAGCCTCGTGTTCCTTATCTGTAAATTGAGGTTTGAACTCGTTCCCTTTCCAGCTGTGGATTACATGAATCTCCATCCTTTCTGCTGCCTTGGTGGGGAGGGGGAGAGGGAGAGAAGGAATAGGATAGAGGAAGGTCAGTGGGGTAGCATTTAATGGAGAGGAGAGAAATCAGACCAGGAGCCAGGGCAGCCCAGGCTGTGGCTGTGTTCTCCAGGGGATTCACTTGAACCCAGCAGAGTACTTTCTCTCCCTTCTCCACCTTAATGTAAGGTGAGAAGGCCCTGAGCGTTCCTGGGACCTCACTGGGGGAAAGCTTGGAGCAAAGGTGGAATTGAGGCAAGGGTAGGAACAGACCTGGATGACTGAGTGGGAAAGGAAGAGAAAGGGTGGGATGCTTGTAAGGAGACGGGGGTGCGGAACACCACAAGCCCCCGGACCCCAGGCCATACAGGGAATCCCTGGAGGGGAAGACATGGGAGAATCTTGAGCTGTGGATGTGAGACAGGGACCAGGATGGGGAGAAGTGGGAGAACAGCCTGCCCATCCATTAACTAGGGGTACTTCTGGTTCTCTGATGGACTTGAGGGGGGAAGAGGAAAAGGGAGGGGACCATTTTAGAAAGGAAATGAGGGGAGTATAGAAACTCTAGTTTTATTGACTTTGTTCCCAGCAACGCAGTTACCCTCCTATTGACAGAAGCTGTGAACTCGCCGTCCTGGGCAGAGCGGGGATGGCAAGGTCCCTGCTTTCCCAGGATGAGGTCAGCTTGGCTAGAGCATCTGAAGGAAGCACATGAAATGGAATCAGGGAGAAGTGGGAGGTATCAAGGGCCAGAGAGAAGAGTCCATCTGGTCAGACAGAACAGAAATAAGATGCAAGGCGCCATCTCTCCCGGGTTCATGTGAATCTGCCCCAGATGGGGATGTCAGGCCACATCAGGAAGGTCCCTTCCCGGCCTGAGGTCTCCACCCAGGAACCACGGGGCTGCTGCTCTTCTCTCCCCCTCCGGGCCCCCACCTCCCCAGGGACTGCCCTGTGTTGTTCTCGTTGCTAGTACATTTCAGAGCCAGGTTTATGGGCTGGAAGTCCGACCCGGAGGCTGCTCAATGATCTGTGACACATTGGGAGCATGGGGAGCAAGGGGGGAGGGTGCCAGGGACAGCCCCGGTCCTCGAGCTCATCTTCCTGACTCAGGCTTCCTCCTTATCAGTCCCTTCTTGACTTTAACTGGAATTAGCAAAGCCCCAAGCCCATCTCCTGGCTCAGAAGTTATGCAGATGGGCAGTAAATGAATAGAAAAAATGGTTGGGGAAGATGTCCTTACTCAGGAAACCAGCGCTCTAGCAGAATTAGAGACTACTGCTTCACACCTAATCTGTGGCCCCTTCCTCCTCCCCAGGAATTGTAGCTACTGCTCCAGGGCCCCCCATCCCTGGGCACCATGATGGCATCTAACACCACAAGGGAGAAGCCAGGCCCCATGCTCCAGGTTGGGCTTTGGTTCTCCCTCACACTGGCAGGCCTTATTGTTGGTGCCAACCTACTCCTGGCAGTGGGAATTGCCCGGGACCGCCACCTCCGAAGCCCTCCTGCGGGTTGTTTCTTCCTAAGCCTGCTGATGGCCGGACTGCTCACAGGGCTGGCCCTACCCACACTGCCGGGGTTGTGGAGTCAGAGTAGGCATGATTACTGGCCCTGCCTTCTCCTCCACCTTGCCCCCAACTTCTCCTTCCTCTCTCTGCTCGCCAATCTTCTTCTGGTGCACAGTGAACGCTATCTGGCCATTCTGAGGCCCCTCCACCCTCCCAGAGGAACCCGCTGGGCCCTGCTGGTGGCATGGACAGCCCCCCTGCTCTTCACCAGCCTGCCAGCCTTAGGCTGGAATCACTGGGCACCTGATGCCAACTGTACATCCCAGGCCATCTTCCCTGCCCCTTATCTCTACCTCGAAGTTTATGGCTTTCTCTTACCCTCTGTGGTGGCTGCCGCCCTCCTCTCTGCCCGGGTGCTGGCCACTGCCCGGCATCAGCTCCAGGATATCTGTCGCCTGGAAAGGGCAGTGTGTCGTGATGCTCCTTCAGCACTGGCACGAGCCCTTGCCTGGCGCCAGGCGAGGGCACAGGCAGGTGCAACACTACTGTTTGGGCTGTGCTGGGGCCCATATATTGCTGCACTCCTCCTCTCGGTGTTGGCATTTGAGAATCGACCTCCCCTTGGGCCTGGCACCCTCCTGGCACTCAACTCTTTGGGCAGTACCAGTGCTGCTGTTGTACCTGTAGCCATGGGGCTTGGGGACCGGAGATACACAGCCCCTTGGAGGAAAGCCATGCTGAGATTCTGGAGAGTAATCCAGAGAACAACAACCCACCGCAGACCTCAGCCTGGACCTAGAGTCACATGCCAAGATGGCAGCCCATGCAGGGGAAATGACTGAGGCAGGAGTCAAGGGGCAACTTCAAAGACCCGGCTGTGGGGCTCCCCAGTGACATTTCTCCATTTCCCACCTCCCAGGTGCCATCTCCCTCTGATGACTCCTGCATCTCCCCCAACACCTTTCCTTCCTTCTCCCTAGAAGATGCCAGAGTCTGAGTTATCACCCCCACCCATGTATGTAGCTGCCTGTCCACTTGTCTGTCTCTTGCACTGCCCTGAAGAGTTCGTGGCCCTCTTGCCTTCCCCAGTGCCCAGTTCTGAAAGAGTAGAGTGTCTCAGGAGAAAGACCCTAGAGAAGCAGGCCAATGTATGTATAGCAATGGAATTTCCAAGCTAGGAGAACTTCAGCAAAGACACTAATGGGAGCGACCACCCTTCAGAAGAAAGCACAGTGCTGTTGAAAGTAGGTGATTCCAGGGAAAGGACCTGTGAAACATCCTCCTCAATCTAATGCTGGGGACTACCAGGCTAGGGCCTATATCCTACCCCCACCCATATACCCCACCACCCTTTTCCCTACCCCTCCCAACTTCCTATAGACAATGGCTCTGGGAATCATATTTTATTTACATTTTTTAAAATCTCTGTAATCATAACCCCTTTGCCTTCATCCCCACCCCCTACATATCAGGCCTTGGAGGAGGGGGGAAGAGAAGGAAAGAGCTAATGAGCTGCTCCTATCTCCCACAACCCCTGAATGAATCTGAGCCCCAAGGAACACCACAAGTGGAACATGAGAACAGCGAAGCTCAACTTCCTTCTGGAAAGTCAACATGAAGGAGAGGGGGGCAGTGTCTATGTGGAGAAAGGTGGCAGGTGGCAGCATCTAGGAGATGAAGTCAGAGGGCAGCCTCCCTGGCAGCCCCTGGGTGGGGGGGAGCCAGCCCCCCTCCATCTCCCCCTCTCCCTATAAAACGAGAGCCCAGGGATAGGCATCAACACTAACGGTCAGGCCTCTGGACACAGAACACTTTGGCTTTGTGGTCTCCAGATGTGGTCACCACCAGGGAGGCGTCTCTGTAGAGAAAGGACAAGAAGTGAGTGTTGAGGGGAGAGGGCTGGTACTGCACCCACCCTGGTGGCCTCCTCAGGCACTCAAGGCTCCTCTCCCTCTTCATCTCTGTCCCTAGTGAACTTCCCAACCTCCTCCAAGAGGCCTTTCCTGGGCCCCCTCAATGTTCCTGCCAGCTCTCTGTTCACCATCTCAATGCTGCCTACAAACAGAAGCCCCCTGAGGATAGGATTGTTTTTTTTCACCTTTCTTCATACCCTTGGTGCTTGCTTAATAAATGTCACATGACTGACTGGCCTCTTCAGGATCTAGGGATCCTGGCTCCCCTTAGGGATCCTCATGACTCCCAAGAATCCCCCTTCCCCATGTCCACTCACTTGCTGAGAGCAAAATCAAGGATCTCAGCGGTGTGGCCTCGGTAGTCACTAAGCAAGCGTCCTGTTCGAGCATCCCAGAGCCGGACAGCTCCATCGAGGCTACAGGTGTACACCACAGCTGCCCCCTCCTCCCACAGCAGCTGCACAATGCCCGACTGCAAAGAAAGGGCAGAGGCCGTGAACCACTGCTCAGAGTGGGGTGAGAACAGGAGGGGAGAGAAGAGGCTAAGGCTGGCTTCCCCTACCCCCCGACTTGAGGTGCCTTACCTGATGCTGGCACCGGTGTCTCAGGCTCTGTGTAGACAGGTCATAAATGGCCAAGGTCCCATCAAGGTAGCCAACAGCAGCCAGCGGCATCCTGGGCAGAGGAGCAATATCAGACAGAAGTACCTCTACCCACCTGCCCACCCTATCAAGCCCTCCTCTCCACCCTGCTACCACATCTCCTCCGCTTCAGCCTGAGCTGCTACACTCACAGACCCAGTCTCACTCACACATTGCAAAAACCCAAGGATTCCACGGAATTGGACTCGCTCTCTTCATCTTCCCCAGGGTTAGGCTGTGGACCCATGGGGTCTGGTCTGAAAACACCTACCACCTGGGAAAAGAGAAGATGCCAGAGTCAAAGCCAGACATACAAAATTTTGGATGTGTTCTTCCCACCAGCTGGCCTCAGTTTCCTCATCTGTACAACAAGGAAGCTGGGTCAAATGATCTCCATGGCCCCTTCCAGTTTGATGATCCTATGATCCAACATGGGGAGAAAGGCCCAGGGAAAGGAAGCTTTGGGAACAGGGTAGCCAAGGCAGGACTTGGGGCAGGCTTACTCTGGGGACCTTCAGACTCCACATAAAGGAATTTCTGTCACTCACCTTGCCAGTGGCTGCACTGACCAGCTTGGCCTGACAGTCCACAGAACCGGTGAGAATGAGGCTCCCATCGAGGTTGGTGGCCACACACGTCAGTGGGCCCTGGTGACCTTCGGTTCCTGGAGCAGAGAGAAAGGGATGAAAAATAAGGCAGGGGCTGCCTCCTTCCCCTATCCTCCATGCACCCCTTCCTCAGACTTGGGGGCTTTCTACATCTGATCTGTCCAGCCCCACCAAAAGCACTTGTGGTGCCCGTACCTTTGAGCACATGGATGGCGCTTCCCTGTTTCAGGTCCCAGATCCGGACAGTGCCATCTTCATAACCAACCACGGCTTTCCTCCCTGATGCCCCACGGACAGAGCCAAGAGAGAGAGAAAACAGGCTCTCAGACATTCAAAAACAAGATGGCGCAGAGTCAGATACTGCCCCAGGAAGGAGCAGCAGGGTGGGAGAACTGTGGCCCTGGAGAAGTGAAGCTAAGGACCACAAAGCCCAGAGAGGGCTGTTGGGAGCTTCAGGTCCTGAAAAGAGTTTGGGCACAAGTGTGACGGTGACGACGATGATCACAGCTGACGTTCACGTTGTACTTTGTAGTTTGTGGAGCACTTTATACGTGCATTAACTCATTAAATCTTCGAAAAAACTGTGAAATTGGCTATGCAGGTATTCTTATAACCATTACTTTGAAAATAAGTAAACTGAGGCACAAAGAAGTCAAATGACTTGCCCAAGGTCACAAAGTTAGTAAATGAGTAAACTAACAAGTGGTCTAACTGGGACTCAAATACCAAGGTAACAGCAACTAAGAACTGGAAGGTGTATCAAAGGCCATCTACTTCAACCCATATCCAGAAAGAAAGCATTCTCCAGCATCCCAGACAAATGGCCAAGCAGCTTTAGCCTCCAGAGCCCAGTAAGGGGAACCCATTACATCTCATGCGCACTCATTCTCCTTTTGCCTTGCTCTAACTCAGGAGTAGGGCCTCGATGGCACATGTGGCTCTTTAGGTCCTTAAGTGTGGCCTTGAGGTCAGTTTCCCCACCCCTGCTCTAAATGTTCAGCAGGCTTTTTCTGATCCCAAGCCCAAGCCTCTCCTCAACTCCCGTGCACTGCTCTGTCTTCCAAGGCTAGGATGAATAGGTCAAATCTCTTTTGCATGTGACAACTCTTTCAACACACCAAGGCCTGGGCTCTCAGATATGGAAAGGGTGTCTGGGAAGGGGCTCTCACCATCAGGGAGGACTCGGCCACATGTGGCTGGACAATTGGGCCCCTGGAAGGTCTTGCAGTCACCACTAGGGACCTTCCACATCCAGGTGTTGCCATCAGCTGTGCCTGCCAGGAGGACAGGTGCCCGAGGGTGCCACTCCATCCACTGGGCCAGCCAGAAAAGGAGAGACAGCAGTTAGACAAGGGAGCCCCACAGCTCCCGCCTCACCAGAGTTCAGGGAGTTCCCACCAGTCCTCCCTTATTTTCAGCGCCAAAGACACCATAGGTGATGGGGCCTGTCCGGACAACAATAACAGAAGGAGGCGGTTCTCCTGCGTGTCCAACTCCCAGCCAGCGCCCCCCAGAGTTCTCACCTCCAGGTCCCCCACTTCAAAGGACCAAACCTCCTCCTTGGTGTCCACCTGCCACACTTTAAGGAGGCCGCTCATGTCCCCAGTGGCCACCAGGGCAGAGTCGTGGCTGAAGCCCGCACAGGTTACAGAGTCCTTGTGGCCTAAGAGAAGGGATAGTGGGGAATAGCCCTAGCACACCCTGCCTCCAGGTAGGCACAAGGCCTGGGGAAGGGGCCCCCAGGAGCCCGGCCAGTCCTCTCTCCCCCAGCCCCCTCACCGGGACACTCCAGCAGCAGCTCCCCGTCGCTGAGCCGCCACACAAAGGCTTTATCGTCCTCGCCCCCAGTCACCGCCAGAGTGTTGGTCTTGGGGTCCAGGCTCACACAGAACACGGAGGCTGCTCCAAGAGAGGCAGAGGTGGGGGCTCAGGATGCCCCCCCAGCACGGACCCTCCCCCTCTCTGGGAGCCCTGGGAGGACCCGCTGATGGGGGGGGCTACCTGAGTGATGCCCGAAGGTGACCTCGCTGTCGTCTGGGCTCTCCATGCCGCCGTCCACGCCTTCATCCACCTCGTCTCCCCAGGCCTCGTCCGCCCCCTCCCCCGCCAGCTCCTCTTCCTCCTCGAAGTCCACCCCATCCATCTCCTGGGCCAGGTCATCTGCTGGGGGGGGGGCAGAGGAGACGCTCACATAACCGAACCCCTCCTCCTTCCGGGGGAGGGGCTGCTTATGGGAAGAAACACGAATTTAACGGGGATGAAGGCAGGAAGCCCTAAAGAGGGGCCGGGGAGACAAATGGAAGTCCAGGGGGGCGAAGCTAAAATTCAAAGGGCATCAGATGAAAGGTTAAAGGTCATCCCGACTCGAAGGTGAAAGTGAGATAAAGGAAAGGGAGTTAAAGCGTGGAAAACATGGGTTCAAATGTCCCGAGGGAGTGGCCCTAGGTCACCGCACAAGGCAGGATAGAGAGGTGATGGACCCAGGGTGAGGTCAAGGGTCAAGGGGCGCCCCGCCCCCACCCCGTCTCACCGGGGTCGGGCGGGCCGGGACCCAGTTCCACCACCTCGATGATCTCCTCGTCGCCATGGAAGTGCAGGGCCTCCGGGGAGGCCGCCCCGTCCTCGGGCCCGGGATCGGGATCGGGCTCCATGAGACTCAACGAAGCCGGTCCAGCAGCCGGGGCCCAGCCGCCTCCCGAGCCACGGCAGCGCGACGACACCAGCCGCGGTACGACCGAGATCGGGACGGGGCAGGGGGCGGTGCTTCAACGCCTAGCGACGTCGACCTCGCCAATCGCGAAGGGGCCCGGCCGGCGGAGCAACCAATCAAAAGGGGCAGTTGGCCCACGACGCCGGGGTGAAAGGACGGACTGGAAGGCTTCGAAAGCCCGCCCCGCCCCCTCACGCCCGCAACCTAGCGTGCGTGCCATGAGAGGCTTGTGGGAAGGGTAGTTTTCGCGAGTCTGCCGCGCGGAATTCTGGGAAGCGTAGTCTTTGTCCCCTTGGCCGGGCTGAGCAGGAGGGTGAGGATCCCGCGGATTCCGCGCCGCCTAAACTACAACTTCCAGCAGACGACGAGGAGGGGCTTGGGGACCGGGAATATGGCGGCGACGGTGGTGGCTGCGCTGAAGGCCCCGGCGCTGAGGGGTGCCTTGGTGCACGGGGGTAAGAGGCGGGGCCCTGGGGCCAGGCTCCCGGACAATCCTCTCCACTCTCGGGTCTGAGGCCCTTGGTCCCGTCCTCTCTCCTCCCTGCAGGATCATGGGCTAAAGGGCAAGCGCTCCTCCAGGGGTGATCCAGGCCATGCCCCTGCTCCCAAGGGAGGCACCGCCCACCCCCCCCCCGCCCCTGGCGACCTTGGGGGTCAGGGATCATTGTATCCCTCCCCCTGTCCCCTCGCTCATCTTCCCGGCCACGGGTGGCCGTCTGTCTCTGTGACATCCCTTCCACCTCCCTCCCAAGGAAGCCCTTTCTCTTGCGCTCACCTGGGCCACCGCCCTGGGGCATGAGCCAAGTAGGCCGAGCCCCACCGCCCTGGCCTCGGCCGCCGCTCACCGCCCCCTCCCCTCCTCCCTCCGCAGGCTTTCTTAGGAGAGCCTCGGCTCGCGGGCACCCGCTGCGGCCGGACCCCGGCCCGCCGCCGTCCAAGGCCGAGCCTGGGCCCTGGCCCCCAGAGCTGGAGTACATCCCCAAGAAGAAGGCCAAGAACCCTATGAAGACCGTAGGACTGGCGTGGTGAGTGCGGTCCCGGAGCCGCCTGGTCCAGACGAGGGGACCAGGGGCTGCCTTTGAGGTCCGGGCCCGGTCGATCCTTAAGAAAGGCCCCATTTAGGAAGCACTGGACGCACGTTTGGGGTTTTTACAGTTTTATTTTTCCAGGCAAAACTCTGCCGTGGCCCCCTTCTCACCTCCCCTTCCCCTGGAGAAAGAACTGGCGCCTCTAGCACCGACTGCCCGCCTCTGCACGTGTGGGGCACGTGCGAGTGCGGAGCCCCTCCCTGTCCTGCACTTGGCACTGTAGTGTTGGGGTGGGGGGGCAGAACGTGGCCTCCCCGCCCGTACTGCCTTGGCCTTCGGCCCCAAGCTCCCTCCCCGGGGCTCAGGACGGTGGAGGGGAGCCCCTGACCCGGCTGAACCCCATCTCCCCGCCCCCAGGGCCATCGGCTTCCCCTGCGGGATAGTCCTCTTTCTTCTGGCCAAGCGAGAGGTGGATAGGAACCGAGTGAAACAGATGAAGGCCCTGCAGAACATGCGCACCGCCAACCGCGGCGACTACGAGAGGCAGCGCTTCAGGGCCTCGGCCCCGGACACCCTCAGGGCCCCGACGGGATCTGGAGTGCAGTCCTGATACGGCCCCTTCTACGGCTGCACGGACTGCCCACGTGGGCGGACTCGGGACGCGCCCTCCACTGTGCTCCGCCCCGATCCACCAGGGGGCGTGCGGGTCCAGGTGCTCGGGCTAGGCCCCGCCCTCGGGGGCGGGGCGAGCCAGGCCAATAAAGTGATTGCCTAGAAAAGGAGCCTGGAGCCTGGCGGACCGGGGAGGGGAGGGGAGAGGGGGCGGGACGGGGCCAACTTCTCCGCTCCGCCGCCCCGCCCTCCCTCAGCTGGGGGCGGGGCTACCTGAGCGGCTTCTGCCGCAGAGGCAGCGCCCCAGAGCGGGAGAGCTTTCGAGGTCCCCGGGAAACTGAGGCACACGGGCCCTCTGCGTGTTCTTCTCGGCACGTTAACGCCCTATACTTAGAACTGAAGCATTAGGAGGCAGAGCAACGGCTGGGTCCCGGTTCTGGTCCGTCACCAGCTGTGTAGCCTCGGACGAGTCTAGACCTCCCCGAACCCCCTCCGCCTTCACCCTTGCCCCCACCTGGCCCTGTGCCCGCTAAGCCACGGGCCTGAATGGTGACCGGGAGCCAGGCAGGGACTTGGTCCTTTATCCCAGAGGCCCAGGAGCAGCAGCACCTCTTCGGTTCAGACTGCTCACCTACACGGCAGCTCACCGGGGTCTTGGTCACAGAACCCCAGCGGGCATCGTTCAGAGTGGGACAAAACTGAAAAACGAGGTCAGGCAGGGGACGTTCTAGGAGAGAGCCAGGCAGCTCCCTCCCCCTTCACAAAGAACCAGAAGCAGGTGTTTCTAACTGGAATTTTATTATTTCCTGTTACCACTGTGTAGTGCTCAAAACTCCAGAAGAATCATACACGGAAGCCCTTTTTTGACCCTTGTGCTGGGTCTAAGTCAAGAACGCGTCTGAGTCCCTACCTCCCCCGTAAGGCACTTGGTGTTATAAGATTAGCCAGTAGTTTCCTGCTTATAGAGCAGGGATGGGGGGTCCTGATGAGGATTCAACCTTAACCATCCTGAGGAAAGGAGATTGAGGGGACCATGTCTTCCACCCCCAGCAACTAGCCAAGATTAAAGGACAGTACGAAAAAACACCAGGTCCTAGCTGTGTCGATCTGTGAGATCCAGGCAAACCATTTTACCTGTGGGCCTCAGGTTTTTCGTCTGTACGGTGGAGGGCTTACTCTGGAAGAGCAGAAAGGTCTTTTTCAGGTTTAAAACTCTGTGAGAAGAGGCCTACGGCAAAAACTCCTGGGATACGCTGGGTGAAGAACAGGTTATGTAGCAGCAGAGCCCAGAGAATGATTTGGAGATCATCTTTCCATCCTGTCTTGCTCTGGATCCCTGCCAGCATCACACTTTGCCTGTTTGGGTCACTAGCCCCACCCCTTCAGGACCCCCAAGCAAGATATCCAAAGTGGGGATGGGGGACACCTGTCATGCTATCAGCCCGTTCCCACTCACACTACACACCCCTTCGCTGCAAGTCGAGGGTGCCAGAGATGAAGATAAAGAAGAAACCATCCCCACTCCCACTGGCCAAATACCCACCTGGAAGCAGTTCCAGGGCTGGGGTGGTGAGGAGTCAGATGGAGATGGGCAGAAACTGAGGTTTACCCTCTGGCCTTAGGCAGAGGTCAGGGTTTATGATAGGTGGGCCAGAGCTGGGCACTGTTAGGTATTGTGCCCAGCCCCCACTAAACAACATATACACGTCAGTAGATCGTGTCTGTACAAAGGATGAGAGGAAATGACTGCTTGGATGGTGGGGGTGAGAAAAAAATGAAGACAACAGGATTTGGGGAGCTTAGTGCGAGAGAGAGAGTGTAGGCACTGACCCCATTCTCCAATCCCATAGGGGAAAATGCCAGGGAAGAAAGGCATTATAGATAGCAGCTCAGAATGGAATCCCCTGAAGAGAATGGACATCACATTTCCTTGAAATCACCCCTGCACCTTGTTTCCCTTTAGTTACTGAGACAGAATGATCTCATCACACACTCCTGACAAGGCAGTATTGACAAGAAGAAACCTAGGATTCAGCCTTGGACGAGTCAGAAGAGAGTGAGTCGCTCACTGGCTTCCAGTTCAGCATGTCCCTCCCTACAGACAAGCCCCAGACAGGACTGCTCCCCCAGATCTCACAAGCAACAAGTGAAACCTTTCCTGGGGAAGCTACTGAGAGAAAAGAGCCATGGCAATGACTGGCTAACCCAGAAAGAAAGGAAAGAAGGCGCATGGGCAAGAAGAGAAGTCCCCCCCACTTAATTGTGATCCCCCAGAAGCTGCAGCACAAAGGTGAAGATGTAGACGATATCTGTGTAGATTTGCAGGGCACCCGTGATATATTCCTCTGGGCTGATGGTATGCTTCCTGTTCCCCAAGACCAGCTGTGTGTCATATGCCAAAAACTGCAAGGAGGAGAACAATGATGAGGACCCCCACTCCACAAGGACTGGGAGCCTCTCCCCCAAGTCGGCAAAGTTATTTCCTATGTGCCAAGCACTGGAAATAGATAAAAACAAACAGCCTTTTCCTTGAAAAAGCTCTACTTTCTGTTGAGGGAAATAACACAAATACAGGAGTACAGAGAGAATGTTTTCAAAGTAAATTAGGGCTGGAGGATGAGGAAAGGCTGCAGGGAGGGTTGGTGCCTGAACTGAGACTTGGAAGAAAACTAAGGGTGAGAAAGAGGAAAATATGTTCTAGGAGTTGGGGGCAGCCTTGGCAAGATGCAAGGCTGGGACAAGTGTGCTGTCCAAGGGGTAATAAAGCAGGAATCTTGGACTGGGTCCTGGGGTCTAGGGAGTAAGAAGTGGAGGGCCACTCACCAGAGTAAAAGCGATAGCCCCGAGGGCAGCATACAGCATGTGGAGCCAGTACACCTGTAAAAGCAAAGGGCATGAGCTAAGGGCCTGGTGGTTTGGTGGGAGGTGGGAATGAGAGGCTAGCCCCACCACCAATTACCAGATCATGTCCCCTCTCTAGATGATGGGGGCCACAATACTTCTCCCTAAGGGAGATGGGTCTTTTTCCAGTCATTCCAAACCCAATCTGTCTCATTATCCTAACATCGCTCTTAGTGTCTGGCTTTCCCTCCTGCGGTACCCCTCCTCCCATAGATCCCATGCCCTCAGATAGCCTGCCAGCTTAGGGTTCTTCAACCCAAGCCTGACTTTCTAAGGCTTTGACCCTCTTTCTCAGTGCCACCACCACAATCCAACACCTTGTCTCAGCTAATCCAAATGATTTCCCAGTACAGCATTACTGATAAGTTTAAACTAAGATTCTGTCATATCCAAAGGAATAAACCTCTAATAATGTCTTTTAAGAAACTATGCGGGCAGCTAGGTGGTGCAGTGGTTAGAGCACAAGGCCTAGAGTCAGGAGTTCAAATTTGGCCTCAGACACTTCATACTTACTACCTGTGTGACCTTGCACAAGTCACTTAATCCCACTGCCTCAGAAGAAAAAAAAGAAAACTATGGCAGGCCAACAATGATGGCTGTGGGGGTGGGGGTGGGGTGGAGGTGGGAGATGCCTTCCTAAAACTTCCAGATTTTAAAAAATAGATTATTTTTAACATTAAAAAAATTTGAGTTCTAAATTCTCTCCCTCCAGTTCCTCCCCGACCCATTAAGAAGGCAAGCAATTTATCAATTATACAAACTTCCCAATTATAACATCTGAATTTCACCACAAACAGGTAAGTCCTTATACTCCAGCAGTGCCTAAGGCCTTCGAGACTCAGGCCTGTTCTTAGCACCAGGGGAGGGAGGATAATCACACTCACATATTTGAAAGCCAGCACAATAGCTGTGATAATCCCGGTCACTGTCAACACAATCCCAAGCACACAGAAAAGCCCGGCACACGATGTGAAGTCCACCTGCCCAAAAAAACAGAAAGGAGGAAGTTGTTAAATAATCATCCTGGCCATGAATTCACATTCAGCCTTTCATAGCTGCACCACAATAAGAAATGTTGGTATGTCACAGAGGAGTGGGACCACTTTATGTAAAGTTAAGTGGTTGGATTTTGGAGAGAGAGGGGCAAATCTTAAGACTACACTTAAAGATCCCTTTGTATCCCCTGACCTTGACTGTCTCCCACCCCTGGGATTTTGGGGAGTAGAGTGCGCATGCTCAAGGGAAGGTGCATCTTGGACCCCAAGGGAGGAGAGTGCAATGCCCTCACCTTGGTCTGGAAGCAGAATATGGTGACAGCAATGCTGACGATGGCAGTGATAATCATGGCCAAGATGACTGCTTTAGTGTTGTACATACTGTAGGAAGAGAGAAATTATTGACCAAAAGATTGACCCATCATGTAAATCATTCCTGGTCCACCAGGCCAGTGTGAAAAAAGAATTCAACAGGAAATCTTATACTCTGTATATATAAGAGAGTGGGAGAAGTTCAGCGGTTTTTAGGTTAGGCACTATTCTCTCCAGCCTCGGGATACATTATGAGCCATGATCCTCAAGCTAATACCCCCCAACCATACATCTTCCAAGGGTAATGGGTTGGAGCTAGTACCCAAATGTACGTACCTGGCTATGCAGCCAGTCATGAAGCTCATTGCTAGGGTCTGAAAGAGAGACCGAGAGGACAGTAAGGCATCTAAGACATGAGGGAGGGAGGGGAAAATGACTTCCAGATCATCAAAGCTAGGTAATCATCTGATAATGTGAGAAGAGGTAGACAAGGGTGGGGGCAAAAACAAGAGACCCTCTTCAAAGCCCCTCTCCCATTGGGCACTGCACAGAAGTCAACCTTTCCCCTCATCTTTCTGCCTAATCCCCCCAGACTCCCTTCCCCATCCTACCCCATTCTTCTAGACTCACAAAGATGGTCAACAAGATGATGTTCCATGGGAATCGGCGCCTGGGATGGAAGAGGAAAAGGGCTCAGGAGTCGCGCACATGCTTTCCCAACAAAAACAGGTTTCCATAGTCCACAGTGGGATAAGTCTAGGGTACAGCCAAGGTTCTTTTCTCATACTTGATTATCTGTTCATCAACCCCTTTCTGTCTTGGGCCCCCTTCTACTTCAGAGATCCTACCCTCTGCAAGCCTTGCCTTCTCTTCTCCTTCCCACCACCACACATACTACACTTTCCCCAAAACCTCAGGACTCACCTGGGTGCCTGGCAGCACACAAGGGTCAGGTACGTAGCCAGGAAGATAGCACTACAGGAAAAAAAAGGAATAGCAGTCTGTTTTTCCCATCTTGAGCTGTCTCTAATCCCCTTCCAGCCCACTCCCCCAATATAATGGGTTAGTCCTCACTAGTCCCACAGGGCTGAGATGCAGGAAGCTCTTTAGAAAATGAGGATTTGTTTGTGGGAAGATAGTGGCCATAGAAACAAGACTGCTAAATGGAAAATATTCAAAACTGCTGTCACAGGAGTGAGGGAAGAAGGGTTGGAACAACGGAGATATACCAAATAGGTTGGTGACCAATTTCTGGTGGCATGCAGGACTATTCATTGAACTCCACCCCAGGTCATCTTCTTTAGACACAGAGTAGCCACATATTCCCATCTACCAGCACAACTTAAGAACAAGACCCAGCAACAGCAACTTTATAAAATCACTCAAAAAAGTCTAATGGCTATGCTAGGTGGTAGAGAGGGATGATAAACCACCAGAAAGGGACACATCAGTAGACTGAAACTTGGAGGCATACTATCTTGCCTCATGAATTTTCTTCCCCCACTCACCTGACCTTGGGCCTAAGAAAGAAGGCATACTCACTAGGAAGCATAGTACACAGCCAAATTTCTCTTCACAAAGGCACGAACAGGATCCCTGTGTGGTGAAGGAAGGGGAAAGAGAGAACCAGGAGGAAAGTCAGCACAGCCCTGTCCTGGACAACGTACCAAAGGCAACCACTTTCTTCATGGCCTCTTCATCAAGTTTCCAATCCTCAATCACTCTCCCCCTTACTGAAAAAATCTGCCCTCCCTCCCCAAGAGGGGGACTTACTCAAGGCCAAGAACCCCAGAAACTCAAAAACAGCAGGAGAGTAAGAAAAGGGGGTAAGAAGCCTTAGAAACTCACACAAAGGTGAAAATAGCAATGATGGCCACTGTGATGAGCAATTGGACTGAGATGATGGAGTAAACCTGAAATAGATCAGAGGTGAGATGGTCATCCAAAGAGAAGCCACTTCTATGACCAGAAGACCTTCCCTAGGACACAGTATTTTTATCCTGGAGACTGAAAACATGTCAGGAGAGGCGCAACATTTTTTGTAGGCTGGATTCTTGATACAAAGATTAGGAGGATGGGAATAAGAGGAACGGGGGGCGGGGGAAGAGGAAATGAATTTTGGTGGTTAGCATTAAATTACATGCTTAGAAGATGGTACCTTATGCAAATGAACAGGAATAAGTAACTCCTCCCTTGGGCCCACAAAGAGGAAACAAGTATCTTCTCCCCAACCTCTTTCTTACCTTTTGGATAAAGCGGTGTCGGACCTTCTTGTCCTCCCATTCTCCAGTCCCAAAGTTGTCACTCACTGCTGGTTCCTCTCCCCCATAGGCTTCAGCTCTGCCTGTAGAGACAGTCCCTCAAGTCATCTGAGGGCTGAGACATGCCTTCAGACCACAGACTCCCAACTACTACTCACCCTCTGTTCTCCCCATCACCACACAACCTTCTCTAGCCAAATTAAAAGTCCCTTCAACATCTGGGTATTTCCTGTCTAGTTCTACCTGTTCAGAAATTTTCATTAAATACTAAAGCAAAAAGTGCTGCTGGAAAGAGCCTGGGAATGCTCCAGTGCCAAGCAAGTCAAACCAAGTTCCCTGTCCAAAAAAATAAATAAAAACAAACAACAAAAACCCACCACCTTATCTAATAACAATAGCTAGTCTTTTAAGGTTTGCAAAGGGCTTTACACACATTATCTCATTTGATCCTCAGCCTCTACTAAGTGCCCAGCTTTGTAAATAAGGCAGCCTTTCCCTCAGGAAGCTTATAATCTACTTGGAGAGACTGACCTAAAAATAATTAGAAAATAACTAACCATTTAAGTCTAATTTTTGAGGTCATCACTTGATGCTGTAAAAGGACCTATAAAGAGAAGATCACTGAAGGTTAGAGAAACTGAGGAAGGCTTTGTGGAGAAAGTGAATCTTAAACGGAGGCTGGAAGAATGTCTGGTATGAAATGACTCAGCTTTTCCCATCATCCACCCAGAGTTCAGTAGAAGACAATAGTAGATTAGCAAGCATCCTACAGGTATATACCTATAGGTATAACTATGGAGGGCCTGAATCTGATGCCCAAACCAATCCCAATACTAATGTGTACAAGATCATCCCAGGGATGTAGATCATAAAAATTTTTGTTCTTTATTTTCTTACATCTACTCAAAGTAAAATGTTAAGCTTCAGCACAAAATTATTTATAAAAAGCTATATTTTGGAAAATTTATGCATCAATTTGTCTCTATGAATAATTTTTTTCACACAAGTTGCTAAGGGATATACGAATTCTGCTTTCAGATACAAACAGAGCTCACCAAAAATCACGTCATAATTTTAAGACCAGATTCGGTAAAAATAATAAGCTAGAAATTGAGCTTTGACATGATTCTGATTAAAGATGTTGGGAACTCAATACGTGACAATGGCATGTTAGATGGACAGTCAGTACAGTACTATTAGGAAGTCCCATTATATACAGGAACAATATGCACTAAATTTCATGTTCTGTTCAGTGGTAGGTTTCTAAGTTCATTCATGAAGGACAGTTAAATTGGTGGCTCAGGTCCCGAATAACCTGCACACACCCAGAATGCAATGGAATTCAACTGGAGAATAAATTATAGATTCCTGAACCTCCTCTACTGCCAGAAAGTAGAGATGCCAGAAGGAAAACGAATGGGGGGATGGGAGGAGATAGGAGGTGCCTGCTGGAGGATTCATTCATCAGTGTGCTGCCTAGGCCTGCTCAAGGACAGATGGTGGGAGCTATCAGAAGATCAGAACAAGTATGGCACAGTGAGAAAACACCATACCTTGGGTGAGGAGAGACTTGAGCTAAGCCTGGATAGATGACACAGTGCATTGAGCACTGGACCTGGAGTCAGAGGACCTGAGTTCAAATGTGAGATTCAGGTGTTTACTAGCAGTGTGACTCTGGACAAGTGCCTTAACATGTTTCTCTCAATTTCCCATCTGTAAAATTGGGACAATAATGGCTTCTATCTTCCGACGCTGTTGGAAGAATCCAGTGAGGTAATATTTTCAAAGTGCTTAACAAATCTTTAAAAAGAGCTACATGAGTTATAATCTCCTACCTCTTACAGTTTCTGGCCATGCGACATCATGACCTCTCTGAATTCATTTCCTCATCAGTGAAATGGGAATAACAGTGCCTAGAGAACCTACTTCACAGGAATGTTGTGACACTCTCAAAGCACTCTAGAAATGTTGTGTTTTGCTTGAAGGGATATTTATTAATATTGTGTCAGAAAGTATCTTTAAATCTAGACTACTGTGAAGCTAAAGGCAGTGCCAATTCCAGGCCCACATCCCTTTTGCAGCAAAGCCTCTGCCCTGAATCAAGAACCTCTCACTCAGGCTTATTGCAAATGATCTCCCTGCCTAAAGTCTCTCTCCCTTCCAGTCCTGTTCCGCACAGCTACCAAAGCGACATTTCTAAAGCACAGTTCTAACTATGTGCCTACTACAGGGAGCTTCAAAAAGCTTCAAAGGCTCTCTACGGCCTCCATGAGAAAAAAAAATACTAAATCTCTGGGCTTTAAAACCCTTCACAATTGGCCTCCAGTTTATTTTTCCAGGTTGATGTCATATTACCTCCCTTACACACTTTACATTCCAGCCAAACTGGCCTGCCTGTTGTTCCTCTTAAATGACATTTTTACTCCCAGCTCGATCCTTTGCGTAGGCTGTTCAATCCCTAATGCCTGGTATTTTCTCCCTCCTCACTTCCAGCTTGCTCTTAGAATTCCCAGCTCCCTTCAAGGATTCATTCCTTGAAAGAAAGAATTCCTGATAGCCTTAAGCTGTTTATTCCCCCTAACAACATAGTTTTACTATTTTATTCTCACAGGTAAAAACAATTTTAACCTGTTTTTTTTTTTAATTTTGAGTTCCAAAATCTCTCCCTTACTCCTCCCTTACCCCTACATTGAGAAGGCAAGCAATTCATATAATTATATATATATGTGATTATGCAAAACGTATTTCCATGTTAGTCATGTTGTGAAAGAAAACAGACAAAAAATAAAGCACAGAATAGTATGCTTTGATCGGCATTCAAAAATTATCATTTCTTTCTCTGGAGGTGAATAGGACTTTTCATCATGAGTCCTTTGGGATTGTCTTGGATCACTCTATTGCTAAGAATAACAATCATTCCCAGTTCTTCATCATACCATACTGCTATTACTGTTCTCCTGGTTCTCCTCACTTCACTTTGCATCAGTTCATGTAAATCTTTCCAGGTTTTCCTGAAAACATCCTACTCATCATTTCTTTTACAGCACAATAGTATTTCATCACAGTCATATACCACAACTTGTTCAGTCATTCCCAAATTGATGAACATCCCCTCAATTTTTAATTCTTTGCTACCACAAAAAGGGCTGCTATAAGTATTTTGTACAGCTAGATCCTGTTTTCTGTTTTTTTAAAAAAAAAATCTCTTTAGTATATAAGCCTAGACCTCTCAGCTGTTAAAGCTACTTTACTCTCCAAATTCCATAGGGCCTTTTTTGGGGGGGGAGGGGGAGCTAAACCTCTGGTTTCATTACTACAATCTCCCTCTACCAGTGCAGATCTGCACTTGCTCCATAATCCGTAGCTTTAGAGGGCTGACTGTTTTAGATGGGATTTGAACCTATGCATGCCTGACTGACACCAATTCCCTACTGCCTGTGCCAAACTGGCAATCACTTTGGATTTACCTTAATCAATTTTGTATCCACTTATCTGTAGACGTATTGTTTTGCCCAGTAGGATGTCATCTGGAAAGAGGGGCACTTCCCCATTTTTTGGAACAGGGGAGGGGAGTTTAGAGTCTCTGGTCTCTGCCAGGAGCTTAGCACAGTCCTTAGTAAACCACCACAGGTTTTCGGAATGGAATCTATCAGTTTTGGATAGTGACTTCCACTAGTTTATGCAAGTGTGCTCCATCCACAAAGGAAGGAGATTATGCAACCCCAGAGGTACCTGAGGCATTTCTCAAGGAAGAGTCGCACCCAGAGAGGAAAGTAAAAGAGGGGAAAGAAGTTAACGTCCCAGGAGGATAACATTGACTAAGAATAGTTATTTTCCATTTATGGAATTTAGAGTTAAACAAAGCCTCTAACTCACAACCCCCAGCTAGGCCAAATAAAAAGAAGGCATATTCCTAGAAGGCTTGAAAAGTTCCTTTAAATAATCATTTTAATATTAATTTAATTATTTTAATTTAATATTAATTAATTTAGTTTCTATTTTCATTAAATTGAATTTTAATTTAAAATTAATTTACATTTAATTTAAATTTTAATATTATTATTCTACACAAACCCTCAGTGTCTTCAACACTTAGGACTTAAATAAAGATTTATTAACTTGAATTCAATTCTTACCCCAGTTTTAATGATGAAGAAACTAAGGTTGAGAATATGTGAAGGCCGGGCCTCATCAAGCTACTACTAAGTGCTGGTCTCCACCCCACCACAGAGGTGTGAGTCATAGCTTTTAACATCAGTCTTTATGTGTTGCACATATGTTAAAAGCAGGAATATTATAGGGTACAGTCTTGAAGAAAGAGATGGGGACATCTATGGGAGGGTGGTGCTCACCTCTACTCTCCTCAATCTCATGAAGTAAGTAAGCAGCCACACGGATCAGGTGACCCAAGTACTTATTCTTGACGAGGTATTATGAGGGAAGTGACAGGAAAAATCATAACATGACCCCTGTCATATCTGGCTCCAACTTAAAGTTTTCCAGGCTTTTGAAGTCTGCATTATCTTTCATATACTCTATGTTCTGGGCAAACCAATTATTCCCCTATCTCATCCTAGAATGGTCTCAAGCCATCTTTTAGTCTGCCAAAATTCTTCTGTTCCTTCATGACCCAGACTCAGTGACCCCTGCTGCCACATTTCTGAATCTATGGCCATCACCAAACATGATCCCTCTCCCCCTCCTTGAGTTTCTCATGTTTTTTTTCTATCTTCTCTGCATTTATCACATCCTAATTATAGACTACTAATGTATAATCATAATAGAGGTATAACAGACATTTGTTGTTTGGAAGTAAAGAGGCTGTAATCTTTACAAAGAACATGTAGAGAGCTGCCCACAGGAGGGGGATTATGGGGAGGAGCACCTGCCCCACAAAGTAGTAGCTCTAGCCTAGAAAGGAAGGAGACTTGAGGAGGAGAGACAGGAAAAGAGAAAGGGAGATAGAGAAAAAAGGAGAGAGAAGAAAAAAGTGGAAGTCTGAATGAAGCCACAGATGCAGATGGAGACATTTACTGCTTTCATACTCAGCCCTCCCATCCCCACCAGCTTACCAAAGTTCATGGGCATTGGATGGATGGGAGGCATAGGCTGAGGATATCCAGCTGGGTGTCCAAAGCCTGGCTGGGGGTAGGCTGGATAACCCCCAGGGTAACCTCCCCCTGGGTAACCTCCCGCTGGTGGAGGAGGAGGATAAAGGGGGTTTCGGTCTTCATATGGAGGTGGAGCACTGGGGTTTGACATGGTTGCTCAAGACTGAAGGGGACTCAGCCTCCTGTACCTACAGTAGAGACAATGAAAGAAATCATTGGTATCCAACCCCACCTGGTTTGTCTTTCTCCCCATTATGCTTTTCCCTCTAATACTCACTCCAGTATCCCTTCCCCCAAATCCTCTCTCCCAAAGTCCCCCGGTCCCCAGTTTCTTCCGGGCCTTCCTCATCCATTGTACCAAGCAGTTTTCTGGGCTGGACAAGAAGAAAATAGCAAGAACAGGGACTGAGGTGGCGTGTGGAAAATTCCTGAACATCAGTGATGTGAGACAACAGTCACTGAGTCTACGAAATCGCTTTATTCATGGACGTCCAAAACCACTTAACGACACAGTTTTAGGGCAGGGCTTTACAGAAGCTAGGGGTGGCCACAGTCAAGTCACAGTTTCTTCTGGCCCAGAGAAGCAGTGACTCCCAGAGCTAGCTGAGGCCCGTTGAAGGGGTCAGCCCAGCCCCCACAGCAGCTGGCAGAGCAAGGCAGGGCTGGGAGCCAGGCCTGGGGTGGGGCCAGGACTCTTAGCCTAGCAGAAAGAAGAGGAGAAGCAGCTCCAGGCTCAGGGTGGGAGAGGCCCTGGTCAAAGACAGGGTATGGGGGAAAGGAGTGGAGACACCCGTGAAGTGGCAGCTGGGGGAAAGAGCAGCTGAGAGGGCTGGCTCAGGCGAGACATGGGGTATGTGGGGAAGGGTAGGGCTGGGACAAGACTTTCTGGTTTCTTCAAATAACAGATGTGACTCAACTGACAAGCATGGGGGGTGGGAGTGGAGGTGGGGAGGGGGGTGTTTGTTTCCATGAGTAATTTTAATATTGAGCTTGAACTAAGCTAAGGTTGGGCAGACATTCCCATCCCCTCTGAGTCTGGGTGTGTCAGCAGTCACTTGTGTGGGGTACGGAACCTACAATTTTACTTAGCGCTGTACCCAGGATATCTAGAGAACCAAACAGATTAATCTGTGTTATCATGGAGGCAACAGGGAACTATCTTATTCCTAACGAAGCTTGCTCCCTCAGCAAGAGAAGGACATCAAAACTGCTTTAGGAATACAATTTGGCAACTGTGGGGAGGATGACTAGAAGCTAGATGATGCCCAAGGGAGTCTAAGGCCCAGAGATTCAGAGCCAGGGTCCTTTCATTTCTTTCTCTCTGTATCTCTCTTCTCTCTGTCATGGAAGTCGTAGTCACTGCAACCACACATGACCACCCTGGAGAAGATGCCAAGCTGCCATGCTCATGGCAAACCTCTCCATGGTCCACAACCGTACCATGTGGCCCTCACCCTAGGCTGGAAGAAACAACTGACGACTTGCAAGAAGCTATTAATGATCTTCCAGCAGGTAAGAGGACACACCTGGACTGGGGAAAGGCCTGGGGATTAGAGAAAAGGTTACTGGGAGAGGTCCTGGGCTCCTGGATTCCTTTCCCAAAGCTACTTTGTCAGAAAAAGATGTTTCAATCCAGTTCAATCCAATTCAATTCCAGGTGTTTCAATTCCTCCCACCCTTGTCATGTAAATGGGCTAAGGGGCCAGGAAGAGGGCTGAGAAATCCCTGGACCATTTCAGTGACCAGCTCGAATAGGAATTATTTCTGGGACCCTTACAAACTTCTGATGGTGGTGCATGGATTTAGTACAGAACTTTGCTTGCACAGGCCGACCCTCAGAAAAGCACCGTGGTACAATGAAAAGAGTCATGAACTTGAAGTCCTTGGATCTGGGTTCACATCTCAAGTCCACCATTTACTGTGACTTTTTTTTTTTACATTTACCTGTGTGACTGACTTTGGTCAAGTCACTTAAGAGGCATTTAACCTTACTGGCGCACAGTTTTCTCAACTGTAAAATGGGGAAGTTAGACTAGATGAGCTCTCAGAACCTTTCCCACTCTAGATCTGTGATCTCGTGGGAAAGTTTTGGAGTTCATGAAAGTGAGCTTGCCAGTGACCAACTACAATGACAGAGGGCCACAGACGAAACACACAGCCTAGCACCCAACAGATCATGGACTCAAGGATCACACTGAGACACAAACTTTTTGAACATGGCCAACGAGAGAAGTCGTTTTACTTTGACTGTGCATTGAAAAAATTTTTTTAAAATATCCTTGCAGACTTGACTGATATCTAAACGCTTTACAGACTACATGTGTAATCTAGATCAGATTGCTTGCCTTCTTAAGGGGAGAAAGCAAGGGAGAGAATTTGGAAGTAAAATTTTTTAAAAATTAATTTTTTGCGCATAATGAAGAAAAAATAAAATACATTTTAAAAATTATGTGTATTTATGTATATGTATGTGTATATGTATTTTTTGTATAGGTATATAGATATGTAATATATATATATATATATAGGGGAGGGAGAGGAAGGGGGAAGGGGGAGGGAAGGGAAGGGGAGAGAGAGAGAGAGAGAGAGAGAGAGCGCGCTCCATCCTTATAGTCTCTTATAAAAAAGGCATGAAATAATTTTCCAGGTCTCCATGAAGCCTCTCACGAAAAAATGGGTTATCTCATCTCTTCTCTCCTAACTCACAGTAACTGGTATGATTCAGAGAAGGGAAGGCTAGGAGGGAGGGAAGAGATTGAATAACAGCCTTTGAGTCTCTGAATGGGTATTATCAGGAGGTAGCTGTGATCCTTCTGTTCTGAAGAAATAAGCCAGAGTCAGAGTAGGCAGGCCCACTAAGATGAAACAAGGGGAAGGACTTCCTAACACAAGGCGTTTAGAGACACCAGGACAAGAGAATGAAAGGAAGCTTTGGCATCTTCACCAGAGAAATTCCTAAATACATAAGAAAATAATTTTTTAAATGTCGGTCCATTGACCGACCAAGAGGGTAGAATGCACTACAGAGAATGATGGACAAACAGACAAGAATGAAAACCTAAAGTAAATGAGATATCAAAATCGTACAGAGCCAAATGGGGCCTCAAAGGATTGCTCTTATTTACAGAGGAGGAAACTCAGGTTACTCCTCCAAGGTCCCACAAGAAATCAAGTGTCCGAGGCAGGGTTCAAAACCTACGCCTTGGCTTCCAAATCCAGCAGTCTTTCTCCCATAATGCTTTGCTTCCACAGACCACCAAAGCAAGCAGAAGGCACCTTAGATATCATCCAATCCAACACCTCCACTTTACAGGTGAGGAAATGGAGGCCAAGAGAGCCTAAGTGCCTTGCTCCACATCAGAACCAGTTAACTGTGGAGCCAGGACTACAAGCACGTCTTCCTAACTCCCTAAGTTCTTCTGCAAACCAAAGATACCCTACCAAACTCTCATTAATTTGGTGTTTGTGGAAGTGTGTTTTTTTTTTTCATTTGGTGGAACAAAAAAAGATTCAAGTATTCACAGCCCATAAGTACTTTTTTTTTGTTTATTTAAGAACTGGTAGTTTAGTGGCACTGGTCATGGAATCAGGAAGACACAAGTTCAGATGTGACTTCAGATACTGAGGAGTTGTGTGACCCAGGACAAACCCCTTCACTTCGGTTTGCCTCAGTCTCCTCTACTGTAATTTAATTAGTAATTTAATAAAATGGGTACCTACCACCTCATAGGGTTATTTTGGGGATCAAGTAAGATAATACGTGTAAAAGTGCTTAGCATGATGCCTGACACAAAGTAGGGGGGAAAATGCTTTTTCTCCTTTATTTCCCCTAAAAAGCCCATGAAATCTCTATGTCCTAGAGAGCATGACCATCCATCCCACCCTGACCTGGGTTTCCCCACAGACTGCCCCCCCCCCATTCCTTTGTCTGGATTAGTGGAAAAAGGAAAATGAAAGGCAAAGGAGAAATAATATCTGGAGTCAGAGAATCTGGGCTCCAATCCTGGTTCTACTATTTATTTACTGTGTGACTTTGAGGAAGTCATTTCCCTCTTCTGGGCCTAAGAGTTGCCTCACCTGTAAAATATGAGAGTTGGAGATGACCTTAAGGTCTCTTCCAGATCTCCAGTTTATCGCTAAAATCTCCAGAAATCATTTGTGACAATATGGTCTGGAGGCACGGTATGTAGGTGGGGGCCACTAGTGTCTAGGGAATCTGTAATTATCTTTTTAAAACTAGATCTTTGTAGATAACTTTTGTTTTTACATCATCTACATTTCCCCTAGTATCTCTTTTCCTTTCCTTCTCCCAGAAAGCCATCCTCCCATAGTTATCTTAATGAAGGGGTGGTTATTCTTGCATTTTAACTGGATGGGGAAACTTAATGAAAGTCCTAGGTGACTCATAGGGAGTTCTTAGTGGAAACAGCAGTTTCCTACTCCACAGACATTCTCCTAGTCCCAGCTGTTCCCTAGAATCCAATTTTTCTATTCAATTAAATTTAACAAACATTTAATGTCTACTATGTGTTGGAGGTGCACAGCAACTGAGTGACTGAGTGGATAAAATGCCTGACCTGGAGTTCAGAAAACTCATCTTCCTGAGTTCAGATCTGGCCTGAGACATGTACTAGTTGTGTGATCCTGGGCAAGTCACTTAATCCTGTTTGCCTCCGTTTGTAAATCTGTAAAAATTAGCTGGTGAAGGAAATGGCAAACCACTCCAGTATCTCTGCCAAGAAAACCCCAGATGGGGTCACAAAGAGTCAGAAACAACTGAACAATAATAGCAGTGCTTCGGGCACTGCTGGAGGAAATAAAAATATGAAAACCAAAACAAGGACCTTACATGGTAATGAGAGGAAGGGCGTGCCCCGACAAGTACATTTCTAAAAATGTGTGTACAAGGGGCAGCTAGATGGCGCTGTGGATGGAGAGTCGGGTCTGCACTCAGGACGATGTAAGTTCAAATCCAGCCTCAGACATTTTAAAGCTCTGTGACCCTGGCAAGTGACTTAATCCTGATTGTCTCCTAAATAAGTAAAATAAAATAAAAATGCATGTACAGTCATCACACACACACACACACACACACACACACACACATCACCATATACATACATACTGCTTTTTTTTTCCCCAAAAATGTAAATTTCAGGGCAGGGGAGCAGTTGAGTCTAGTCAGAGAGGTGGATATGGGAAGAAAAGAGCATTCATCCATGCAAAGGTGTGGAGTCAGGAAATGAAATGTTATGTATAGGGAATAGCTCAAGAGACAGTCTGGTTGGGATGTAGACTTTGTGAGGGGATATAATGTGAAATGAAAACAGTCGAATAAGAAAGGCAGACTGAAGTCAAAGTATGAGGGACTTTAAATGCCAGAGAATTCTGTATTTTGCCATGGAAGACAACAGGAAGCTATTAAAGTTTCTTGAACAAAGGAGTGACACCATCAGACCTGGGCTTTAGGTCTATCATATTGGTAGCTGAGTGGAGAAGGGTTTGTAGTGGGGAGAGATGAAAGGCAAGAGACAGTCAGAACTACTGAAAGAGACCAGGGAAGGGGTAACCAGAATCTAAACAAGGGGGGTGGCAATGCTGTTGGAGACAATGGGATGGTGGGGAGATTAGGGGGCCAGAACCGAGAAGATCTGGCAACTGAATAGATAAGGTGGATGATTTTAGAATGAGAAATCAAAGCTATCTTCTTTAAGGCTGCAAACCTGAATGACCAGAAGGAAGGTGGTGCCCTTGACAAAAATAGGCAAGATGGAAAAAAAGACATGGGTTTAGAGGCAAAAAGAATGCGTTCCCTCTAGACACAGTGAGTGTCCCACAGGTGATCATTTATCAGTAATGAAGGATGGGATCTTGGGAGAAGGAGGAGGTCTGGATGTGTGGATCTGGCTGCTGTCAGCACAGGGATGATAACTGAATCCATGGGAGGTGATAAGATCAACAAAAGATAACGCACAAAAAAGAGGTTCCAGGTTCAAGCGATGGGATGCCTTTGGAAGTGGCTGATGATCTAGCCAAGGAGTGTGAGGAGAACAATCAGACAGGCAGGGAGAGAGAGAAAAAAGTGGTGTCCCAAAGCCCCTGGGAGAAGAGCATGGCCAGGAGGAAACCCAACGCTAAAGATTTCGCCGGAGGGATGTCACAATTGCTACCAGCAAAGGCATGGAGCTCTTCTCTCCAAGGTAGAGGTGCATGAGGGCCAGTCTCATGGGCCATGTTCCACTGCAGAGAACTCTACAGTCTAGACAAAGTTGACTCACCAGCCCGGGCCTTCACTAGTGGAATGCTCCTGGATAAAGCAAGGCCTTCAAGATGCTTCTTTGATTGTTAAATGAGGGGCTAGCTCAATCTCCTAGATCCCTTCCAGCTCCAACATTTTGTGATTAGCCATTTTCTGAAGGAGCATGATACTCCATCTTATCCAGAGTTTGATTCAGCCTTCTTTCTCCAGATGAAACAGTAGTAAATTTATTCCTATACACACCAATAAAAGCCTGGGGTGACCCACAGAGCTGAGTGCTGGAAGGAACAGGGATAAGTCTTGCCCAGGCCATCCTCACCTTGTCTAACTAGGTCATATTTTAATTGCCTGCCACACTTTTAACATTTTTATTTTTCTCATTTGTTAGCAATTTTGATCTCTGCTTCAACAAGCTAAACTGGAAATATCTTTCACTTCAGTAACTAGTTATATCCTGTTAACATATATTCAATTTATTTTCCGTGGTAATGTTTGACACTTGTGACTGACTCCCTCTCTTCTAGGAGAAAATGTTCAGGACTGTAAGTTCTTCAGTACTGTGGTGCTGGACTTGGAATTAGGAAGAACAGGGTCCAAATACAACTTGTACATTTCTTCATGAGCCTGGACAAACAAGTCTCTTAACCTCTGTCTGCCTCAGCTTCTTGATCTGTAAAATGGGATCAATAACAGCCCCTACCTCCCAAGGCAGCTGTAATAAAATGAGGTATTTGTAAAATTATCATCACCGTTGTTGTTATAAAGCAGTAGTTCTTAACCTGAGAGTCATTAACTTTTAAAAATATTTTTAATAATTGTATTTCAACATAATCTGTTTCCTTTGTAATTCGGTATACTTTATTTTATGTATTTCATTATTGTGAGAATGGGTCCATGGGCTTCCCCAGACAGCCAAAGGAGTCCAGTATACAAAAAAAGGTTAAAAAAACCTTTGGTCCATAGATGTGAGGCCTTTAGCTAGTCTTTGGGTCCTTTCTTAATCCTCAAAGCAACTTTCCAATGTCGTAGGTTTTTTTGTTTTGTTTTGTTTTTTATGCTGGTTGTTGTTTGCCATCTTCCCCTTTTTAATGAAGTCACAGACTAAAAGAACTTTAAGGGTCTTACTGAGTTCCTGTAGAGTTAATAATGGCATCAAGAGAAATAATAAAATCAGAAGAATTAACATGCTTTAGGGGAAAATGTTAAGTTCCATTTGGCCCCCATTTTATTTAGGCTCTAATGTCCCAGTGGAGTTAGTAGGTTCCCATCTCTGGAGGTCTTCGGGTTGTTGGGAAAGGGTAGATAGGGATAAATAGTCATTTGTCAGGGATGTCATTGAGGGGAATTGGCATGGTGAAAGGAGCACTGGATTTGGAGTCAAAAGATATGGGTTCAAATCTTGATTCTTTTGTTTATGATATCCTGAGCAAATTTCCTCATCTCTCTGGGCCTTAGTTTCTTCACTACAATATGAGAAATTTGGACTGAATGACTTCCGTGGCCCTTCTAAGTTCTAAATCTAACCTCTGGAACGACAGGTTCAGTTCCTGCTTCAGTCCTGGCTGCTGACTCATAGCAGGATCCCATCAGTCCCTCCCTATTCCTCTCACTTTCCTAGTTTAGGAAAACAAGACCTTAGAAGCAATGACTGGTGACTGGAGTGGAGACCCAGAGCTGGGAACCACCAAGGAGAAAAGACAGGCTCTAGCCCTAGGCTGCCAGTTTCTGGAGCCCTCTCACCAGAGGCAGTTAAGAAATGTAATATCCTGCAAAGAGAATGGGGAAAGAGCATGGGGAATCTACAGAAGACTCAAATTCCAAACTCGAATTCCACTCCTACCTGGGTGACCTTTCACAAATCACCTCACTTGCTGACTTCAGTTTTCTTATCTCAAAAATGGAGGAGGATTGGGAGAGGATTGTCCTGAATAACCTTGAATGTCCCTTTCACCGGTAAATCTTAAGATCCAACAGCAAAGCTATATGTTTGGTGACACTACCATAGAAACCAATTCATTCTTTCAAGCTGCTACAACAATACTGAGCGTGGGACAATAAATAACAGAAGAGCAGAGGCCCAAGAGAAAGTTCAGCCATGCTGACATCCTCAAAATCCCACAATGTCCTAAGTAACTGCAGGAAGAAGGAAACTGTTGAGCCAGTTAAGAGAGAATTATAAATAATAGGATGTTAGGGCTGAGACAGACTTCAGGGATCATATTGTCCAACTGCCTCAATTCACAGATAAGGAAACCAAGGACTGGAGAACATACTCTTACTTAAGATTTATCTTAATCTTATTCAAGATCACATGGCAAGTTCATGTGCCCTTTTCATTACATCATGCTACCCCACAAAGGAAGTCCATGAGTTAGGAAAGAAAGAACTTCAAGACCATTCATGACTTACTAAACCAGAAAACTGAATTACAATTATATCAACCTTCTCTGCTCCTTACTTACATGCTGCTGAATGGGACCTGAGAAGGCTGATCAACAGAGGCCACTAAAGACTCATGCTCTCTGACTTCTGGTGGGCCCTCACTACAAGACTATTCTTTTACTCTTCCAATATTGATTCAACTCTATCCCATTCCCTACAAAGGCTGTTTATAAAATTCTCTTTTCTCAAATACCTACACCTACCCTTCTCTCAATCCTCTCAGCTAAGGACCTCCCCTCCAATTGCCGTGAGCTCTCTCTTCTCCTTGACACCACCCCACCTCCTCTATCCTCTGATAATGAAGTGGCTTTTCTCTTTGTCAAGATTAAACCCTTCTATGCTTCCCCTTCATCCCACTGTCTCTCCACTTCTCCAGCAGACTGGCCCTCTTTAACCTCCAATCTCTTCCTTACCACTGGTTCCTTGCCTGCTGCCTAAAAACATGCCCAAGTCTCCTTCCTTCTTTCATTATATCCTACCATCCCCTCACACTGTCCTCCAAAATTTCTCCTCGATTTCTCAGACAA
This sequence comes from Potorous gilbertii, assembly GCA_028658325.1. NCBI lineage: Eukaryota > Metazoa > Chordata > Mammalia > Diprotodontia > Potoroidae > Potorous > Potorous gilbertii. The sequence goes on from CM053771.1 coordinate 493,116,597, forward strand.
ATTCCTAGAAACAGTTGAAGAGTGAGTGACTGTTCTGGAATGCTAACCCCGTACTGAATTTTAACACATTGTGTGATCTTTCCCCTGGTCAAGATTTTTATAAATATTAGCACAAACTATCTTGGGGAAGAGAGAACATGGGAGGACTATGCAGGTTTGGACATTTCTCTAGGCTAAGAACTGAATTTAGAATTAATTAATAAAAAAATGTAAGGAACAAGAAAGTATACTAGGCTTTAGGACATTTTTGTTTTCTTATCTCCTCTTACACAGTCACTTTTCTGGGTCTTAAATTCCTGAGTTAACAAATGGGCAAGGGTGGCAGGGGAAGGATGGATGGTCAGGTCAGTGCATCTCAAATGGTCCTTCCAGTTCTGACATTCTATATTCTCTGATCTTAGAAGAGAAGCTGGTAAGCTCCGACTGCAGCAGAAATGATAAGAGATTGGACAGCAGGAAGAACTAACTTCCCAAGGCAAAAATCATATGCCTTAAGAAAGAAGGAATAAAGGCAACGTTTTGTTCTCAGAAATGTCTCTGTATTCCCGGTCCTGGAGCAGAGATCTGGGGTGACTGATGTTCCCAAACGACACTGATCTGGTCTCCAAATCAGCCTGGGAAGTCAATGACTCTTTGGAGTCCTGGACTCTAAGTAGGAAAGAGGAAGCCCCAAGAACTTTGGCACATGAAGAGTTATTGTTCTTGAATCTGCTAAATAAGGACTCTACTTCTAGTGTTTAGAAAGAAGGCATACGAGAGGGAGTAAAAGAAACAGCCGAGCCATCCAGGCAAACTGCCCACCTCCTTGCCAAAAACTTGATATTCAGGGTGGGACTGGAAAGAGCTGCTCAGAATGGTCAACCAGCTCTTCTCAGAAAAACTCCACCCCTCTCTACCCGTTGGAAAAGCTTAGCCCTAAGCCTAACCCTGGCCCCAGTCCTACAGATCATTCTTCCTCCCTAATTTAAAGTACTTTACCTCACTTCCCTCAATACATCATTTCATACCATACCACACCTGCCTTTAGTACAAAGAATACTAGAAGGGGGTAAAGTGAGTCACAATGAGTCAGGAGCAGGTCACACAAGCCCACTGCCAACCATATTGAATGAAGTTTTTGGGGAATGGTTATGAAGTTCCTGACTCAAATGTGAACCTAGAATCTAGAAATAAAATTTTTTTAAATGATGGAGGGAAAACAGAGGGCTTGGAAATTCTTATCCAGGACAGGAAGTTTCCCTTTGGCCATAAGTTCCTCTCACTTCCAACCCAGGGCAGGCCAAAATTTGAAAAAAAAAATATATCTCTCTCTCTTCCCCCCCCACCCCCTAGGAGAGGCCAGGAATGTCGCCCAGAAGGGAGGCACCCACTCTTCCATCTCACACGTGTCCCTCTTGCTCAGACATGTTCCTCTCCCTATACTAAGGGCTAAAGTCTGGTATTTGCCATCTGGTTCCTGCCCTCAGCTCATGTCACAGTATCCCCAACTTCTCCAAAAATCATCCTCTGTCCACAGACAAGGAGGTCCTACCTCCAGCCCAGAAGGAAGCAGAGACAGTTCCCCTAATTGGACTCAGTTCCCAAAAAAGGAAACAGAGTTCTCAGGAAAGGTGGTAAAGAAATTACTACAGGCAGAGGTAGGGGCCAGAAATATACAGCTTCCCCTTAGCACCACTAGGATTGCCTTCACTCCCTCTAATACTATTTATGGTTCAGTTAAGAATTCAGTCCTTTTCTGACCTAAAGCCATTTATTGACCAAGGATCAGAAAGGTCTGTTTATGTATAACTGTGGGTGTCTCTCCCCTCCCACCAATAAACAGGCATCCGATCTCCCACTCAGCTGCTATTTCCCAAAGCCTTAAGAGAAGACTGGATAAGAACAGGAAGGAGTGAGGCCAAGCAGAGTATTTTCAATGAAGTTAAATGTCTGAATCTGCAAGATAAAGGGGCAAACAGTTTTCTAGAAAGAACGCTGACAACAAACTGGTAAAACGAAGATTCCAGGGATCTGTAGGCCATTTCTAAGACATTGGGAAACTATGATGCTTACTCTTTGTCTATCTACCTTGCAACTTTTCCAACTTTGACTCTCATAAGCCTATAAATTGGGAACTAGAAGAGGCCTTAGCAGGCCCCTAGTTCCAGTCCCTCATTTTAACTGAACAGGACACTAAGGCCCAAACAAGCAAAGCAGCTTCACCAATGGCACGTAAGTAGTAAGTCCCGTGCAAACTTCAGGTGCTGACTTGAATTCTTTCCACTGGTTCCTGCTGCTTCTTTCCCTTTACTTACTTATTCAAGGCAGGAAGGATGGATGGCCATCATGGACAACAAAACAGAAAGAAAACAATACCCTTTGCTCACCCCTTCTCCATTTCTGAGGAGTTTGGCCTCCCCAATTCTACCAAGACTAGAATTGAAGGCAGAGTTAGCCAAGAAATGGATGAAAGAAGGGTTTTTAAATGCATGCAATAAAATACGTAGGATTACGAAGAAAACCAAATCTCTTTAAATACAGTCATCAAAATATTTTTTAAAAAACAAGTTCATAGACCCCATGTTAAAATTCCCTGCCTAATGATTGTAATCTGTCTCTTTCTCAATCAACAGCTGGTATTTTGGATGCTGTTCTCTAGATTTCTAGACCCTTTAGCAAACAGGTGATGTCTCCTGCTACGGCAATGTAACTTCATTCAACTATACAAATCATTGGTATATGGGTGTAGGTACCATCCTTGGGTCATCAAAGATGCTACTATGGGGATATGAATACACATCCACGTACACATCCACGTACACACACACACACACACACACACACACACACACACACACTCTTGTTGGGGGTTTGAAGGAGAATGAATGGAATATATTCCCTTTGATAAAGTGAACTCTTAGCTGGAGATTCTCTCTATTCTCAGGGATAAGGCGACTCCACAGAGGTGATTATTACTTCCCAACTCATTCTGACATCTAAGGATCTTCAAGCACCGACCCTGTCATTATTTTACAAATCCTGGTTTTACAAGACATGTCTCTCACTCTGAGGAAAGGTAAAGACACAGAAAACCAAGAATCATGGCTCTTGATGCTGGACAACACAGGGCTACCTTTTTCCAGGTTACAAACTGAGGGTCTTATGACTGGAGGAAAGGAGTCCGCCTAATCATGTTCAGACTAATACCAAGTAATCTCACAGAAGTACCTGGCTCTTTGGACAGCCTCTAACCAGGCCAGAGTCACCAGCCTCGAAACCAAATCTGACCCATAGGATGAATATTTTAGGCCTCAGAGAACCAGACACCAGAGCTACCTTCCATGGCTTCGAACTCTGCCCCTGGCTCCCAGTCACAGAGCCCATTCTGAGCCATGACCCTATTACCCCCAACACACACACACAAGCCTAAGGTGGGGGGAGGGGCAGGGAATGAGCTACAAAGAGACACCAGAAGAGGAGGAGTCAGGACTGAATGCTGACTCATTAAGACCCGAGCAAACTCTACCGATCAGGGCTGAATTAGCCATTTCATCCTGACCTCACAATGGCCCTCCATTCAGCCTGAGTTACCTCTCAGTAACTGAGTCCCTCTCTTCTATATATTCCTTCTCTACCCTGACTACTTCCCCACTTACTTCCAGACCCCTAATTCTGCCAAGCAGGAAGTTAAGTTTAGTTGGAGGGCATCATTCTCCCAAGGCTGAGTTCATTCCAGGGTGGCTGGAATCCGGAACCAAGTGATGGCGTGCCCACCTGCCCGCTCCAACAACTGAGGATTTTCCATCTACTGCCCTTTCCTCCCTGGTCTGTGAGGAGCTTCTCATTCCAATCCCACACAAACAAAATGATACTCAAACACCCATTTCGTTGAAAGAACACTAACATACATTGTAGTCCCAGGGCCAGAGTTTGATTCTGACTGTATCTGTGAGATTCTGAGTACATCTCTTCAGCTCTGTGTTATGAGAAGGTAGAAGCCTACCAAGCCTCAGCCCAAAGACGGGCTGGCCTGAGTCAGACAGCTAAGAGATACATAAAAACCCCAGACAGACACACCCTGCCAGTCAGGGAAGGAAACAGGATAAGAGCAACAAAATGAAAACAAGACTGCTGAAGAGGGAGAAACATACTAGCCAGAGAAATATACAGACACACGAACGCACGCAGACGCATACACAGAAGCACACACCTAGAAGACTGGGGCCAGAGGCCCCCAGGACTGGAGAACGACCGATCCAAGCCGAAAATCCAAACAGAAGAATAAGAAGAAAGGAGAAAGCCAGCCTCTACCCCTTCTCTCCTGACAGCTCTTATGAAGACTGAACATAATTCTGGGTGACCCCCCCCCCAAGTAAGGAGAGGGCTGAGAAATGCAACCCATCCCAGGCCTTTCCTTTTCCCCTTTCCTTTCCTCCTCCCTGCCCCATTCCCTTGCATAGCTCCAATCAGCCAACAAGTTATAATTAAGCCTCGATGGCCAGTCGGGCACAGAGGGGTACGCGACAATCGAAAGTCCCTGCCCTCAAGTTGCTTATATTCGAACGGAAGGGACCCCGTTCACGGAAATGGGGAGAGAGATAAAGCTGAAACCGAGCAGCCCAGGGAGGGAGCGCCCCAGCAGCTGGTGGTTCAAGCCCCTGACTTGGGTCTGGGAGGAAACTGGGCATTTCAAGAGAAGGCGGCGGAAGACGGCAGCGTCTTCGTGGCGTAGGGATAAGAGAGTGTCGAATTTCGTTTTGTTTTGGGGGTGAGGGAAGGACAGCAAGAAAATCAGTTTGAAGGGTCCTTAGAGTCGGTGGAGGAAAGTGTTCAGGAGTCTGGGAAGGGAGGAGGAGGCCAAGCTGCCAGGTGACCAAGAGGACTTTACAATATTTAGAAGCAACAGCGAACCACAGGGTTTAGGAAGTAGGAGCGAAGGGTGACGTGATCAGACTTCAGCATTCCGAAAATCACTTCGGCGGCTGCATGGGGAAAAGTTTGGGGAGGCCCGGCGGGGAGAAGCCCCTTCCCACGGCCCAGGCTGACCCCAGGAAGCCCCTTCCTACCTGGCTGCGGGCCTGGCTGCTCTCGACGGCTCCCGGCACTCGGGCTCTGGCTGGGGGTGGTTTGGGATCCAGGTCTCCGCTGCCCGCACCCACGGAGCCGCCCCAAGGAGGGCGCGGCCAAAGGGCCCGGGCGGGGCCAGAGGGCCCACGCCGCTCCCCGGCGCCCTTCTCGCCACAGCCGGCCTCCGCTCGGTCCGCAGAGGGCGCAAGGGAGCCAGACCTTGGTTGCGGCGGCCCCGCGGTCCCGGCCGCGCCTCCGGCGGTGCCAGGGGGCACCGTCGCTTGCACCCTGTGTGCGCCCGGGACTCCCGAGAGCCGGCTTTACCGACTGCTGCCCTCCCCCTGCCTTTGTGATCGTCTTTCCCACCCGTGCCCGCGGGTTCACTCTCCCTCCCGTCCCTCCCTTTTGCCCCTTCCCCTACTTTCTAGATCATCAGAGCTGCTGAAAGTCTAGAGTTCTCCTCTTGGAGGCTCCATGGCCCAGCCCGGCCATCGCGTCATGGACCCTACAGGGTTCAGGGACTGCTGCCTTTTAACAGCAGCTGCCACTTTCCCAAACGCAGCCAAAGGGGAGATCCCACCCGCAAAGCTGCTTTGAGTACCCGCTGGGAGACACGTCCGCGTGCTCTGTGGGGCTGCCTAAGTTACCGGGACAAGGGCAAGAAACCTGTTGCGCATTTCATAGAAGATTCCCTCCAGGGAGACCTTGACGCCAGCCAGGCCGAGGTGTGGGCCCTGAGGAGGAGCGCGTAAGGACCGTCCTCCTTAGAATTAGAGCTAGGAATTTTCGGACGCTGGGACCTTCCCAGCAAGCCTTTCGCCCCCTCCCCGGGGTACAAAGGGGTTCCCCCAACTCGAGGATCACACAGCAACTTTTGCTTACTGGAATCATTTCCATGTAAAAGCAAAGATCAGTCTCTACCCTTAGGCTCCTCTTCTCAGCTGAGCCAGATAAAAAGAACATCCCCTAGGGCAAGAGTGAGGAATCTGCGCCTTGAGGCCCGCTGTGGCCCTCTAGGCCCTGAAGTGCGGCGCAGGGGTGGGGATGTGAAGTTTGGAGTCAAAGGGCCGGACTTGAGGACCTAGAGGGTCACTCGTGACCCTGAGGCTGCAAGTTCCCCACCCCCTATTAGGGAGAAAGGTCAAGGAAGGTAAAGTTCCCTTAATGTTTCCTTGATTCTGGGTCTCCAAGGGCAAGTCGGAAGCCACGCTGCTATAAAGTACCTCAGCTTTAGAAGCAAAGGAACTCTGTTGGAAGCAAATCAGTAACTAGAAATTATGGGACCATGGGAAAGCAACATGAAAAACATATATCTGCCCAGCATGGGGGAGAGTCCTCAAAGCTGCCAAGGGAGGCCGAAGAGAGGAAGAAGCAGAAATGGTGGGCTAGTGAAGACCTCACCTGGGAAGCTGCCAGATCCCTGAGTGGAGAGAGGGAGTTATTCTTGTTAACTAGACACACATTCTATCACCACCGTTTAAAATTCAACCTTGAGTAAAGCTAGATTCTGCTACTGATTAGCTGTGTGACCTTGGGAAAATTACTTCATCTCTCAGATTTTCAGTGATTTTATATAGAAAGTATTATGTTAAATGCTCCCTAAGGTTCCTAGCAACAATATATAAGGTTTCTTTATATGTTATGTGTAATACATAGAGCATGATAATTTTTGTTTGCACATGATAGATACATTCACGTAATGCAGACATCCCCTCAGACCCCAGACCTTCAGCAGAACACCAGTGGGCACACAGAGTAAAAGATCTGAAGGCAATCTGGGAAGACTAGAGGCCTTCATTTTGTACCTCCAAATGCCCCTTGAGATGGTTGAGTTTTATCCCCTAGAGATCTCTTGCTCTGTATGCAATCCTGTTTTTATTTATTCACTGATCAACTTATCCATTTATTTATCCTTTATATATTGTTTGTCCTTCATTCTCAAAGAGGACCATGACATCAGAGAGGTGATGCTATGACAGGCAAGTAAATCAGATATAAGTGAGGGAGGTCTGTGCAAAGTCACCAGCCTCACTTTCTACCCCAGAGCCATCTGGGTCCAGTTGTGAGATATAGATAAGGATGAGTGGCAATGACCCTATTTATTTATTCATTCTGGGAACATCCAGATCCTTGATTCCCTTCCCCAACCTCATTTACCCATTGGGTTGGATAAATGGGTCCTCATTTACCTACCTTGCCATTCAGCTATTCCTCAATCAGCCTGACCTCTGACTCCACCAAGTGACTAAAAATGCTCTCTCCAAAGATGTCCTGCTACACCCAATGGCCTTTTCCCAGTCCTCCTTTGTGACCCCTCTGCCACTTTTGACACTATTGATCAGCCCCTCCACCTACCCTGGTTTTGGTGACACTACCTTCTTTTATTGCTTCTACTACCTGTCTCAGTTCCTTCTCAGATTCCTTAGCTGGCTATAGGCACAACTTTGAAGTAAGAGATAGCTTGTCTTTTGTGCTTGTTTCTTTGTACACCTGGTGACGTCTCCTTTGTATGTAGGCAGGAGTCAGCAAATGTTTATAGAGTTCATATTACTGCTAGGTCTTGTTCTAAGTGGTAGGGAAACAAAGAAAGATGAGAATCTCAATTCATGCCCTTACATAACTTCTGCACATACATGTAAATACAATGAAAATACAAGGTAATCTCAGAGTGGGGAAGAGAGGGAGAATGTGCCACCTATGGAAGGTGAGGTGTGTACTGGATTTTGAAAGAAGCCAGGAAGTCAGGCAGCAAAGGGGAATATGGAGATCATTCCAGTCGTGGAGGACAACCAGTAAAAAGGTATAGAATCAGAAGATGGAGTGTTGTGTGTAAGAAACGAGTCAGCCCATGTAGCTGGATGTCTGTGGAGGGGAATAAAGGATAAAATGACTACAAAGATAGGAGGGAGCCACCTCCTAGGAGGGGTTTAAGTGCCAATCAGACAATTCTGTATTTGATCCTAGAGGTGATAGCGTGTCATTGGAATTTATTGACTAGGGGAGTGACATGGTCAAATGTGTTTTGGTTTTTTGTTTGTTTTTTAGAAAAACTGCTTTGACAACTGTGTGTTTGTCCTTCGTTGCTGAAGAAGACCTTGCCATCAAAAAAATGATATGACTTGCATTTGACTTTGTTTAGAGTGAAGGAGGGCTGTGCAGGTAACCAGTTTCACTTCTCTTCCAGAAGCCATCTGAATCCAGTGATCAGATTTTCATCAGGATGACTGGAGATGACCCAGGATGCACTGGGAGACTTTGGACCCTTTAAGCCAAGGTCTTTGCAGGTATTCAGTTAGGGTGAGCCAATGGCCATTCATTGAATATGAATAGGTCTGTTGAAGAAGTAGCCAGGGAATGACCCCTTTAATGAGGTCAAGAAAAAGACAGACCATCAGCCTGAGAGGGAAACATCCACAGTTACTATTGATGATCGCTGTAAAGCTAGGAGGGCCGCTTCAGAGTGCAGTGCGTTTAAGGTTTTGGGAGAGGACAGCTCAGGGGAGGGGAAGAGAAGGGAAAGGAAGGGAAAGAAATAAAACCTAAGTCAACTGGGCATCTTTTGACCATCCAAATTTACCTTTCTTTGAAGAGGAGAAGGAAGGGGAGGGGGAGGCAGACAGGAAAGGAGGAGTTGAGTTATCCAGCTATCTGGGTGCCCATTCAGCCACCTGCATCTACTCACAAGATTGTGTTCATCCTTCGTTGCTGAAGAAGACCATGCCATCAGAGAAATGATGATGTGACTTACACTTGACTTTGTTTTGAGTGAGGGAGGGCTGTGCAGATCACCAGCCTCACTTTTCTTCCCTCTTTGACAACTAGTTGAAGGATGAATTGAGATGGAGAGAGATGAGACAGGGAGATCAACCTGAAGGTTATTGTATAGTATAGGTGTGAGATGCTGAGGGCCTGCACATTCCGAGGTGGTGATTATGTGACTATGTTGAGACATAATTGAGAGATGTAAAGGTAGAAATGACAGGTTTCAACAAAAGACTGAATATAGGAGGAGAGAGCAAATGAAGAGTTTAGGACAATGCCCAAGTGACTGGCCTGGGTGACTGGGAGGATGATGGTACCTTCAATAGTAATAGGAAAGTTGAACTGAAGACACAATTGAGGGATAAAGATAATGAGTTCTGCTTTGAACATGTTGAGTTTGAGAGTTTGAGATGCTGTGAGGGGGCATCTAGGTGGTGCAGTGGATAGAGCACCAGCCCTGAAATCAGGAGGACCTGAGTTCAAATCCAACCTCAAACATTTACTAGCTGTGTAACCTGGACAAATCACCTAACTTGGGTTGCCTCCACACCCACACTACCACCACCAAAAAAGGTGTGTATGAAAAATTTACTAGCTTTGTAACTCGAATCTCCTCCCAAAAAAAAGAGATGCCTATGACACATCCAGTTTGTAATGTCCAACAAGCAGTTGATGTGAAACTACGTAGAGCTCAGAAGAGAAATTTGGGCTGTGTATGTGCATCTGAGAATCACACTCATAAAGATGCTAATTGAACCCAGGGGGTTTGAGGCCCTACACAAACACACAGGGCAATTCACGGGTGTATCCCTGGCTTGGCCCTCTGTGTGCTAATCTCTGCAGTGAAATGCTTATTGATAAAATGTTAATAACTGATTAACCAAGAGATGTGCTTCATTAGGACCTTTATCCAACGGCTTTTGTTTGCTGCTGCTTTTCAGTCATGTCTAACTATGCTTGAAGGGGTGGGGGATTTTCTTGTCAAGGTTACTAGTGTAGCCTGCCATTTCCTTCTCCAGGGGAATTAATGCAAACGGAGGTTAGTGGTTTACCAAAGTCACACAATTAAAGTGTCTGAGATCAGATTCAATCTCCCGACCTAATATTCTATCCACTGAGTTGCCTAGCTGTCTCATATAAAAAAGAGATGACCTTAAGTCAAAGGAATGAATATCGAGTGGTGGAGTTTAAGATGTGAGTAGCAAATATACCAAAGTTAGGGTTTTGGTTTACAGAGATTTTTCTTTTAAGTTTTGTTGATGCTTAAAAAAAAAAATCACACTTCTTTCTGATATATCTCTCCTCAGCCCGTGAGCCTTCCCTTGCGGAAAAAAAAAAAAGGGAGAAAAACAGTTTAGCAAACCAAGAAACACATCATATTCCTTACCTTTCTGGGGCTCCCCCTGGCAGTTTGTACTACTGCTGGTGTCATCCTCTATTGCTCCCTCTTATACCACATATTCTAAAAGTTACCAAATTATCTCAGTTCTGCCTTCTCCCCTCCTCTTACACAACATTTTCCACTGTTGTTCAAAACCTTATTACCTCTAGCCTGGATTATTGAAATAACTTTCTAATCTATCCCTTAGTCTCAAATCTTCCCCTCTCCAAAACATCCTTCACACAGCTGCCAGATTGCTTTTCCTAAAGGTCTCTCATGTCTAACTGTCACTGACCTGCTCAAAAGAGTCTGATGGTTCCCCTCTAATACTAGGATCAAATATTTCATCTTTATCACCCCTTTTTAATTTCTCTTTTTGTGTTTTATAATGTACACACTAATTTGCACAATAGTACATTTAAATGAAATTTATCAATAAGTGTTTATATCTAAATACATATCTTTATCTAGATACATATCTATATATATATTTATCTATATATCTATAGCTGTCTGTGTATCTATGTCTATATCAACAGATATCTATATAATTTTGGAGTTTATGCTCAAAAGTTTTTTTTTTAAACTGAAAACAGTATAGAATTGAAAAAGTTTGGAGACTTTTATTGACTCCAGATCTCAATTCCTCTGCTTTTAATTTCTGGGGCCAGTTCATTCTCTCTGTTAATCTTTAATGATCTCCAAGATCTTTTATATACGAATTTGCCAATCAAAGTCTGAAAGAGGCACACCTTTACATGTCAACTTTTCTGTTCTTGGCTGCTTACCTCAGGTCATTTCTTTGAGCCCATGGGTGACTCCACTGATCTGGACTGCCCTCATCAACTCCCTTGTACTCTCTTTCTCCCCATCTTCATCCCATCTTTTCCAGCCTATGCGTCACTAGAAAGCTAATTTTAGCAGAGCAGATTTTAATGTGCATCAGGCCTTCTTTGATTTGTTCACTATCAGGAAGTGTGTTCCATAAAGGGAGGGCTAAGTTTCGATTCTTTACACCAGTTTGTGCTATGCTAATATTGACTAAGCATGTTACATTGCTTTTCACACATCCCTGAAAAATATAAACACGTCATCCTAGCAAGTTGCTCTAAAGGAGGCCTCCGTTTAAACAAAGGTTGTTTTAATTGGTTGAGGTAGGGTAAACAGGGCTGATTCAATGAGTTTGCTAATGAATTTCCTTGGTTAGGGGTCATATATTTGCAACTAATGAAAGTTCTGCCTGGCCCCTTTTTCCCCATCTCCCAACCTCAGGGGTTGGGTCTGCCCTATTACCTCAGCCCAACTCTACCCTATTACCTCAGCCCAACAAATTCTGTATGCTTTAATTTGGGAGTCTTCCAAGTCAGGACAGGAATGACTATTTTGACACCTCCCTCCTCTTTTACTCCCTGGACCTTTGCTCTCCCTTTCCCTTCCTATCCCATTTCATTCCAACCTCCCAAATTTGGGCATTTTTTTCTGCCAGTCAGAAATTTTTCTTACTCCTGATGACTAGTCAGCCTCCTTTCTTCTCATTCTTTTATCCGGACTTGATGCAGGCAGGGTGTTTTCCTAAGCTTACCACGGTTTCATTTCTGTGAATCATTGATTCATTGTCACTCAGGGCACAGAGAGGCACCTTCCCTAAGAGGAAAGTCAGTTCTGTGTTCGACTAGACCTAGGTTCAGTCCTGGGTGAACCTGACCCCAAATAGAGAACAATTAGGCTCTTCTCATGATTATTGGCTTATTGTGCCCCAATTCTTTAAAGCCAAGTATGGTTCATGTATAGGGTTTCCCCCAAAAGAGGACCCAGTGGCCTCTAACTTATCTTCCAGGTCTAAAAAGAAACCAAAACAAAACCTATCTTCTTTCTAGAAAAGATATACATGTAGATACCAAGTTTCAGACAATTCTACCACACAAAGAAAATTCTTAAAATAAAAACCACTCATCATCAAAGAGCATTAACAATGCTTAAAATGTAAAACAATACTCCATCGCTTTAGAAGAATTTTCTAGTCCTTAATCTTTATACCTTCTCTTCCAGACAACCTCCAATTTATCCTTTGTATTTCTAATATGTATGTAGTTTTTGTGTGTAATCTTTTCCTTTGGACTTTGACCTTCATTTGTAACAGAAAGCACCCTGACATACACAGGGGGAGCCTGCTATCACGGGTTCTTAGATCTGCTTTTATAAAAGGAAAGGCAACTTTTGAGGAGTCAACAAGTACTCTAATCACTTAGTTCAGGGGAAGAAATCAGTGCCTTAAACTTCAGAGAAAATACAGAGAAATCAAAATCAACCGACATGCTTTCCAATGCCTGACATAAGCAATACATACATTGTAGACTAACAAACAGATCCAACTCTCTGACCATAGAAGCACCAACTTCTGGGTTTTCAAAGCCAGGGGTCTCCTTAGCGACTTCCCAGAGTCTTCTCTGGTCAAACAAACATTTCTAGTCAGTAAACCCCTAAGTAAAACCAGACCCTCAGAGTATTTATACATTTTTTTAGAGTCAGAGGGCATCACAGCCCTTGAAAACCAGTGCTCATTAACGAAAGGTATAGGCATTCCTACAAAGACCCATTAATGGGTGGGTATGATCTTTAATCACATTAAAATAATTAACAATACAAATACCTATACTGTTTCTAGCTCTGTACTTTACTCCTAGTAAAGATTCTTGATTGATAAAAGCAAGATTCAATCAGAGGCACTTGATTATACTAAAACAAAAACAGCAAAAGATTCTACTTTGCTTGCCATTATACCATAGGACTTTGATCCCCATTGTATTTTGATCTCCTAGAGGCAGGAATTATCTTTTGCTTTTCTTTATATCCCCAAAGTTTAGCACAGTGCCTGGCACATAGTAGGCAGCTGATAAATTCTAGTTAACTGATCATCACACCCATTATACTGCCCTGAGAGGTAAAGACAGTTCTCCAGGTCTGTGGGACATCTTTACATTCACCTCTGATCTCCACTATCTGATCAAGTGACAAGTTCAGATCTCTTGGCAAAGTAAGGCACAGCTTGGGTTTTCTTCATCTTTATAGCTATGATATGCCACCAAAACAGGTATAATGTAATCTTGGAATGCATTTCACTCCTACAGTCCTACTGTACTCTGCCCTCATCAGACCCCCACCTAGAGTATCGTGTTTAGGTCTGGGTACCAGGGCTTAAGAAGGACATTGATAAACTGGAGAGTGTTAAAAAGATGGCAGCCAGAGTTCATGGCATATCAGGACTGGTTGGAGGAAGTCATCATCATCATCATCATCATCAACAGCGAACATTTATATAGTGCCTATTATGGGATAGTCACCGTACTAAGTTATTATTTCATTTGATCCTTAACAACCCAACAGGTAGGTGCCCATTTTACAGATAAGGAAATTGAGGCAAACAGAAGTTAGGTGATTTGCCCAAGATCACACAGCTAGTAAGTGTCTAAGACCAGATTTGAACTCAGATCTTCCTGATGCCAGGCCTAGTGCCCCATGCCCTAAGGCACCTTCCCTGATGCCCAAATTACACCACATTCTTTATTTGCTCAATGTTCAGTTCTGTTTGGGTCAAACCCCTGAACTGGGCCGGACAACACTACATGGTAGAGTAAAAAGCATGTTGGGTTTGAAGCCAGAGGAGCTAGGTTCCAGTTCCAGCTCTGTTATTTACTGTTATGTACAGTGATCCTGGGCAAATCACTTAGCCTTCTGGTCTCCAGTTTCCTAATTTGTATAAAATGAGGCGGGCTGGACCAGATGACCTCACAAGTCTCTTCAGCTCCAGATCTATGATCCCACAGTCTGAATTGTCAAAGGGCATTAATAGTGCTGACCTTAGACTGACCATGAGTCAGAGCTGCAACCCTGTTATGAAAAGATCATGAAGTAATTTTCCTGTTATAGCCAACCCTGCCCAGACTTATGTCAGAGTCCTGTGTACAATTCTGAACTGGGTTGCTAAAGAGCAAGAGATATGGGGGGGGGGGGGACGGTCAGTGGGGAATGAGGCAGATAAGATTAAAAGAACTGAACTTAGGCCACAAAAGAGAAAGCTGAAAGGGAGACTCCATCCTTCTCTGTTAATCCTATCCTAACCAGCTATTCCTGTCCGTGGTGACCTCTTCCTCCTCTGAATTTCTGTAGTGTTCACTTATCCAACAATTCCTATACAATCTTTTCCTGTAAATTCACTTTCCATTTAAGTAAAGTGCCCTAGAACCCTGGGAGGCTTGTTTCTGGCCACAGAAACATAATTAAGGTAGGAACTTTGAATGCAAGATTCGTATTCATTGCTTTTCTCCCTCCCTTTTATTTGCATAAGACATCTACAGAACTGCAGGCTAAGGAGAAACTATGGCACTTCAGACCCATAATAGTCTTGTGTGCTTAGTAGCAGGCACATAGGCCTTAGTACCAGGCACACCCTTCATGTGCCCTGGCTACACAATCTCTTTCTCTCTCTCCCTCTCCCTCTCTCTCTCTCTCTCTCCCCCCCGGATATGTATATATATATATATATATATATATATATATATATATATATATATGTATATATATAGTTCCTGTGTCATACTAGTGCATATCAGCTCTTTTCACAAGAGAAACATCATTTTTGAGTCTATACCAGATTATCCAGGAGGAGATGGTCTATTGTTACTTTTCTTATACTTCACACTTTCCTTAAATGTTTTTGGCTTTGAACTAATAATGTCCTCTGTCTGAAAAGTAAACACATTGGTGGGGGTTCAGGGGCTATCAAGTCTTGTAGTGGATGAAAAACACCAAGTACCTCAAACCAGAGTGGGTTTTTTTTAGGGGGTGGCACCTGAGTGAGAAAGAAATGTAATAGTCCACATTCATTTAAATATCATCGATAGGGCTAGATTTGGAGTGAGAGGATCTGATGCTGATTTCCCCTGGGAAGTCAACGAATCTCTGAACTTTCCTTTCCTTATCTGTAAATGGAGATATGGGACTAGATAGCATCTGAGGTCCTTTCCAATGACATCTACCTAAATCTATGATCTCTAGATGCTACAAATGTATATTGTATCTTTCCAATTGAACTATCAATTCCTTGAGGGCAAGTACTCCTTGACTTCTTTCTAGTAAATGATCTTTTTATTTAACAGAGGTTTACAGAATGTTGATGGTCTTTACTGAGGCAAACTTGTCAGAGATGAGTCCAATGAGATTCTTATTTAACCAATGAAGGTCAGCCCCTTCCCTGCAATTTATGGTCTTAGAGATTGCCTTGGGCACCAAAGGCCCTAAAGGGTCACACTTGCCCAGGGTCATACAGCCAGTCTGTGTAAAAGGCAAGGGCTACTCTGTTAAGCTGAATGCTGTGATTTCGAAGGGTGTGTTCTGGTACACAGGAAGGGCCCTGCCAGGTGAAGAAGGAATCTAGTTGGGAGTCATAGGAAGCTAGAGCCATTTGGCATCCAGAACAAAATATTAGGAAGCTGGTCGAAAGTTAGCTGTGAGCAGTTCCCAGAAAGGATCAGCAGAGGTCAGGATTCAACCACTTTAGCTTAACAGTCTCTACACTATAAGCAAGAATTGTTAAAGTTCTGGATGACTAATAATTTTGAAGATGAGCATTTATGTAACACTTTTAACGTTTGCAAAGAACGACCCAGAAGGACGGCTGCCTCAGTTATTTGAGTGTTTGGGGCTAAAGGCTTTTCCACTCTCTCAAGCAGGTCTTTCCCATACCCCAAATGCCTAGAGAGAATGCAGAGATTATGTCCCATTCTCTGTAGCTGCAGTCTACATCTGACTTCCAGCACCTCCAGGCATTTTCACTGACTGGCCCTCATGCCTGTAATTCTTTCCCTCTTCATCTCCACCTCTTGGAATCCCTGGATTTCTTCAACTCCCAGCTAAAATCCCACCTCCTCTAATCAGCCTTTCCTGATACCCCATTAATGTTAAATGCCTTCCCTCTGATGTTATCTCCAGTTTATCGGGTGTGTGGGTTATTTATACATTTTTCAGTCGTACTTGATTCTTCATGACTCCAGTTGGGGTTTTCATGTCAAAGATGGTGAAATGGTTTCCCATTTCCTTCTCCATTTTACAGATAAGGAACTGAGGCAAGCAGGGTTAAGTGACTTGCCCAGGGTTACACAGTAAGTATCTGAGACCAAATTTGAACTCATCAAGATGAGTCTTCCTGAGTCCTGGATCTCTATCCACTGCACCACCTAGCTGCCCTTTATTGATACATAGTTGTATGCACATTATTTTTCCCTATTAGACCATGAAACCCTTGAGAATAAGGAATGTTCTTTGCCCTTCTTTGTATCCCAAGCACTTAGTACAGTGCCTGCCTGGCACATGGCAGGCATTTAATAATGCTTATTGATTTACTTCCAAGACTTCAGGTCCAGTTCCAATCAAGCAACACACCTACAAGCATTTATCAGAGCCTATGTCCCAGGCACTGTGGGACATACAAAGACAAATGAAACAAACACTGTCCTCAGATACCTTCCTGCCCTTGGGGAGCAATATGGATACAAGACATCGCCTTTCTTGAAACTTTCTCAAGCTATTCAGTTCATAGTTATTTCTTCCTCTACTACTCAACACTTTTCTTTTTTTTTAAATTTTATTGATATATTTTAACATCACACTCATTTCTGAATATATCCTTTTCCTTTCCTTCAAACCATCCCTTGTAACAATAAAATGTAACAGTTTAGCAAACGGGACCAAGATATTAAAGAAATCTGACATATATGCAGCATCTCACACTCCCAGTCCCCTACCTCTGCAAAGAAGGAAAAGGACTGTGTTTTCTCACCTCTCTTTTCAAGGGACATGCTTGGCCACTATAATTACGTCAGTAAATTCATGGCTGTCTTGCGACATGCTTCCTATTTTCTTGTATTGATCTTTAATTCATTTCACATATGTCTTATCTCTACAGCTTGAGGTCTTTAAAGACAGAGCAGGACTGATTTCCATTTCCATACTTTTATAATGATATAATAATATAATATTATGCCCATTATAATATTTATAATTACATTTGTTGTTTGGTCGTTTCAACTGTATCTGTGTCTTGGTGACCTCATTTTGGGTTTTCTCGGTAAAGATACTGGAATGGTTTGCCATTTTCTTCTCCAAATTATATTTATTATGATGAAATTAATGGTTATAATGTAATGTTATAACAATGGCAATAACTAACACCCATAGAGCATCATGGACTTTAAGATCCTCAGAGTGCTTTAAATAATAATTCTGATGATGGGGATCACAATGAAGATAGCCATCCTTCTATAGCACTGTAAGGTTTGAGAAGAATTTCATTTGTGTCTGCATGTCTGCATGTGTACAGGCAAATTCATATTGCTTGCCTTCTTGATGGGGAGGGGAGGAGTAGGAGAACAGGAGAGATATAACTTAAAATTTTTAAAAATTAGCATTAAAATTTTTTTAAATGTAATTATTAAATATTTCTAAAATAAATATCTTTTAAAAAAGAGCTTTACGTTCTCTCATTTGATCCTCACACCCACCCTGTGAGATAGATACTCCAGACTCTGTACAATTAAACTGTATTGGACTTCCCTTCACTGCAGTTCCGGGCCAAGGTGTCGCTCTTCTTTTATTTAAGCAGCCCTAGAAAGCTCCTCTCCTTCATGAAATCATCTATCATCATCATCATCTCCATTATCAACAATCTCTTAATACTATCTCGGTTCCTTCCTTCATGACTACTTTCTTGGACTATTACCACAATCTTAAGTCTCTTCCCCCTCCAATCTATCTTCTGGCCAGCTGCCTGAGTGACCTTCCTAAGGAACAGATGTTACTTGTCAGTAACTCCATATTACACGTAGGGTCAAATAGAATTCCTCCCGTTTAAAGCATTTCATCATCTGACTCTGATCTTTTCTTCTAGACTGAGATGAAGACATACAAATGTCTTCCCTTCACACCAGCCCAATTGGCCCCATACTGGTATTCCATCTTCCACTTTCATACTTTTGAAGACTGGCCCCCATGCCAGTGACCCTCTTCAGTCTCACTTCTGCTTCTGAGAATCTCTATCTCTTCTACAAATTCAGCTCATATGCCACCTCCTACATGAGGCCTTTCCTGATACCCCCAGCCATCAGTACACCTTTCCACCAAATCATTTCCTATATATCTTGTACTGATTTGTGCTTGTGCGTAGTATTTCCCCTCACTAGAAGATAAACTCCTTGAAGGCAGGAACTGTTTCATTTTACCATTGAATTTCCAGTGACTGGCACAATGCTTGGCAAATAGAAGGCTTAATTAATGATCCTGGAATTTGATTAAATTGAATTATTACTATGTGTAAGGCACTATTCTCAGTGTTTGGGAAATATGGAAAAGTCTAAAATGTCATTGCTGCTGTTGCTTCCTGACCCTCCCTATGATCAGGGCCTTCTGGGAACAGGAGTAATGGAGAGGAAATCTGGATTTATCTAAGCCTGGCATAAGTTCAGTCTGCGTGTACTTGGCAGGTATCCCAGGTAACACTGTCGTAATAGCTTATTCCAGTAGCGTCCTGCTTTTCATAAGCATTAACCAGAAAATGAAAGTAGTTTGTAATTCTTCCCACCAGGTGGGGCACGACTCCAGCTACTAGACCATTTGAGGTTGCTTTGAAAAACTCACAAAACATAAATCTTATGCACTCTTCTCAGTGACATCAGGTCATCAGCTTCAAAGAGCTGGACAAAAACCCTCAAGGGCTGGGATCTAAAGTTGTTCAAGGCAACAGTTGTCTTTTCTGTTGTTGTTCTGTAAGCCTTTATTTCATCCATGTCAAAAGAAATCTAAGTATCAAATTGCTTCCTTCTTTTCATTATAATCTATTTTATTACAATTAACAATTTCTTTCTGGGGTTTTTTGGAAGATATTAAACTTTTTATGAAAATAATGTAGCCAGAGATTTTTTTAAAAAATACATGTGTAATCGTATTAAACATATTTCCACATTAGTCTTGTTGTGAAAGAAGAATCAGAACAAAAGGGAAAAACCATGAGAAAGAAAAAAAGAGAGAAAACAGTGTGCTTCAATCTGCATTCAGTCTCCATAGTCTTTTTCTTTGGATGTAGATAGCATTTTTCATCAGGAGTCTTTTGGAATTGTCTTAGATCTTTGTATTGCTGAGAAGAGCTAAGTCTGTCAAAGTTGGTCATTGCACAATGTTGGTGTTACTGTATACAATGTTCTCCTGGTTCTGCTCACTTCAGTCATCATCAGTTCACATAAATCTTTCCAGGTTTTTCTGAAATCTGCTTGCTCACCATTTTTAATGGAACAATAGTATTCTATTACCTTCATATCCCACAACCTGTTCAGCCATTCCCCAACTGATGGGCATCCCTTCAGTTTCCAAGTCTTTGCCACCACAGAAAGGGCTGCTATAAATATTTTTGTACGTGTGGGTGCTTTCCCTTTTTTAATGATTTCTTTGGGATACTGATCTAGTAGTGGCATTTTTGGGTCGGAGAGTATGTAGAGTTTTATAGCCCTTTGGGCATAATTCCAAACTCCAGAATGGTTGGATCACTTCATAACTCCACCATCAATACATTAGTGTTCCAATTTCCCCACATCTTCTCCAACATTTATCATTTCCCTGTTTTGTCATGTTAGCCAGTCTGATAGGTAGGATGTGGTACCTCAGAGTTGTTTTAATTTACAGGCAGCAGTTTTTAATCTGAGGTCCATGAACCTGTTTTTGAAAATATTTTGATAACTGTATTTCAGTATGATTGGTTTCCTTTTGTAATTCTATGTGTTTTATTTTATGAACTTAAATATATCTTCCTGAAAAGGGATCAATAGGCTTTACCAAACTGCCCTAGGGGTCCACAACCCCAAAAAAACGTGAAGAACCCCTTTGCCAAGGATGAAAAATAAAGCATTACTGTGTATTATGAAGGATATGCAATCTATTGTTTTCCATACTCCCATACCACATATGGGAAATTTCCCAGCGTGATTTCAACCCTTTCTCTTCATATTTTGGAGGCAATCTACTTTCTTTGGCCACATAGTAAGCAGTAGGATTGCAAAGAAAACTTTTAGTGCTTCTCTCCTGGGGTACTTTGTCTATCAGTCTCAAAACAAAAACCCCAAACCCAACAACTCCTCAGTAAATCTTTTTAGAACATTTCCTCCCTGGGTGAAGAGGGGAGGGAGAGGCAGAAATATGAAGAGAAAGGGATTGGATTTGAGACCTGCTAAGAGTTGACAAATAAAGGAGAAACCAACTGAAGTACCAGGGGACTAGGCATATCCCAGGCTTCCCCCCAGTTGATGAAGTTTCCAGAAATTACCTTTCTCACATTCTAGTCCATACTCACTTCTTTGCTAGCTGCTCCATTGTTTGGCTGCTCTGTCTGGTTTTCCAGACCTAGCTCCTTTGGCTATCATGGTTCCTGGTATAGACCATCATAACAGCAGCAAGCTAACAGCAAGTGTATATAGCTCCACCCCTCCATTTTGTTTTAGGCAACAAAACAGAACCCAACCCCGCCCCATCCCCCCCAGTAATTTCTGTTTTTGTTCCCCAAGACTCACTGATTGGGGAAAAAAACAGGAAGGGGAAGAACAAAGATGGCAGAGAAAAGGAGGGACTCATTTGAGCTCTCCAAAATTCCCCTCCAAACAACTTTAAATAATGCCTCAAAACAAATTATGGAGAAGCAGAACTCACAAAAGGATAAAATGAAACAATTTTCCAGCCCAAGATAACTTAGAAGGTTGGCAGGAAACATTTGTTGTAACAGGGTGAGAGTGGAGCACAGTCCAGCACAGACTTCCCCAGAACAGGTGATACTCCAGCAAACTAGCGATAGACCTTGGTGATTAAATTAGCTGTGGCAGCAATGGCCTCCTAAGCTTTCAGTCCACAGATGATAGGTGGTGGACAACTGATCAGAAAGGGACAGAAAGGGGTCCCTTTGATGGGACTAGGTTCAGGACTGTGTTGCATTACCCCTACTTGAATCCAGGTTTATGTCCTGGGTGAAAGGAATACTAGCACACCAAGGTTTGCAGCTGTAGGGGAACCGGGACACTGGTCACAGTTCCAGGGTTTAGAAGAGTGCCTGTTGTCACTCACAGACAACAGCACAGGCCAGGAGAGTAGTAAACATACTCTCCTTAGATCATACCACCTTGGAAGAACTAAAAACTTACAAATCCTCCAAAGCTAACGCTGAAAAAATCTGCACAAAAAATCTGAAGTATAAAACAGTGCCTCCTCTACCTCAAGTGCACAGTCCAATTTTAAGATGAAATTAATAGTCAAGAAATAGGCAGAAAAATGAGTGAACAAAAAAAAGAATCTGACAATAGAAAGTTATGACAGTGATAGGGAAGATCAAAACACAAACTCAGAAGAAAACAATAAAATCAAAACTGGTAATTACATTCAAAGACAAATGTGAATTGGTCTCAGGTCCAAAAAGAATTCCTGGAAGAGCTCCAAAAGGATTCTAAAAATCAAATAAAAGAGGTAGAGGAAAATTTGGGGAAAGAAATGAGAGTGATGTGAGAAAATCATGGGGAAAAAAGAGTCAAAAGCTTGGTAAAAAGGGCATAAAAATAATAAAGATAATAACACCTTAAAAAACAGAATTGGCCACAAGGAAAAAAGATATACAAAAAGCACTGAAGAAAAGAACTCCCTAGTAGAATTGGCCAAATGGAAAAAGAGGTATAAAAACTTACTGAAGATGATAATTCTTTAAAAATTAGAATTGGTCACATAGAAGCTAATGACTCCATGAGGCATCAAGAAACAATAAAACAAAATAAAACAATATTGAAACAAAATCAAAAGAATGACAAAATACAAGAAAATGCATAATATTTTATTGGAAAAACAACTGACCTGGAAAACAGATTAAGGAGAGATAATTTAAGAATTATTGTATTACCTAAAAACCATGATCAAAAAAAGAGCCTAGACATTGTCTTTCAAGAAATTATCAAGGAAAATTGCTCTGATATTCTAGAATCGGAGGGTATTCTCAGCAATACAGTGATCTAAGACAAGTCTGAAGGACTTATGAGGAAAAATGCTATTCATCACCAGAGGATGAACTGATGGAGTCTGAATGCAAATTGAAGCATATTTTTTTTTTGCTTTCTTTTTCTTGTGGCTTTTTTCTTGATCTGTGTTTTCTTTCACAACATGACTAATATGGAAATATGTTTTGCATGACTGCACATGTATGACTTGTATCAAATTGCTTGCCTTCCCAATGAGAGGGAAAGGAAGGAAGGGAGAGAATTTGGAACATAAAATTTTTAAAAACTAATATTAAAAATTATTTTTACATGTAATTAGAGAAAAACCAAATTTTCAATAAATATATTTTTTAAAAATTGGAACAGAAGAAAGCAGACCTATGGATCTGCACTCAATATCACCACATTCTCCCCACCCCATCTCTCATCTTCTCTGGTGTCTTGAATACCAACCCCCTGCTTCCTATGGAGAGAAGATGGCAAACTCCAATTCTATCCCCAATCCCAGTGAGAGGGAAAGAAGAATGAGAATCAATTTTGTCATCACTATTTAGTCTCTTTAAAACAGCAACATTATCCTTCTGGAGGAAACAATTCTAACAGACAGGAGGGCAATGCTTGGGTACTGGTTGCAATCATACTTTATTGGGTTCAAATGACTATGGCAAAGTAAGTTATTATATGGGAAAACCTTGAATCATCATATACTCCCTAGGGATATAGGACTTCATATTCTGAAAGACGCATTCTTCTTTTTTTCCCATCTCCATGATGCTTTCTGTCCCCGATCCTCCCTTGACTCTCCCCAAACATCAGTCACTCCTAGGTTCCACCTGTGTTGTAGTCCAACGTCATTAGAATGTCATCATTGTCAAAGCTAGCACAGCTTTGAATGTGCCCAGTCCAAACTCGAGTGGACTCCTCTGAATTCGGAATCCAGTTCATTCCTCTGTTGAATATCCCACCATGTTTCTCTGTCCCTGCCTCAATGCATACTGTAGTTATGTTGACCTGATCTCTAAAGGTTTAACCTTGTTATAGTCTTTTTCTCAGGGTGTCCTCTTGATGTCACTGGAGTGGTTGTCCTTTTCCATCTTCTTTTCTTCTGTATCCTTGAAATAACATGCTCCCATCTTACAATACAGGAAAGTGGGGGAGAAGGAGATAAGCAGGGTGGGGGGGATGATGGAAGGGAGGGCAATGGGAGGAGGGAGCAATTTGAAGTCAACACTCTTGGGGAGGGACAGGATCCAAAGAGAGAATAGAAAC
>CM053771.1:493140619-493277393 GCA_028658325.1 Potorous gilbertii
TGATAGAAGAGAGGGCCGATTGGTGATATGGGTAATTAGAATGTCCAGTGTATTGGGGATGGGGGAGGGGACAAATGGGGAGAAAATTTTGGAACCCAAAATCTTGTGAAAATGAATGTAAAAAGTTAAATAAATAAAAAAGAAAAAAAAAAGAACAATGTTTTTATTATGGTTGTTAATTACTTTACAGCATGAGAATAATTTTGATGATTTGATCAGTATCTGCTCAGTACATTGCGGTTCAATGGGTACTAGGGATTGTATTAGGAATGAGGAAGAATAGGATGAAGGTTGAATAAGTTTTGATAATTAATGCTATTAGGATCAGAGATATGATTAATTAATCCACCATGTGTTGATGATAATATCCATGTATCAATTATTATAGCTTATAGATTTGTACTATGTAGATTTATCATTTGATATTGAGTCCTGTATTAATCTGTTTTAGGGATAGAAATAGAGACTTGTTGCACAATACTCCTCGCCTCCCCTGACTCCTTTGTACCCTGGAAGTGTCTGTGTTCCAGAAAACCACAGCTTCCCCATCCTTTTGCATCTGATGGTTGTAACAAACAAGTGGAAAGCCCCAGAATCCTGTTGCCTAGTCACTGACTAAACCCTCATGATTGAGGACATGTGGAAAGCTTGATGCCTAAACTTTGGTGATTGATGGACATCTCCCTTGAACAAATGGGAGTTTCTTCCTTTACCCAAACATGAAATTCCACTTCCTCCCCTTGACCACTCATGTGGATTTTCTCCTTCTGGAACTGACCAACCAAAGAATCATACCAATCCATTTTTGCATCTGCTCAATTGCTATAACAAAGTCCAGCTCTAAGACTGCAGAGGCAAATCATGGATCCAATTTCTTAGGGCTACCAGTTTCTCTAATAAATTGAAAATGCTCAGAGTACTGCAGTATCCTTTTGTTGCACATTGAATTGGAATTCTGGGGTCACAGTTGTGTGTATATATAGATAAAGAAACAGAAATAACAACTACCCAAGGTTGAAGAACTTTACAGAGAAATGCTCCTAGCTACAAACTATATTGAAGACCAACTAAATGTCTAAGTTCTTTACCTAAGACACTAATATTATTTAGGTATAAACTATGAAAAATTTTAAATAGAGTAAAATATACTTAAATATGTTGATTATTTTTGTCATTGGAATAAAATACAAGTCCTCATTAAAGCATTATCTTTAAACATAAAGCATACATTGAGATTCTATTAGATTCTTTGACAAGCAAAACCACAAAGGTAACTCTGTGCAGCATTCTTCTGGCTAACAGCATCAAATGAGTGGTTTATTTGTCAACATAACTTTAAAATCATGATTTTCACATGTTATTTTGGATGAGTTCTCTTCCAGGGTTTTTACTGTGGAGAAAGAAAATGACAATTGCTACTGGAGAAAACCCTTGGGGAAGTTCATGGTACAATGATGTCAATATGAATGGTAACTGTGACAGATTTTTTTTTAAAAAAGAGAGGCCTCTGCATGTTTTTAGGCAACAAGATTGGAGCCAATAGGTAGAGAGAGACTGATGATGAAAACTAGAGAAAGAATGATGGATGAAGCAAGCCTTGGAAAAGATTAAAGGGGATGGCACCAAAGGTAGTTGGTAAATAAGACGAAGACCTCATCCTCTTAGAATGCAACACAGAAAGGTTTTGAGGGGTGGAACTGAGGATGTGAGGAAAGAGAGGAAGGTTTGAAATAGCTGTTGTGTGGAGTCAGATAAAAAGTCACCTGGGGTTGAATGAAAAGATTGCCGTGAATTGGTGAGAGCCCAGTTTAGGTTAAATAATATAAATCCCTAGTAGATCACTGGTTTTATGACTTCCTCCAGCAGTGTCCTGGGGCTTAGAAAGAGGATAATCACTAAAGAAAATAATCATTACAATTTAACTCAACCAAAAATTGCTGTACGTAAGGTAGGTACTATGTGTAGCAGGTAAGAGATGAAATTACTGAGGAACAAGGGTTTGATCTTCCAAGCATGTCAATTTATTAAGCAATGCATGGCAATTGTCCAACAAGCTGGGACCAGATCTCCTCAGTTTAGGTCTCGACCCTAAATAGAGGAGGAAACATATTTTTATACATTAAAAACAATTTGTCAAATAAGGCTAATTAATTAAAATGAAATGATACAACTTTAGGTCCTTTGATTTCTAATCAAATGAAAGATTAAGGACTTTCCAAGTTGGGAGGGAGAGCAGACAAGTACAATTCTTTGAAACCAGAAAAAGAAGTATCCTACCTCCCCTAAGTGTCTGTGAACAGTCAATGAAGCATAGAAACAATAACTGGTTGATCAGTCTGGGGCCAGTTTTCAGAAAAGACATATGGGCTGCGTGAGATGAACAATTGTGAGAAAACTCCTTGCATCCATCTTTGGATCTGACCGGGTTTCTGGTCAATATCATTAAGATCCTTAGTTAAGGGTCTCTAAACAGCAGATAAAGGTGGTCCAGCTCCCTAGCCAAGCAGGACTAGGTCCAAACAATGCAATGATGTCTTTCCCCCAATTCCCACAACTGAATAAAGTTTTCTCACAAGACAGAATTTGGACTAGACCTATAATTGAATAGAAAGGGAACTGAGCTAGCTCCAGGCTTGAGTCATATGATGAAGTCAGTGTGGATTATTCACCACTTGCTGTCCTAACCCCCTCAATTCCCTCATAAGCTAGGCCTTGGGAATATGAAGATACCAGCAGCTATAGTCTAGTGTCAAGAACACTGGGTTCTGAGTTGGAGGACCTTTGACCCCAAGGTGGCATGGGTTAGAACATGAGTGGTATGGCTCCATGTAGACCCATTTTTTGGGGTACTCCAATTCACTAGCTATGTGACCACAAAGAGAATTCTTAAGTTCTCTCCAGGCCTTGATTTTTACATTAGTAAGATCCATCACACTCCATTATCATCTTCTCCATTAGACTGTAAATTCCTTTTAGGCAGAGACTTTTTTTTGCCTTTCTCTGTATCCTCAGTATTTGTCGTATAGGGTAGACAGTTTCTAAACCTCAAATTGCCATAGCAGAGGTAATAATTTTAATTATCACCATAGCTTTTTTCTTGCCTGGAGGACTGTTCCAACAATTGTTGTGTTGTGTTGAATGCTAGGTATTTTAGCCTCGGGCAGCCTCTAGCTGCCTAGGCAAAAACAAGTACAGTAAGACCTCAGTTTATGAATTTAATTCATGCCTAGATTCTGTTCGTCATGCAATTTGTTCGTATTGCAAAGCGAATTTTCCCATAGGAAATAATGTAAAGTCGGATGATCTGTACCACATCCCCAAAAATATTCATATAAAAATAATTATTTATAATTTTAAGTAAGTTTTTTTGTCCCGAATGTGCCTGAAATATAATAGCAATGATTAGTACACAACTATAAACCAAAAATAAAATAAATTAAACTGCACTTTACCTTTGAGAAGAATCGTGGCTGGCATGAGGGAGACAAGAAGGAGGAGGAGGAGGAGGAAGGATTATTGCTTGGAAGGAGAATCTCTCCTATGAGAACACTGGGGATTTTGATATCAGGAGTTTTCTCTTTCATGCTACTTTCACTTAAAGGAATACTAACACTACTGCCTTCACTTATTTTTTGTCTTTTAGAATCGCTTTCATGTTTTGACTGAGTTTTTTTCTTTATCTTCTCTTCTGACAAAGAATCTAACAACATTGCTTTTGACTGTTTTTTAAAGAGACAGAACTTTTAAAAGATAGCTGCTTTGATTTGGAATTGTACTTTTAAAAAATGATTAAGGCCAATAAAAATCACAACAAAACAAAAAAAAAAAACATTGCCCTAGTTGAGCATCATCC
Organism: Potorous gilbertii; assembly: GCA_028658325.1. Taxonomy (NCBI): domain Eukaryota; kingdom Metazoa; phylum Chordata; class Mammalia; order Diprotodontia; family Potoroidae; genus Potorous; species Potorous gilbertii. The sequence continues at coordinate 493,144,473 of CM053771.1, forward strand.
TTTCTGCGAGCTGTTCAAGTCCAAACATGATGTTCGTACGGCAAATTTTTGTTCGTCCTGCAAGACAAAGTTTGTGAAAAGTTTTTCCTCATCCAGTGAAGTATATGTAAACCAGGTTACTTGTAAACCAAGGTTCTACTGTATCCCTAAAGTCAAGGGCTGGAAAGGAGTCCAACAGTCAGGAATATCTCTGACCAAGGAGTATATACAAGTCAGTTAGGCATAAAAGTTCCCACTCACAAACACCTGGGGATTCATCTTCTAGCAGGTGTCATCTCATGGCAGGTTGATTCTATTAACTCCCACCTTCTTTTATTCCCCACCTCCCCCACGAGACTGGGAAACATTTTCTCATATCTATTGATTGGTTATAGCTTTACCTGACTCAGCTTTAAATAGAACTCGATTTTTCTCCCTGGATTGACCATAGTGGATTCTTTCTAACCAGGCCAAATCCTTTCTTTGCCTGGGCACTGTGAGATTGGGTTTACAGTCTTGGCATTAGTTTGGTATCGGAGCCCTGTAATCCAGAAGCATGAGGCCCCCTAGAAATGACAGAAAAGAGCTAATGAGGGGACAAGCAAGAAAATGAGAATAGCAATTCAGCCAATATCCTCACTTACCTCCTTAAACCAGAACAGGCTGGAGATCTCAGTCTAGTCTAGGGAGATATGGAGCATTGGTACTGGTTCTTCAAAGATCGGGGAAATGCCCTCATATAAGACCAGTATAGAAAGACACCATGCCACCTAAGCACTGCCTATAGAGTAGTAATATGGAGTAGAGTAGGGGATCAGTGCCCTTAGAGAAATCAGACTATGAGGGAGACATGATAGTAATTCTACAAATTCTAGCATATCCCATGTGAGTGGCAGAAGGGATATTTTCCCAAACATGAACCCTTATATGTGGTAGGAGGTAGAGGTGGGACTCACTTGGGATTTTCTGAAAAGATGAAGAATTCTAATAATAATAGTAAATATATATATATATGCTTTTAAAGTTGGCAAATGTTATCTAATTTGCTCCTTACCATAATTCTGAAAGGAATATGCGACTATTATCCCCATTTTGCAGATGAGGAAATTGAGGCAGACAAGGTTAAGTTACTTGCCAAGGGTTGTACTGCTAGTATAAGTGTCCAAGGCAGAATTCAAACTCATGTGTTCCTGAGTCCAGGTACAGCATTCTATCCTTTGCACCACCTAGTTACATACATTTGGGTAACAACACTAAAAACTTTGCCCTGACCTAATCAATGAAGGGCTCTGTATTTTGAGCTGTCAAAGTCATGAAAGTTTCAATTTGGCATATTAATAGGAGTAAAAGGACCCACTTCAGAATACAATATACTGATTTGTAAGAGCCCTATAGGAAAGAAAATTCAGACAATTATGTGTAATGCAATTGGGTAGCAAAAGGTTCAGATTGCCAGGCCAGTGAATGTCCTTGTGGCTACCTCAACCTGAATGAGTTTAGGATTTAAAATATTAGACCAAGAATCTGGGAAAAAATGCCTTCCAATGGAGGATTAAGATTCTATTGTGCCAAGTCAACCAAGTCTGTATCCCACACATCTCCTATACACTCTGTATAATATGAATTCCCTATTTCCCTCTTTCAGGATCTGGAAGAATCTTGGTATGTAAAAACATGAGAACCCTGAGTATTCAGAACCCTAATCCTAAAATATAGGAATTCTTCCCTGCACAGGAGTGCTTATCCCAAGCATAAATAACCAGGTGGCTCTCTGGGCTAGAGTTGCTCCGGCTCCTCTTCATGTATGACTTTGGATAGCCTACCTGGGTGTCCCCTGCCTATCTCTCTGCAATGGTGGAAACCAAAAAGCCTGAGTTTCCCATGGTTCCCAATCTTCTAGTGCTTTGGTCTAGGCTGTATCTCATCTCAAGGTTGAAAATAGAAATATCATCATAACGTTTTGGCTTGTATTTATCCCCATTCTCATGAAAAATTCTCACTTCTTTACTAACTTTGTGGGACCTGCATGGACTAAACACATTTTAGATTAGAGTACATTCATTGAATGGAATTAAAAAATAAATAAAAGCTACTACATTGAAACTCCCAAGCGGCTAGTAAGCTGCCATTGCTGGCAAGGTCTGAAATTCCAGTTTTCCAGTGCTTCCAGCCGTGACTGTTGAGATTCATGCTCTCATCTTCAGTTTTACCAAGGAAACAGATGTGCCCAGGGGACATTTGCCAAACAGCTATGGTATTTCTCCACATCACTATCTTTTGCCCTTCTGATTGGAGGGTGGGGGCAAGAACATCAAAGACTCTATTGAAGGAGGGAACTTAACTCAGATATCTCTTAATTTCTTACCTGACTGCACTTGGTTGTTGTTCAGTTGGTTCAGTAGTGCCCAACTCTCTGTGAACCCATTTAGGGTTTTCTTGGCAAAGACACTAGAGTGGTTTGCAATTTTCTTCTTCCATTCATTTTACAGATGAGAAAACTGAGGCAGAGTTAAGTGACTTGCTCAGGGTCATGCAGCTAGTAAGTGCCTGAGATTTGAACTCATGTCCTCTAACTCCAAGGCTGGTACTCTGTCCATTCTGCCATCTATAGGTACTGTTCCTCCCTTCTTCTCCTCCTACCCCCAACCCCTGCATTTCCACCTCCTTTTGTATGTTCTTTTTCTTCATTAGATTGGAAGTCTCTTGAGGGCAAGAAATAACTGTCTTTCTTTTTCACGTTTGTGTCCCTCGTACTTAGTACAGTATACTAGACATGTAATAAATATTTATTGACTATTGAAAAAAAAAGAAAGAACAGCTGTTTTCTAACCAAGCACCAGCTGAGACCTGAACGTGAGCAACACAGAAGGAACCCTGATATATTTCTGAGATCATCCTTTGCTGCCCATAAATTCATTTTATAAGTTCACTCTCTATGTTGAGTCTCAGTTATATTTTGTACCTCTTCTGGAATGATTCTTGGTGAATTCACCCATTTTGCCTTTGTTTTTCATGTTCTGCTATCATTTCCTGTTCCCTAGTACAGAGAAAGTGAGAGGTGTGGCACTCAAGTATCAACATTATTTATTAATGTTTCTTAATTTTATGCTGGTGCCTTGATGTTAAAGTGTTCGGGGGCAATTCGGCTCCTGCTCGTCTTCTTTCAGGTGCTTGACAGATTCAGGAAAGGACAGTGGAAAAGAACAAACTTGGGTTACATCAGCAACGACACCTATATGATACCTGGAGGAAAACTGCAAAGATTCATTGGAAACAAAGCCCCAGTATCCTTAACGAGTTGCACCTCTTAACCTACCATGATAATTAAGGATGGACATAACTCCACAAGGGACCACAACCAAAAATAAAGGAAGAATGGCCCCCTATTATAGAAAAGAATTATTTGTTGATGTCTCCTAATTAGGGAGACAGTTAAATGATTTGTCACTGACCTTTGAATATTTGAGTTGGACCTTTCCCTCCCACCCTGCACCACCAGAGTTGAAGGGTGATTCCCGTTCATATTGGAAATCAAGAATTCGAAAGACAGGACTCTAGTCGGCCCTCCTCTGACTAGGTGCCCTATGATATATACCTCTTCTCCTAAGATATCAATAGCACCGACAACCAACAAAACATTTCTGGTGAGAATTCCTCATTCAATTAAATGGATTCAAGAAAGTGACGCTACTGCAGGCATACTGATAACCCAGTTGATGAATCTATGAACTGGTCCAATCATTTTGGAAAACAATTTGAAATTATACAAAAAAAAAGTGCTTAATCTATCTATACCCTTTGACCCACAGAGTTCACTGCAGCAGCTAGGTGGTACAAGGAGATAAGAGTGCGGAGTTCAAAGACCTGAGTTCAAATCTAGCCTCAGACATTTACTATGTTATCCTAAACAAGTCCCCTCAACTTGAAATGAGGACCACAACAGGACCTACCCCTGAGGACTGTGTGAGCATGGAGAGGAGCCCCCTCAGCTTATTTTCTTGAGTTGCTAGTTGACAAGGGTCAAGTGAGATCGTATTTGTAAAGCTCTTAGCAGTGCCTGGCACGTAGTAGGCATTAATACTCCCCTTTGCATGCTTGGTCTATGCCCCAGAAAGGTCAATGACTGAAAATAAAAGCCCCACATACACCTGTTGTTAGTTTGCCTTGATGCCTCAAGCTTCTCTCCGTTTTAGCCCATTCTCCACCGCTGTCAAACTGACCTTCCTAAATCCCAGGTCTAACCATGTCATCCCGCTATACGCAAACTCCAGGGGTTCCCTGTTAGCTCCAGAACAAAATATAAAAGCCTCTGTTTGGCATTCACAGCCTTTCTGTGCCCACTACAGAGGTCATAATAATTAATAGCTGGCATTTATAACGCTTTAAGGCTTGCAAAACACTTTATATACATTATCTCATTTGATCCCCCAAACAATCCTGTTAATACTAACTCCATCTTGTAAAAGGCGGTCGTGGGGAGGAGGTTGGGGGGGGGGGGGAACAGCACTGCTCAGGAAAGGTTGTGATTTGCCTAGGGTCATACAATGAATAAATGCTGAAAGTAAATCCTTGCTTGCGGCTGATAAATCCCCTGTCTAGTCTCTTCCGCAGGGCTGGGGATCTCCCAAGGAGATAATTAAGCATAGGGAAAAATGTTCCTTCTGTCTGCAGGCGGGGCTTTTCTCTCAGAAAGGCAGAGAAATGGATACAGGGGGTATTCTAAGCCCTAGAATAGAAAATGTTAGATTTTTATTTTAAAAGCAGGAAAATTCCTCCCACCCCTTATCTCAGAGAAGGCTGTCTGGGTAGTTTCCCAATCCAGAGGGACGTGTTTCCTCCTCTCCAAGGACATCTCTCCCTGCCCCTACTGCGTTTACTGTTTTGCCAGAACACTGTGCTCGATGTCAGGGTCTCTTCCTACTCAGAGTTAGAGAGCCTTCCAAGTTCTTTCTCAAGGGCTTTCTCTCCCTAGAGCTCCGCCCTAACCCTGATCCGATTATCTGATAAATACAATTGCAACACTTCCTGTGACACTGGCGGTGCAGACTCACTGCCCACGCCTGGAAAATAGCCCTCGAGCTGGGAAGAGTGGGAGTGAGGAGCCACTAGGATTATAGGAAATGGAACGAAAGGTCATGTGACCGAGGGTCTTTTAAAAGGGGCAGCTTAATGCTTTGCATCTTTTCTTCTAGCAGCTTTCTGTCTCTCCTCTGTCTCTGAAAAAAAAGTGTTAATAATATCTTTTGTTTTTACATCTCCTAAATTTCTCCCAATATCTCCCCAACGCTCCCCTTCCAGAGAGAGTCATCGCATATAAGAAAGGCTATTTTTTAAAAGAAAAGAAAAACAAGGAAGAAGGTGCGGTGGAATCAGCAGACCCAACATACGTTGGAAACAGTCTGTAAATGTATGCAATAATTCTTTTATTAAGGTGGAAAAGAATTGGAAGTGGAGGTGATGCCCGTCAATTGGAGAATGGTTGAACAAGTGATGTGATATGATTGTGACGGGATACGTGCGCTTCAATAAATGAGGAGTAGGAGGGTTTCAGAAAAACCTGGGAAGACTTATGAAGAGATGCAAGGTAAAGTGAGACAAACCAGGAAAAGATTGTGCACAGTTGTACAACAGCAATGTTGCAAAGATGATCAGCTGAGAAGGACTTAACTGCTCTGATCGATACGATGATCCAAGACAATTCTAAAGTACCCATCACGAAAATTTCTTTTTCCAGAAAGAGATTTGATAAGCTCTTAAGTACAACTTGATACATATTATTTTTATTTTCTTTATATTTCTTACTCTGTATTGTTTTTCCCCTGTAACATGGCTAATAGGGAAATATGTTTTGTATGATTTCACATGTAAAATTCTTTCTTTTCCTTTCTCTCTCTTCCTTCCTTCCTCCCTCCCTCTCTTTCTTTCTTTCCTCAAATACCTGAGGGTCTTCCCTTCCCAGTTTGATTTTTTATTATTATTAAAGGATCCATCCCTTGACTCACTTCTTAAAGAGGCCTATTCACTAAATGGGTGTTACCTCACTCAAAGTGAGAATCTAAAAAAGCCTTAAGAGGGCCAGGGTCTCCCCATTGCATCCTGGATCATCTCCAGTCATCCTGATGAATAGCTGGCCACTGGACCCTCTCTAGAGGAGAAAGTGAGGCTAATGACATTGTACAGCCCTCCCTCATTGCAAGTCATATCAACACAACATGTATAATGAATATCATATTGTTTGCCTCCTGAAAGGGTGGGGAAGGGACAGGAGGAAGAAAATTTAGAACTTAAAATTTAAAAACAAGTTTAAAATATATAAATAAATTCCAAAAGAAAGTATAGACAATATCCCGCAACCACGAACCTTCCACTTATGCAAAAAAACAGAAAGGAGGTGTCTTCTCAAGTTTCTTCTTTGAGGCTTTCTATGCTTTTCATTCATGTTGAGTATTTTATGGTGGTCCTTTCCATTTAAATTATTGTAGTCATTATATGTGTATTTTCTCTCAAATCAATTAATAAATATTTATTTAGTGCCTATTTTGTACCAAGCACAGTTTCTCTGTTTACTTCAATTTGTACCACTTCACATAAGTTTTTTTATGTTTCCCAGTAATTAGCATATCGCTTGTTTCTTATAGCACAATAATATTTCATTATATTCCTGTATCACAATTTGTTTAGGCCTTCTCCAACTCATAAGTATCTATTTTATTTTCAATTCTTTGCTACTACAAAAAGTGCTGTTATAAATATTTTACTATCCATGAGTTCTTTGGTCTTATCAATGACATACATCCTTGGGACATTTGCCTAGTAGTAGAATATATGGGTCAAACATATGGACATTTGAGTAACTACATTTTTGTTATTTCAAAATACTTTACAAAATTATGGAACTGATTAAAATCTCTACAAATAAGGTACAAGTGTGTATTTTTCCACAATGTTGTCAAAGTTATCTATGCTATCTTTTGTAATTGTCTTTATTTCTTATTTGGCTAAGAGTATATCTCCTGTCCACAGAAAAGTATATGATATGCTCTCTTCTAATATTTTATGGCATTATTTTGAATATTAATGTCTCATATCTATTTGAATTTATTGTAGAATATTGTAAAATGTGGAAAATATTTTTCTAAGCCTAATTTCTGCAGTTTTTTCAGCAGTTCTAATCAAACAGAGAATTCTTTCCCAAGTAATTTATTTTCAGGTTTATCAGGTGTATTGAGTTCCATTGTTTCTGATTCTTCTATGTCTATTCTATTGACCTACTTCTCTATTTTTTAACTGACATGTATTAGCAAGCACCGTAGCATACCAAGGATGGCCTGCTAGCACAGGTTCTTTAATCTGCTTTGCTAAAGGAAAGACAACTTTTAAAGGTCAACAATCTTATTTTAATTACATTCTCCAGTTCAGGGGAAAGGTCATCACCCTGAACGTGGAGAAAATACAAACAGGGAAAATACAAGTAGAGAAATTAGCACAAAGATCAACAGACAGGGCTCCTACTGTCTAAAAGGTAATACAACCACCTACATACATCACCAGACTGGGACAGCACAAACCTCTGAGTGGAGGGGAGGGGGGGGGGGGGGACCAGGGACTCTTAACAAATGGCTACCCAGAGTCCCATCCAGGGAAGCAAAAGATTCTTCTCATAAGCAACTCCCCAAAGCAAAATACCAGCCTCCCAGTATATATAACACTCAGCCTCTGATTGACTCAGAGTCAGTAGGTGAGAAACCTACATGACTCAGCACAGCTGTGAATTACCAGGGTTCAAAGGAGATCAATCCTTCAGATGTTTTCAATGAACCTGGTAAACTGAACTCCAGAAAGAAAACAACAAAAAATCCCACTTTACTTAGGCTTACATAATGCCAAATGGTTTTGATGACTACTCCTTTATAAAGTTGAACACTAGAAGTGCTTTTCTCCCTTCATTCCTACCTTTTAAAATATTATTTCTCTTGACATACATACTAGATCTTTTATTTCTCCAAGTGAATTTTGTTATTATAGTATTGAGTTCTGTAGAGTACCCCCTTAATAGTTTGGGTGGTATAACATTAAAATGTTGGTACAACCTAGTCTTGAGCACTGAATATTCCTCTATTTGGTTTTTTTTTTATTTAAGGAGAATTTTGTGATGGAATCTATTCAAGTATTCTATGTGCTTTGGTACCATATTTCTTAATTATTCTGCAAATAATTCAAAAATTTATGCATTTCATAGATTTTTTTAATAGAATCAATAGAAGGGCAGCCATATTAGGCGAGGGACAAATAAAATAATCTGAATCTCTCCTCCTCTCTTTTACTTTGAGGTCAAAGTGCTTAGTATAAAGACCTTTGGGATGCCGATGCCCTTGTCTAGGAAACCAACAGTGGGAGTTGGAACTCAAGAAGAAAAAAGTAGAAATTGAAAAACTCAGATTAACATAAGAGACTATAGCTTACTCAAGCCACAGCAGGCTTTTGAATCAATGATCTTTTGAGTCACAAGAAATTAGAAAAAAGAGATTAGGATCCAGTGGGAATGGAGGTAAACACAAGCCAAGTTAATTATGAATTTTGATGGTTTAAAATCATACTCAAGACTAGATAAGAGCTGGAGGATGGGGCACTCAAAGGGAAGGTTGGAAAATGCAGAAACTAGGCAGATACTGTCCACACATGTGCAGAGCATGTATAAAGAGACTCAAGTTCTGAAACTTTTCATACTTGCACGGTTTCTTCAACTGATAGCTCAGGACTGAGTGCATCACTGCTCAAGTTGTATATACATATACTACAGACTGAATGGCCAGATATTTTCCTTTAGTGCCAATATAAGCAAGTGTTCCAATGGATGGAACACATTTTTCTTTATGCATGTTATTGAAGTTTATGAGAAAGGAAAAGAGAATGGACATAGACATTCTGAGCAACTATCTTCCCCAACAAAAGTGGGATCAAATTTCTAATACTGGGACATTTATGGGAATTTACCCTTCCATGAGAATATGAGGGGAAAATATTTCTCTGGAGTTTCCCAGCTCTTAGAAGGGTCAAAGAGTTCTCAACCTGGAGCTCATGAATTTAGTTTTTTTAAAAGAATGTTTCATTTAAATTCTGATATTATTGGTTTTCTTTGGAATCCTGTGTATTTTATTTTGTGAGTTTAAAAATGTTACTTTGAGAAGGGCTGCAAAGACTTCAGACTGCCAAAAGGGTCCATGACACAGAAAAGGTTAAGAACCCCTATACCAGAAAGACCCCCTATCCATCATAATCTGAAGATGGGCTATAATGAACTGGGGGCAGGAAGCTGGAAAAGATAATCTTTGAAGGGTTTGACAAGTATCCCTCCATCAGAAAGTAAAATATGATAGGCACTATAAGTCATTAAAAGGGAAAGTCAACATTTCCCCATCTTCATTGTGGTATATAGTCTGTCAGGATATTAGGAGACACCCTGTTTTCCAGAGCTAAGACCCAGCAAGCAAGCTGGACCCTGAGCTTGGCATAACAACAATCCTTTACACTCACTCTCTGGATGATATCAGCCACAGAAAAACTCCAGAATTAGGATTTATGATTTTAATTGTTTAGCACTATTTCCCAGGGCATCTTGACCTGAGAGCTGTAGCTACAGCCAATGTACTGCAACAGAGAGTCATCAATCACATCTCCTGAGACTTTGAACAATTCCTATCCTTATAACTATTAAGTGAACCAAATCAGGGGCTGCATTCTTGTTCTTGCCACCCTAACTCTGGTTCTGTATCCTGTTGAATGATCACAAGGCTCAATGACCCTGAATACTTGAGACAATCACAAGGCTCAATGATTCTAATAACTGAGAACTTGGGTTCCCACAGAACCCAAGAACACCTGTATTGTCCAAAAAAATGCCTGCACATATGGGCCTGCGATAGGAACTATTTACTCATGACCTAAGGATGGTGTGTTGGGTACCGCCTTTTTGTGGTTTTCAAGTTAAAAACCCTACCCCTGACACAAACCACAAGCCCTTCTTCTCAGGACTTCCACTTGCAAGCATTTTCCTCACTTTGAAATTAAACTTCTGTTTGATTTCTGACTCTTCCTTCTCTAGCCTGCTTTGTGACTCCAGCCACCCTCATGTTAGAGGTCAGTTTCAGTCTGATTGAGAAGCCAAAAGTCCAGTCAGAGGACCTGGGTTTGAATCCCACTTGTTTTCCTGTTTACAAAACGCTGTGGTTGCATTGATGATCTCTAAGACTCCTGGATTTAAATCCTATGATCCTAAGAGCTGGGAGATGAGCCAGTTCAAGAGTTAATGAATGGGGCCAATGGATGTTTGATATAGTGCTGCAGAGTGCTCCAAAAACACACACAAAAACAAAACAAAAAAACCTTTTAGCCTTTCAGGCTCTGAAAACAACCAAAAGACACTTCCCTCCTCCACTCTGGCAAAGGATTGGGTCTTTTATTCAGAAACTCCTGTTTGTAGAAATCTTAACTGAAAACAGCTGCCTGGGAGAAGTGGTGGGACTTCCCTGCCTCCACCTTCTCTAATAGGTGGACTGAGTATTATTCCTCACTGTGCTTTCAAGATATCTGAAGTCCTAGGAAGTCAAGAAAAGTATAAGAGGCACAACAGGTCTTGAAAGTGGACCAGGGGGAAGGTAAAGGGCACTCCCCTCCTTTATCTATAAATAGTTACCACTTTACAGCCTGGGCTGCGCTCTTTTTGAAACCAAAGGGTTTCTCAACTCGCTGTTTTCCTCTCCAATCCTTGCCTCCTCCTCCACAGTTGAGATGAGGTGTAGGAGTTGGGGGAGGGGAAGGGGAAAGAAGAACAGGACAGAATCCAGGCTCTTTGGCCTGGGCACGGGAGGGAGTGGTGGAAGGACAGAAATTTGCCTAATCTGCTTCCTGCCTCAGTAGTCTCCCGGTGGGAGAGGTAGCAAGCAATAGCTGTGTGCAGCATTTCCTGTCCTTCCTGGATCAGGGGACAGAATCAGCTTGGCCCCTGTCCTTCTTGTGCTGGTCTCCAATCTCATATTTTTAGCTCTGCCTATTCCCTCTCAAACCTACGCCTCACTCCCCACTCCCCGCATCTGCTCCCTCCCCACTTCGCAGCACGATTTCCTTTAACCTTTTCCAGCGCACATATTGAGTCTTATTCCCCCTGCTTCCAACGTCTCTGCACCGGCGCCCAGCAGTCTAGCATGATGCCCTCTGCCAGGAGGATGTATTTAATAAATGCCTGTTGAATTGGAGTCCGGTGAATAAGGCAAGCGTGGGCATGGGAAAGAAGAGCGGGTCTCCCAGTCAGAAATCCCAGGAATAAGCCTTTTATTTGGGGTTTTAAGGATGAAATCGCAGGTGCAGGGCGCACTCCCATACCTCTTTCTCCAAGCCCCGGGGCCCCTCCATTTCTCAGACCGTCCTCGGATAGAGGCAAAGTCACAACACGGCCCACTGCCACCAGGTACAAGTGACTCGGGCTGGCTTACAACCTGTCGCGGTGCAAAGGGGCAGCGAGCAAGGGAGGGCGCCTGGCCCTAATGTCAATGGAGGGGGCGGGCCTAGAACGTGTAGGTCAAGGCCAGGGGCGGGGCCGGCCCCTGTGGTCCACTGGGGGGGCGCCCGGGGCGGGCTGTAGCCTAGCAGCGCCCCGCCCACGGCCCTCCCTCCCGGGCCCCCAGCGGAGCCGGCCCCCAGCATGGCCCTGCTGGGCTGCCCGGCCACGTCGCTGTACCCGCTCGGCTGCTGCGGGCTCGTCTTTCTCGTCCTCCTCCTGCTCCTGTTCACCCGGACTCGCTGCGGCCGACCCCGCGGGGGCATCCCCGGGCTGATCATGGCCCGCAGCGAGAGGTTGCTTTTTCGGATCGGGTTAGTGTGCTGCGTGGACGCGGAGGAGAGTTGGGCAGGGGGCTGGGAGTTGGAGGAAAGGGAGACTGGGCCACGGCGAGAACGGCTAAGGGGGATGAGACTGGGGGGCGGGGAGAGACAGACTGCGGACGCGAGAGGGGATGGCAGAGATGGGGGTGGGGGCAAAGACTGGGTGATGCAGGCAGACTTGGGGGAGCTGAGGGCAACACTGGAGGATCCAGGAGAGGGGGTGACAGAAATGGGGGGCAGAGACCTGGAAGCTGGGGGGCGAGGAAGACTGGAGAATCCAGGAGAAAAGAAGGCAGAGATGGGGGGGCAGAGGATCTAGGGGAGGAATTGGCAGAGATGGGGGAGGAGGGGAGGGGAGGAAGGGAAAGGGGGAGACAGGTAGGTGGGAAAGGGGGGACAGAAAGTAGGGACGCGGGGAAGGGTAAGGGAGACAGAGCAGGGGTAGGGGGGCTGGGGAGAGAGTGGAGCTAGGTAGGAGTGAGGTAGCTTGGGGAGGGGTGGAACAGAGACTGGGGAAGCCAGGAAGGGGGATGGCCCTGGAGGGCCTGGGAAGGGGGGGCCTTAGTTATTGGGGGTAGGGAGGACAATCACTGGAGAAGCAAGAGAAGGAGGCATTGGCTTGAGGGGAGGAGTTGCTAGAATAGAGGGGTGATGAGATTTTAGGTGAGAAAGAGGGGGCGAAATTACCAGGCTCCAGACAGTGGTAAGGCCTGAGTCAGACTAATTAGAAGCTTGGGGACCTGCTCTTTTCTCCTGTCATAGAGGGAGAAGAGACTGTGAATCCTTTAATCCCAGGCCCTGGCTTTTTCTCACATGAACAGGCTAAATGAAATTCCTTTTTTCCTCAGTTTTTCTGATGTTGGTTTGTGGTCACTGAGAGAGACTAAAGATTGTGGGATCTGTCCCAAATGACCGCCTAATTTCACTTTACCAGATCCCTCATTTCTTGTTTTGTCAAAAGACTTCTAAACATTTGGGGTCAAGCCTTGATGGAAGATTCTCTTTTCCTTTCTCCTTGTGCTGCAGAGAGGGATTTCTTGGCCAAACCCATTTCTCTCCCACCCTGCCCCCCATCCCCTCCTCCTTCCCCGCCCCCCCATCCCCTCCTCCTTCCCCTTCAAGAGAAAGACAGAGATGGGAGAAAAGAGCAGGGAACTAATAGATCTCCAATAATTACTCTTCCACGAAATGAAAGTCTTTCTCTTCCTCTCTGCAATGGGGGCAGGGTGGGGTAGGGAAAGAGTATTAATACATCCATAGCACAAAAGGAAAGAGAAACCATAGATTCCAGCTCTTGGGCAGAAACCTTGGTGTTCGGATCAGAATTTGGAGGGAGGGGGGCTGGGGGTAAGCTTGAAGGCTTGTTTGTGTAGTATTTCCCAGTGCTCTGCTTGATTTCTCAGGTCATCGTAGAGCGCTCCCTAAAACACATTTTATACAGACATTATCCCATTTGATTCCTGCAGCAACCCTGTGAGGTTGGTGCTAGTGTTAGCCTTAGTCTTCAGATGAGGAGACAGTCTAAGTGACATAGCTAATATCTGAGGTAGGATTTGCACCCAGGCCCTGATTCCAGAAGCAGTCCTCTGTTATTCTACCACTCTTTACTATGCCGAATATTTGACTTGAGCCACAGTATCCCCAACTCAGTCAACTGCTGCCCTGAGCTAAGAGACAAATAGATGGGAAAATTCAGAGAAAAATGGGGCTGAGACAGTTTTGATGATTCTTTTCCAGGTTTTTCCTCATATCATTCACATTTCTAAATATACTGTATGTGATAATTTTATGACTATACTGAGGTTCCATGTATCAAAATAATAAATTTAATTTAGTAAAGAATATTTAAAAACATTATATATGTGTATATATGATACATATCTTATATATAATACATATATATATATATATATATATATATATATATATACATATCTATCTTTTCTTTTTCTCCCCTTCCCCTCCCCCTCTTGTCCTGATTTCCATTTAAAAACAAAACTCTTTCTCCTTTTGGCATCAAAATTTCACATCCATACTTGAGAGGTCCAAGAAAATGTCCTTCTAACTCCCAACACTCATGAATTAGAAAACATACAAATGATATGAAGGATTTGAAATGAGATTGTCGATGGCAGAATTTTTTTTAACATTCTCCAAATCAGAATTCTGAGGGCTTGGGCATTCTAGAACTATTTAGTGTTTCTGCAAAGTGTGGACTCCAAATTTCTGTGGACTTTCCTGATTCTAGGTTTCAAAATTGTCCTGGTGCACCGATTGCCAAATGCTCCCAGCAGAACAGAGTGCCTAGGTTGTAAACTCCCAAACAGAGGTCTTCTGCTATCACCACTGGAACCATGGGTGGAGCTGGAACTTGGGAGGAGCTGCTGGTTCTGAATGGTGCTGGCAGGAAACATCAAGGAAATAGGCAGGTGCTAGTGCTATGGAGAGGGGCCCACTTAGGCAGGAAGGATGCGGGAGAGAACACAAAGGGACCCTAGAGGCTGGAGCTTCCAGCAGGAAGGAGCTCAGGAGATGGGGGTGGGCCACTGGAAACCTGAACCTGGTATTGGGGAAACTGAGTGACACAAGGTAGAGAAGGGAAGCACAGACCCAGAGGAGAAGCAGCCTTTGAAGGTGGAGGTGGGGTGGGGGGAAAGGGGGGAAGGAGGAGTTGAGGGGATGGCATAGAGAAGTGTTTTCTGGGAAGTGTAGGGATGGGCAGGGAGATATGTGTAGAGTATCAGCCATTTTGTGAGGATCAGAGATGACATTTCTTACCCAACCTCCTGTTTCCTGATCTGACATACTACTAGTACCTTCCCCTTGAAATGATCTCCAGTTTATCTTGTTTATATCTTGTTTTCCTGTTGTCTCCCCCATTTTACTGTGAGTGTCTCGAGAGCAGGGACTGTTTTTGTATTTCTTTGTATCCCCCAGAGCTTAGCATAATGTATAGTAGGTGCTTAATAAAGCTTGTTGGCTTATAGCCTTGCTAAATTTCTGCTAAAGCGTGCCCCTCCCGCTCTGCTACCTTGCGCCATCCCCACCTTCTCTGGAGTCTCTGCTGTCTTTCATTAAGCAATTCTGCTAGCTACCTGATTAAGGTGTGGAAGGTGGGGGTGGGGAGAGGCAGTGAGAAATACAGAGATAAACAACATGTTTTCTACCCTCAAGGAGATTATAATTGATTTTGGGAAGTAGAGCCATACACAAACAAGTCAAAGGAACGAAAAGGTCCAAGGAAATATGAAGCACCTATGTGCACACAGCGTGCTAGGTGCTTTACAAATATCTCATTTATTTCATGCATATGTAGTATGTGCTGAATGCCATCCTCATGGGGACATAGTAGGAATGATTAACAAGTGTCTCTCCAGTAGACCCTGCTACATGACTCAGTTTCCCCTTTCTGCTTTCTCTGTGGAAGGTGAAGGGAAAATTATATCCTGTACAAATATGACCAGAAGAGGCTCTCCTTCTGTAGACAGCTAACTTTCCATTTCCCATGAATTCACAACCAGTGAGGTGGATAGAGGTATTACTATTGCTGTTAACTCTGTACATGTCTTGGCCTCTGTACCAGCTGGTAAGCACGTTGAATCTTCCCCAAAGCCTAACAGTATTCTGTAAGTGATAACCCTTTAACAAATACACAAGGAGTCGGTATGGTGGAATGGAAAGAACACTGAACACTGATTTGGGTTAGGATCTGGTTTTTAATCTTGAGTGATTATTACCTGAGTGACCTTGGGTAAGTCAACTTCTACATGCCCCAGTTTTCTCATCTGCAAACTGAATTGAACTAAATATCTCTAAAGTCCCTTCTGCCTCTAAATCATAGGACAAAGTCTGTGAAATTGAGAGCTTCCAGCAAGATTGAGAATTTGGATTGCCATCACCCCAAGGAACTTAGGACTGTGTCCACAGAATCAAGCAGGGTTTGTTATTGATCTAACAGGAGATCTTTTCATGAATTTGCCTTCCCCCTGTGACTTATTCTGTGACCTGTCCTTTCAAAGACACCACTGATTGTCACACATTTTGCAAAAGGCAACTCACTATCTGGGTTTGATAAGAATAAATCTCTTGATTTCAACTAGAAAGTGAAGCGGGGCAGGATGGAAGGAATTCAAGGGAGTTGCCAATAATCTGGCATCCTGTGCTTTTAAGCAAAAAAAATTATTATAATGTTTTTTGAATCTCACATTCATTTCTGAATATGTTGCTTCTCAATGCAGCAAACCAGCCAATATAACAAATAATTGTTGCTTGTCCTTCCTTCTGGAAGAGAAGAAAGAATAAATATAAGAAAATAACAAAGTAAAAATAACAAAATAAATATAACAAAATAACAAAGAATAAAGAAACAGAAAAAGCAGTTTGGGGAAATCAATGAACACATCAGTTACATCTGACAGTATATGGAGTCTCCCGTGTATCTAGTGGTAAGGTCCCACAAAACTCTATATGTCCAGTGTCCAAGATAGTATGTCATCATGGAAAGGTTCTAGGTTCTTCCTTTGGTTCTGAGGTTCTTAACCTTACTTACGTCATACACCCTTTGGCAGTATGGTAAAACTGACAAAGACCCCCTTTTACAGAATAAGATTTTCAGTTGCATAAAAGACAAAGGATTACAAAGGAAACCAGTTATATTGAAATACAGTTACCAAAATATATAGTTTTTCATGGATCATGGATCCCCGGCTAAGAACCCCTACCCTAGTTCCTGCTTTGTGACTTTTTGAACCTTCGTTTCAATCTGTAATTTGGAGATGGATGTTTGTCAGCGTAGTACTTTGTAAAGCACTTTTTAAATTTTAGGGATGATTATTATAATTAAGAACAAGGAGTGAGATTCTTTTTTTTTTTCCCCCTATATCCTCCATAGGCCTAATCCAGTGCTGGGCTCATAGTCTGTAGTTAATAAAAGTGAATTGTTTTTAAGTGATTAGGCCAAGCCTGAGAAGAGGGAAGAGCCAAAGCCAGGCACCTTTGTTGGGTGGTTAGATGAATGATCTGCTCTATAAGCAGGGGTGATGATACTAAAAGACAGTCCAGAATTCATTGATTGTAAGGAATCTGGGACTTTTCTGTTAAGACAGCATCTTTCTATCTCTCCAGCTTTTATCTCTCTCTATGTACTTGTCTCCCTTTCTCCCTCTTCCCATCAGCCTTCCCTATCTGTCTCTCTCCTAAGGATATTGTTGTTATTTAGTCATTTCAGTCATATCTGACAATTCATGACCCCATTTGGTGTTTCCTTGGCAAAGATACTGGAGTGGTTTGCCATTTCCTTCTCCAGCTCATTTTACAGATGAAGAAACTGAGGCAAACAGGGTGAAGTGACTTGCCCAGGGTCAAAGTTAGTAAGGACCTCAAGACATACTTCAATACCAGCTTTCCTGACTCCAGGACCAGTGCTTTATGCACTTTACCACCTAGCTGCTCATACTTTCTAAAGAACTGGATCCTCATCCCTGCCTGGGGCACTTAGTTTGGAACACAAGGCAAAACCCCTACATTCTTATTTCTTGCCCTTTTCTTGGCTGTCGTCTAGTTCTGGTCTCCTTCCTCCATCTTTCCTCCCACCCCCTAAGGGTACATAAGACTCCAGGAAACTTTATCCCTTGAGTTCTTTATCTTTCTTGTTATGGATAGAGTGGGAAGGAAATTCAGAGGTCATCCAGGAAAACCCATGACCAAAGAAAATCTACTGTATAACATACCTGACTAGTGACCCACGCCCTTTATTTTACCTTTACCACCTTCCAGTCCACTTTTGGACAATTGTCATTTCTAGGAAGTTTTGACAGAGTCCTTCCTTGAGATTTTTGTACGCACTCTCTCCTAGGAGGAATATCAACCAGAAGAATACAAGGTTAAAATAAATACTACCCAGTTACCTCCTGCAGAATCAACATAGCAAATAACCAGGAAAACCTTCCTAGGCTGAGTCTACCAGGGAGTGAAAGAAATATTAGGAAACTCCATAGTTGGGGTGCGGGGGGAACGTTGTTTTCAGTGTGAGGGTTCCATAGAGAGGAAGAGAAGAGAAGGGGGAGGAGGAAAGAGAGATGGAGAGAGAGAGAGGCAGGGGGAGGGAGGAATGGAGGGAAGGATGGAGAGAGAGAGAGAGAGAGGAAGAGAAGAAGGAGGAGGAGGAGGAAGGGAGATTGAGAGAGAATGAATTTTCTGACACCAGTTTCCCCGGGGCCGAGCCTTTTTATACCTCAGGCAGCAAGGAAGAAAATGGCCACCCTGCCCCCTTAGAAGACCAACTTGTACTATATAAAAAACAGGTGGTACTTATACCCAGTTGGTGCTTTATGCAAATCACTGCTAAATTTTCCCTGCTTTCAGTACTTTCTGGAAATGATATCTTCAGTCTTTTGTCATTTCTTGTTAGTAACTCCCCTTGAGAAATGTTTAAGCTGTCTTCAACATCAAAGTTATCATTCTCTCTTCTCTTTAGCCGCTTCTCACCTCATTTTATCACCATGACAACACAGTACCGTGTACTACAATTTTCTTTCTTATGTCTTACCAGTTCTTACCAAGAGAATTTGCCTTTTTTTTTCCTTAAGTAGCCAGGACCAACTAAAGCACTATTTTAATGAATAGGACTTATCATCAAGATTCAGGCTAGTTTTCTCCCGTGTATCTTTTTTTTATTCTCCTTCCTCAGTCCCTCAGTCCTGTAGAAGATTTCTGTATTTGGTATCCTAGGTAAAAGAGGAAAAAGTACACTACTAGCCTTCCAAAGTTCATTTGTTCTTAAAGCCTGAACTAAGATGAATACGATAGCTAGGGAGGGGTAAGGGAATGAGGAAGCAAAGCAGACCAGAGTTGATCTGGGGCCCCACTGACCACTGGGACTTTCTTAGCCTGAGTGTGGAGTTGAAAGTGAGGTCTGGCAGGGAGTGAAAGAAGTAGTTAGGAACCTCCATAGTTAGGAAAACGAGTTGTTTTTGGTTTGAGGATTTGGGAGCTATAGAGAAGAGAAGGGAAGAAGAGGAGGAGAGACAGAGACAGAGGCAGAGAGACAAAGAGAGAAGCAGAGAGAGGAACAGAGAAACACAGAGAGAAAGAGAAAGAGAGAGAGAGAGAGAGAGAGAGAGAGAGAGAGAGAGAGAGAGAGAGAGATTGGTCACCTAGTTTCAGCTGACACTTCCATCTATCTCCTTTTCTTCCTGCTTCTTCAAAAGAAGGAAACCCCTGCTCTTTGCCACAAGTTAGCCCTAACGTTGGCTCAAGGGATGTAGGTACTTGGGATCATAAGGTCTTACCCATGCCACCGGATGGGCACATCTATTGAGAAAAAGGGAGGAGGAAAGCTCACTTAATTGTATATGTTGATGTTCTGAGTTAAGGGATAGGAAAAGTGATAGAGGAAATACTTCCATTTCTCTCCATCTGACTCTCTGAATCTTTTTTCTGACTTCCACTGAACTTGCATACTTCAGAGTTCAATACCAGCACATCACTGACAAGCAGATGCTTTGCATTCTGTGTTCTTTGTGGCATAAAATGGTGTCATGGTTGACTTCCCATCCATACTGTGGGTGTCTGGCTAGTTGTTGTTGTGGAAGGGTTGTTGTAGGGAGAGAGCACTTGTTTCAGGGCATTTGGTAGGTTTTCTCACCTCATTGGCTGCCTCCCAACAAAGAGTTCGCTCTTACTCTAGGTCCATGTTCTGGGGAGCTTAATTAGGAAACTTTTATTTCCCCACTTAGATGTATAATCAACCATTATACCTTAGGTCCTCCCAACTTTCCAAGGTTTGTTTCCCTTTCATTTTGGAGAATAAGGAAATTGAGCTAGAAAGAGGGCAGGACCTCCCCTTGGAGAAGAAGAATTCAAGTTTTGTTAACACTGGGTCTTGTGATCTGACATCTATGAATGAGTACATGTGTGTTTTTTATTGAGGACAATGGTAAACTGAAAACAAGAAACCATTAACTATTTACAAATAGAGATTTTTAAATAGAATTTGAGTTGGAAGGACCTCAGAGATCAGCGAGGCCAGTCTGTACCTCACCAAGAATTTTCTCTACAGCAGCTGGACTGGCTAATCCATGTATTATGTACCTGTTATGTTTAAAAACAAATTGAAAAATAGTCCCTGAGCTTAAGAAGCATATGTTCTTTTTCTATACTTAAGAAATAAATAATGGAATTTAGGAAAAGCAGCCAAATTAAGTTGTAAAGGGAACATGCAGCGTGGTAAAGTTTGGAAGAAATGCTGAATTTAGACTCAAAAGACGTACGTTCAAATCTGGATTGTTCCATTTCATTGACCTTGGCAAAGTAATTTTCTTCTGGACCTCAGTTTCCTCATCTATAAAAGGGAATTGGACGAGAGGTTTTTGAGTTCCAAGTCTGTGTTCCTATGACTTAGAGAATAATCTGTAATTTTTTTCATTTTAGTACGTTTTATTAATGCATTTCATCTTTCATCTTTCATTTCATCTCAACCCTTCCTCACCAAATTGAATCCTATCTTATGACATAGAAAAACAACTGATCAAAAATGTCCTATACAGTGACCAAATCTGACAATGTATACGAGAATCTGCCCTAGTAGCCTCTTGCCTCTCTGTCTCTCCACGTCCTACGTGACTTTTTCCAATGTAAAGATGTTCATCATACTTCTTCTAAACTATTTAATTTGTTAAAATGTAAGAAAGAATCATGAATGGATTACAGAAACATGCTGAGTTAAATTGGAATTCTCCTATGAATATAGGAGTCTAGGAAACACAAATTTTAAATGTAAAGCACTTTAAGATCATCTTACTTGTGGTTAATATTTGAGACTGAAAATAAAATCCCTTCCTGACATCACATCTGTAAATGAATTTATTAAAATAGTATGTGGGAACAAATTCCTTGTACATCTAATACAAAGACAAAGAAGACTCAGTTCCATCAACTTTTTCAGCATAAAAGTGCAGTTATCTGCTTGGTCTTCATCAAGTCAGTTGAGAACACTTGTGTTTAACAACCAAACTATTCTAGAGAACTGTAGAATAAAGACTAATTCCTCCCAGTCTGTGATCAGTCCCTTAAATTTTACTGACACTGTTCTCACCAAGTTTACTCACCATCTTTGTCAAATCCAATGGTCTTTTTTCAGTCCTCCTGGACCTCTCTCTGTTTGTGATAACTATGGACTACTCTCTTCTCTTGGAGTCTCTGTTCCTTTCCTTTGATTTCCCATACCCCTTCTCTTCCCTGGTTGTCTTTCTCCCTGTTCAATGTTCTTCCCGTTTCTTTTGCTGGATCATCATCGATCTCTTTCCCTCTAAGGCTCTTTGTCCTGGCCCCTCTTATCTTCCTCTCTTGTCTCCCTCTTAGTGATCATCTGCCTTCAGGAATCCCCTTACTCCCAGCCTGATTCCTCCCAAATCCCTAGATATCAGACTTGGAAGGGATCTCATCTAGTCATCTACTGGGGAAATCTACACCTAAACAAAAACCCTGTCAACAAATATACCCAACAAGTGGTCATCCAGCCCTTGTGTGAAGAATTCCAATGATGAGTACATCCCATTTCAAAATAATCTATTTTGCTTTTGAATGCCTTTGTGTCTCTTTGTCCAAACCTAATCTCTCCACTGACCTCCAATTGGCTGTTGGTCATTTTCACCTGAAGCAACCTGAAGCATTTCAATCTTTGGCATCTCAAACTCAACCTATCCAAAGTAGGACTAACATACTTCTCCATGTTTCCCCATCTCTTTTCGTTCATAACTTGGAGTAATTCTTTGCTCTTTCCATCACCTCTCAAGTCCAATCCATAGCTTAGACTTACCAAGTCTACCAACATAAAATTTGGTTCACTTCTCTCCATTCACACAGCCACCCCCCCCATCTTAGACCCTAGTCCCTTTTTTGTCCCCTGTACTATTGTCATAGCCTCCTGATTGTTTTGTCCTTCTCTCCATGTCTCCATTGTCTCCTTTATCTACACTATCTTCCACCTTGCTACCAAAATAATCTTCCTAAGGCACAGAGTTGACCATGTCACTCCTCATGCCAAAATCCCCTTCAAAAGTCTTTAATGACTCTCCTTTGACTCCAAGATGAAATAGCACTTCCTCAATTTAGCCACTAAAGCCTTCTACAGTTTCGTTCCAACGTAACTTTCCAGTGGTATCTCATGTAACTCCCCTTTAGGTATCTTGTGTTCCATCTAAAATGACCTATTACCTATTTCCTACATTCCATTTTCTATTAACTTTCTCCAGGTATTTGTCCAAACTGGTTCCTTAGGGCTGGAAGGCACTCCTTCCTCTATATTCCAGAATTCCTTTCTTTCTAGGCTCAGCTGGGTTCTACCTCTTCCAAAGCCTTCCCTAATTACTATGAGTCCTGCCCCCATCACTGTCCTCAGATTACCTTGTATTTACTTATCCATGTATAGGGTGCATCTTCCCAGGAGAAATAAAACTCCTTGAAGGCAAGGATTTTTTCTTTTGGTTTTTGTATACCCTGAACCTAGCACAGTGACTTTTGAAAAAACAAATTTTTTGGTTCAGACCTGTGGTCTTTTGCTAAAATTCTTAGCTGGGTTGTACTTTTTTCCCTCCACTAAAAAAAAAAAAAAAAAAAAAAACCAAAACACAAACACAAAACCCACAATAATTTTATTATATAAATAATAAAATAAATAGAATTGTAATATATAATAAATATAAATTAAAATAAATTTTTTTTAAAAAAATGAATAAATTTGTCATCAAGTTGGAAGCCTGATAGATACAGGATGCTCTCAGCAAAGAAACTCCCTCTACCAACTTAGGCTGATACATTTTCTGCAGCTTAACAGTGTTACAGAGTTACCTGAGCCACTAAACGGTACTTGCCTAAAGTTGCCCAGTCAATCCATGTCAAAAGTGAGATTTGAACTCAGGTCTTTTCCCAGCCTTTGTGCAAGCTATCTAGCACATGCTAGGTGCCTTCACCTCCTATGCGTGGGTACTTCATCAGGAACGAACTTGAATTGCAGTACATTCAGTCAAAGCTCATCTCAAATCTGCCTCTAGATTTGCACCACTTGACACTGAATCTTAGCTTCAATTTCAGCTGTTCCATGAAAGCGAATGAGTATGCTTTCACAGAGGCAGATGAACCCAGTCATTGTTCGGAGCTTGGCCAAATAGTCAAATATTTCGGGGGTCTTTCTGGTACCTTTCTGCTGACTTTGACTGATATATCTTGTATATCCATAGTTTAAATTTTAATTTTAACAAGTACTCATTAAGAACTACTGTGTGCCAGGCACTGTGCTAGCAACTTTATCCTCCTCATGACAACCTTGGGAGGTGGGGGTTATTATCTCCATGTATAGGTGAGGAAACTGAAACAAGTATTGTCTCATTTTAATTCTTACAACAGCCCTTGGAGGTAGGTGCTATTTTTATTGTCCCAGTTTTACAGAAGAGGAAACTGAGGCAGATAGCTTAATGACCTATCCAGGGCTACTCAGCAAATAAGTGTCTGTGGCTAGATTTGAATTCCAGTCTTCCTTAATTCTGGATTGAGGGCTTTATCCACTATATTACCTAACTGTCCACACACACACACACCTTTAGAATGGGAACTCCTTGAAGGTAGGAACTATGTTTTTGCCTTTCTTTATAGCCTCAGTGACTGACCTACAGTAAGCATATAAGTGCTTGTCGATTGAGTGAGTGATTAGTTCCTAATTAGGAAAAATGCTTTCTTTTGCTAAAAATCTTGACTAGGCCAACACTTTTTTCCCTCCACTGGAAAAAAAAAATGTCAGTTGAATAAATTTGTTTGCAAATTGGATGTTTGAGTCCTAAGGACTACACTTTAGTCACAGACATGGAACCCAGATTTCTGGAATCCCACATCTGCCCTCTAGTTCAGGGACCAAGTCATGAAACACCAAATTGTGAATTCCATCCTTGCATCTGATGCAGTATCACCTTGTGGATCATTCAATGTCCCTGACTTTAAGCTGCTTTTGGGGACAGAGAAAACCTTTTTATTTTTTGAGAAGGGAAACTGAGACCTGAGAGGAGTGAGCAAACCTAAGATCCAGGCATTTAGCTTCTCTGTTCCTTAGGGAGGAAACCCCAGACATCTGGTGCCTAGTAGTAGGAGAGAGGAATCAAAGAGCTATTGTGTGGGGCAGCAATGTCCCAGTGCAATCTTAGAGGGTGGAGAGCTGGAAGCTCAGATTCCTCTCCAGTTGCTCTCTGATGCTAAGACTGTCCCTATTCTAACCTATTCAGCTTCCTCTTTCAGAAATATGGTTTCTCTCCCCTTACTCATCTCTCTACTTCCCCAGCCCCTCCAGAAAGAGAAGTGAACCATCCAGGAATCTTTGATGTCCAGCTTCCCTTGATATAGGGGTTAAGTTGGGGTTAAGATCTCCAGGGTGGGGGAATTTTCCAGGGGAGAGAATAAGTGGGAATATGCATAGCCCTCTCCAGCTCCCAAAGTCACTGAGCCGCTTAGCTAACCACCTAGATTAGTCGTGCTTGAGGAGAGAGGAGTAATGGAATGGAGCATGGGATAGGAGTCGGGACACCTGGGTTCCATCCAGCCTCTGCCACCAGCGGGGAGAGTCAGTTTTTTCTTCTAAAGAGTTAAGGGTCTGGATCAGATGAAGAGGACTTTCAGGGAACTACTGAAATATAAGGATGATAGAGCAGTAATGAAATGGGAAAAAAATATACAGTGACTGAGTCTGGAAAAGCAAAGGTCAAATGGGATGTAATTTATTGTACAGAGGTCAGTTATACCAGTATTGTAGTATGTTATGCAGGGGTTAGTTATAATTCATGTCCACATAGGGAAGATTGGAGAAAAAAAAAAGGAATGAATCAGAAGGCAGAGTCAAAGGACCTCGGGTCAAACCTAAACTCTGCCACTTAATGCACATAATGCCTTGGATAAATCAGTCTCTGGGCCTCACTTTCCTCATCTGTAAGTAGGGTAAATAGAGTGAACTTCTAAGGTATCTCTAAAACTGTGATTCTGTGAAATGACAGGAGGAAGTGAGGCAGTTAGGAATAAGGAAGAATTTTTAAAAGTTAAATATTTTTTCAATTATTAAGCTTTTTTTTTCTCGAAAGAGAGAGAGAGAAGGAAAGAAGAAAGGAAGGAAGAAAGAGAAAGAAACTCAGGAAAGAAATAAGCATAGTTAAGCTAAACAAATTCCCATATTGCCCACGTCAAAAAATGTGCCTTGCTCTGCATCTTAAGTTGCTCACTTCTTTGTCTACTCAAATCATGGTTGCTCCTTGAATGTCTTTGAAAACTATTCATTTTTACAGTGTTAATGTTGTAGTAAAAATTGTTCTCCTGGCTCTGCTAAGTTTACTCTGTATCAGTTCTTACGCTTTTCCCAGGGTTTCTCTAAAACCAGCTTTCTTCATTTCTTCATAACAATGATATTCTATCATATTCATATACTTTAAATTGTTCAGCCATGTCCCAATTAACGGAAACCCTCTTCGTTTCCAATTCTTTGACTCTACAAAAAGAGCTGATACCAATATTTTTGTACACATAAGCCCTTTGAAGAAGACCTTTCTAACAAAAGGCTAATGAGATGGTGAAATGGAGAATGAACAGAAGGTGTGAGATCCCTTCGGCTCTAAAATACTGTAATTTCAACTATGAGGACTATATGGAGAGAGGGAAAGGAAGGAGCAGAGTTGGCTTCCTTTGTTAGATAATAAAGTTATCCTACACTGTTCCATACTTTGAGTTCCTCTGTCCCATTTCCATGAGCTCATCATGATCCCTTCTCTCCCAGCTTTGCCACACAAGCATACATAGCACAGTAGATAATGTGCTGGGCCTGGAGTCAGAGAGAACTGAGTCTAACCTTGGTCACTTACTAGGCTGTGTGATCCTAACCAAGTCACTTCACTTCCATCGGTCTCATTTTCCTCCTCTGCGATGGAGATAATATTACCTCCCTTCCGGTCAGCCTGCCCTCCACTTCTTCAATGGAATCATCTATACCCTTTTCCTCTTCCCTATAACTCCATCTTTGCATATCTCAACCCTTCCCTTTAACTCACATTCGCTGTGGCCTTTTATGTCTCATCAGTGGAGCCCAAACGACTAGACGCAGTCATTTAATGAATGATTGTTGACCAGCAGTTATATATAAAGATCTCTGCCAGTTATGGTGGGGAAAAGAATAAGACTCGGTCCCTTCCCTCAAGGATCTTTTATTTGTGACAGTAATGAATGAGCCATATGTGAAAGCAAAACAGGGAACTTTAAAATGCCAAAGTTGGAGAGGACCTTTGAGATTCTCCAGCTCAATGAAGGCTTCATACGTGAAATTTGCAGAAGTCCAAATAATAGGACCTCCCCAAGGAGGTCAAGGAGAGAGGGAGAGGAATCATACATTGTACCAAAAAGCTTGAAACAAAATGAGTGCCTGTCATTTGGGGAATGTCAAAACAAACCAAATGAATGTTATTATTCATTAGGAAATGATGAAAAAGACAGATTCGGAAACAAACTGAAAAGACTTGGGTCATAGGCCAGGTTTAGCTCAGGCTGGGTTGATAGCTCAGACTGAGATTAGATGCTCATAGTTTGTCTAACAGTTAACAAAAGGAGACTTACTTAGACACAGCAGGGAAAGAACATTCAGAGCAAGGAAAGGGTATTCTTTAGGAATACAACATTGATTCAGTTGCGTATAGCTTCGTGGTGTTGGTCATGCTGCTGGTTTGCTAGTCCGAAGTCTCAGGAACGAGCTTCTGATTACTTTGAAGGCTTTTCTAGAAGTGACAGGGAACCTACTTTAATGTCCCTCATCTTAGACCCCCCCGAGCCAATCAGGAATCGGGGAAAAGAGTTGAGGGGCTAGAGATAATATTGCCAAATTTATGAAGAAGGAGAAAGGAAAGGAGAAAAAAAAAGAAGAGGAGAGAAGTAAAAGAAGATGATGATATAGCACCAATGCCACATTTTTCAAAATACCAGAAAAGGAGAAGCAAGATGAGAAGGGGACACAATCAAAGAACTGTATTATATTCAATAAGATAGCATGTTAGAACTGTATGAAATTCAGTATATACTTTAAAATATATAATACAACTTCATAGTTTCATCCTGTTCTGTTCTTTGGACATGTGAATGTTCAAATTTGTTTATGTTTCTCAAGTCAATTAAAATAAAAAATGAAAAAAAAAATTTTAAATGCCAAATCACATAAAGGCTTATGACTAGAATGGGAGGGGATAAGGAGGTAGAGTTGGAAGGAATAGTGGTGGCTAAAAGAGGCTGGGGGCTGGGTTAGTGTGGTACAGGACAAGAAAGGGACTGGTTTGCTCAAAACAAAATATTGGTGTTGGGAAGCAGGGGGGAAGAAGACAATATACTTTATTTTTCTGGATTCTTCAGGTACAATCTGTATGCACGCACCTGGCTGGGCTATCTCTTGTACCGAAAACAGCTACAGAGGGCGCGACATCGCTATCCTGATGGTCACTCAGCTGTCCAGCCCCGAGTTTTTAATGGTAAGCCAGATCCAACCTTGGAACTGATGCTGATCTCTTCTTCCTCACCCTTATGCCTGCCTCTCCTCTATATGTAAATCCTATTCCATTTGATTAAACTTTACTTAAGTACCTACTATGTGTGAGACAAAAATGAAACCCTCCCCTAATTGAGGGAACTTTCATACTATACTTTCCAAACTTCACCTCCAATGGGGAGAGGAAATTTCCACCTTTCTGTACTGTCTGCTAGTCCTCCTCCTCCTCCTGCTGCCTCTCAACACTGTCTTTTTACCCTTCCAGGAGTGAAGGTGCTGCCCATTCCAGTCCTTCTGGATAACTATAGCTACCTCATCATTGACACCCAGTCCAAGCTAGCTGTAGCTGTAGACCCTTCAGATCCAAGGGCTGTCCAGGTGAGAAGGGAGCAGTGTATGGGGCTAGGCATATGGGTGCCTATTGAATTTGTCCAATATTGTAGTTTACTTGCTTACTCACATCTTTAGATGCCAGTGGTCCCCTGGGGGAGGGATCAGGGGTGGGGGGGGTTGAGGATGGGGAGTTGGAGCATCTGGATTCTACCCATTGCCTTAGATACTAGTGCCTAACCCCACTCAAAGATGGTAGCCCTTTCTTCTCTTTCCTCATCACCCACACCTACCCCACATCCTTTTCTACCTACGGCAAAGGATCTTTAAGAACATTATCTGCTATTATCTCTTGGTGATCTTAGGCTCCTTTTCAGCTGTTGATGGGCATTATGAAGGGAATAGCAAGTAGCTCCTGTCAGAGACAGGACAAGGAGAGGAGATGAGACATTAGGGAGGGTAAGGGATGGAACTGGCACCTAATTGCTCCAAGAGCTCTCCCCTCTCTTACCCCCAACCTACACATAATGTTGAGGGGTTGAATTTCTCCTGTCTTATGCCTCTGTTTAGCTCGCTCTCTTTGTTTCTCCTTGTCTTTTTTTCTCCTTCTCACTTCTCTATCCCTGCTTCTCTCCCTCAGGCCTGCATTGAAAAGGAAGGTGTCTCCTTGGTTGCCATTCTCTGTACCCACAAACACTGGTAAGGGCACTGACATGGGAAGTCCAACCTGTCTCCCTTCCAACCCTTCCCTCCTCCCCTTCCCAGCCAAGCCTGGCTCTCTATTATGAACTTTAGGGCAGTAGGCTCCGGAATGAAATGCTAATGGTGAACCACCCACACCCAGTTGATGAGGAAAGGCTGGAAATAACAGTGGCATGGAGAAAGAAATCAGGCTGGGGTAGAGAAGACATGGAAGGATTTGTCTTTTCTTAGGTCATGATTTAAACGGTACAAGGTAACAGTAATTGTTAATACAATAATAAGCAATCATACGGTGCTTTAAGGTTTCCCAAGTACGTTACAAAGTATCATCTCATTTCATCCTCACACAATCTTATTAACTCCATTTTACAGGTGAGGAAAATGGAGCCTGATGAAATTGTGACTTGCCTTGGGTCACACAGCTAACAATTGTCTGAAGCAAATATTCAAACTCAAGATTCCTGACTTTAAAGCAAGCTCTCTTTCCACTGCATCATCCAGCTAGACAAGAGGAAGGGAAGACAGGATTAGACAGTGAGAGAGGAGTCTATAGGGTAAAGCAGTGCCTGCCCCAAAGGTTAGGAGCCACTCAGTTCAGTGGGCAGTCCTAGCAGAGCTGACCCGGTCCTGGTGGGAATTTATTTAGACTGTGGCATGATCCTGAACCAAGAAAAAAGGGATCCAAGTGGTTCCAGCCGAGACAAGACTGGCCAATATATTTGACCTTTGTTGGATATCAATAAATTCTAAGCAGGTCAATTCCATGTAGAGAGGCAGCATGTGGATAGTGGATAGAGAACTGACTTTGGAGTCAGGAAGACCTGGGTTCAAGTCTGACCTCAGAGGCATTTTAGCTGTCTTACCCTGGGCAAGTCAATTAAATCTTAGGCAATTCTCAAACTCAGGACTTCTTAAGCTTTTTTTTGTGTCATGGACTGCTTTGGTGATAAAACCTATAAACCTCTTCTCAGTTTTTTAAATGTATAAAATAAAATACATAAAATTACAAAGGATACAAATTCATATAGAAATGAGATTACCAAAAATATTAAAATCAAGGAACAAAAATAAGTGTATACATCCCAGGTTAAGAACTCTTACTTGAAGGCTATAAAAATACAAATAAGTCTTAATTTTTATTGTGGAGAAGTCGGTTCCATGCTGATGAAATTACAGGTCTATAGGTCTAGATCCAAAGAAAAAAGATTTTGAAAGAATAAATATTTTTTTTAAAGAGGGGAAAATAAAAGAAAAAAAGATTCTTATAAGTTTGAATTGTTTCTTTTTCTTAAATCTTGAATCTGTCTAAAATGTATGTCCTTTTCCTGACTCCAACACTGAGTGGAAGGAGCATACGAGATGATACCTCTGGAAATGCTTTAAACGCTGCAGTCTACACATAAGCTGTCATGATTTCCCTGTCACTGCCTTGCATTATGCACTATAGGGACCACAGTGGGGGCAACAGGGAATTGAGACGGCATAACAGAGGATGCCGAGTCTACGGGAACCCTCAGGATGGCATTGCCCACCTCACTCAGTAAGTAACCTCCTGAAGTACTCTTCAACTCTTCAACTCCCTTTATTCCAAGAATTTCTCTCAAGTCAGGACTTTAAAGAACTGTGGTCCCAGCCTCTTCCCAGGGCACGTTCCACACCCTTACTGGTATTCTGTTTTTCCTCTTTCCCCTTCCTCCTACCTGCTGCTTTCTCCACCCAGCCAGGTTTCTGTAGCCCTATAGGTACCCACTTAAGCAGAAGAGGGACGCTGATACTCTTTCTCTGCTTTAGCCCTCCACTTTCACCCCAAGTGAGCCCTTGATAGGCAGGTCCCAACACATCCAGACAGCTACGACTAAGTACTATTCCTTCTTCCCTCTCATTAATCCTTCCCTAGGATATCTGGAATAAGCACTTAAGGCTCTGGGTCAGAGACATTGAAAGCCTGGGTGAGATCATCTGTCTTTAATTTAGGAACCCCTCTCCAGGGTCTGCCGCCCAAATGCCAAGCAGCACTGAGAGTGGAAAATGTTAAAGTGCATGCTAATGTGTTTCCTTCCCTGTTCTCCCTTCTGCAGTCCCCTCTGTCACCGGGATATGGTGAGTGTGGGGAGGCTTCAGTTCCAGGCTCTGGCCACCCCAGGTCATACCCGGGGCCACATGGTCTATGTGCTGGATGGAGAGCCCTACAAAGGCCCCTCCTGCCTTTTTTCAGGGGATGTCCTCTTCCTTTCTGGCTGTGGTGAGTCCCACCCTCAGGTGGGTGGGTGTGAGGGATGGGACATTGGTGAAGGGAGAGAAACTACTAGAGAATAAAGGGGAGAGGAGGCCCCTATATTAGAGGAAGGCACAGGGTCAGAAAACCAAAGAGAATGGTCAAGGTTCCCAGGGACCCATCAGGTTAACCAAAGGATACCCCAGTCCAATTAATGGGAAAGGATCACAAGTCCAACATGTAATGTAGCATAACAATTCAGTCTATTTCCCCTAATATCCAGTAAAGAAAATCAAAGCACAGAAGAGACAGGAAAATTCCAGAATTGGTTCCCCAGCTCTCTAGATGCAGGCCATAAAATTGTATAAGGTGGGAGGAGACCGGAACAAACAGAGGGCCAGGTAGAAGACAAAATCCAAAAAATGGTGTGATTTATCCTTCCAGTGTAGCCTACTCAGTGCTTTCACTGTCTATCTCATTCCCTTCTCCTTTCTTTCCCTTAGGCAGAATATTTGAAGGGTCACCTGCAACCATGCTGAACTCTCTGGACCTCATCATGGGCTTGGGAGATGATACCTTGCTTTGGCCTGGTAACAGAGTCATTACTGTCACCCTATCTCTCTTTCCCTATCTGTCACCCTATCTTTACCTATCTGTCACTCTGTCTTAACTATTGCACTTCCTTCTCCCTCTACTTCTCAATCTGGGAGCAAGTAAAACTGTCCCCTGAGTTAGAAAATTTGTCTAATATCAGATATTGGATATAGGTCCAGAGAGGAAAAAACCCCCAACATAATCCATATCCCTAGAACACAAGACCCTAACTTTGAAAGAGATGATGGTGGTCTGGGTTTGCTAGCTGAATCCATTGCCTGGATGAGGTTTTTAAAACCATTGCTCTTCCCTGACTAACCCCTTCCTAAGCAACTGGGATCACATTCCTCCTCTTCCTCCAGGCCCAGTATTCTAACACCTCCCACCTAGCAGTTTAGCAGTGACAGCAACAGTAGAGAGAACCTCAAACATCCTGCTGGAATATATCCAGAAGAGATTGCCCAACTTGGTTACGATGGGAGGGAGGAGTGCTCAGGACTGGCTTCTGATTGGCAGGAACCCAGCCCAAGGTGTGACTCAGGGTGGGGTAGGGACTGCCTGATAGCCATAGCTCAATTGAAGACACAGTCTGATTGGTCAGAGGAAATCAGTGTGAGGTGCAATTTTTGATTACCTCAAATGCATATTAAAGAGTGGGTTTGGTTGTCTTTTGGTTGGAAATGGATCTCAAGACCTTCTCTAGAAAGGCTGCCTGTAACTCTGCACCTGTTCTCACTTTGATTCCACCCCCCTACCCCGTTGCCCAGCCAAGGACTTCTGAAGGGAGGGGAGGATTGGCACCTTTCATCCTTATTTCTCCCCGAATGGCCCAGGTCATGAGTACGCGGAGGAGAACCTGAGCTTTGCAGGTCTGGTGGAGCCAGAAAACATGGCACGAGAGAAGAAAATGCAGTGGGTTCAGCAGCAGCGCCTGGAATACAGGAGCACGGTGAGGAGGGAAGGCATGGGACAGCCCCAGAGAAGTGAAATAACAACAGCCTTTGGAATAACTAGTTATCTTAGCCCTTTTTCGTATTCAGAGCACTTCCTTATCCCAATTTTCCAGGGGGTGAGGTAGGGGAAGTTTTATCTCTTTCACAGACAATAAAGTAATATCCTCCTTTTGCTTTTGTAATTGAATGCCAGAAAGGAAAAATGACTGCATATATTGTCAGTGATGGAGTTAGGTCTTCTCGACCTTAAGTTCAGTCCTTTATCTTAATCTACCAGTCTAGTTCTTCAATGAAAAAAAAAATAACAAGCTCACTACTCCACTCTGGAAGTACCAATCTGTTTTATCACTCTAGAAAGCATGCTACACTTGGCATTATGAAATTTGGGCTCAAATCCTGTCTCGGCTAGTTACTAAAATCTATGTGACCTCATGTAATTAATTCAATTCAATAAATATTTATTAAGCCATTAAGTACTTCTTTTTTTGCCAGGCACTAGGCATAAAAGGATAAAAATGATGTACCCCCTACAGACACAGTAGCGTATGGTCTACTGGAGGGGATATGACATGGAAACAGGTCAGTTGAATGCAAAGTAGGGAGTATTGTGTGAGGGAGTTAAGACATTCTCATCATCATCTTTTAAAGAAGAGGAAGTCAAGGTTCTAAGAGGTAAAGGGATTTACCCAAGCTCATACAGTTAGCAAGGAGCAAAAGCCACTTTTTGTCTCTCCAAAAATAAATGTGTATCATGCTGTATTCTTTCCAGTGGCTTTGCTATCTCAGGTGAATGCACATATGCCCTTTTAGGTAAGATGATAGAAAGAGAACACATAACCATCCTTAAATTCAGTGACTAGCCCCATATGGCCTGCATCCTTGGAGTATTAAGAAAACAGGCAGATAAGATTTTGGAGCCATTTCCAGTAATCTCTGAAAAATCTTGAAAAGCAGGAGAAGTATTCCAGGTTTGGAGAAGGGAGCATGTCCTGATTTTCATAAAAGGAAGCAATCTAGTGTGCAACTATGAGCCAGTGAGCTGGAATTTGATTCCTGGCAAAAGTTCAAGAGCACATTGATAAAGGAATGGTTACCGACCATTTTGAAAAGGAATTGGTCATCACCGTGACCCAGGATGGCCTCATTAAGAAAAGGAAGGGCAGACCTTATTTCCTTTTTTGACAGATTCCTAGATTGGTAGATCAAGGGAATGCTGTAAATATGGTTTTCCTAGATTTTAGCAAAACATTTGGCAGTCACAAGCTATTCTCTTTTTTAATTTTTAAAATTAATTTGTTTATTTTTAATTTTCAACATCCACTTCCATAAAATTTGGGGTTTTAAATTTTCTTTCCCTCCCATTCCTCCCTCAAGCTATTCTTAAAAGATAGAGATCTTATAGGATCTTATAAGATGGAGAGATGTGAGCTAGCTAACGTACAACTATGTGAATTTTTTAAAGGCTGAATGGTCAGAATCAAAAGATAGTTATTAATGAGTTGACGACAGTTTGGAAAGAGGTCAGTAGTGGAGTGCCCCACCAATCTGTTCTTGGAGCTATAGTCATCTTTATCAATGATTTATATGACAACATAAATGTTCAGATGGTACAAAACAGGAAGGAAACAGTAATGCACTGAATGAGAGAGTCAGACTCCAAGAAAAGTTTAACGAGCTGAAATAGTGGGCCAAATCTCATCAAATGGAGTGGAGGAGAGATAAATGTAAACGCTTACCCTTGGATTCAAGAAATCAATTTCACAAATACACGATAAGGGAGCTATGGCTAGATAGCCACAATTGATTTGAGAAAAACTTTGCTGTTACAGTAGATGGTTATCTAAATGACTCAATATGGTAGCTGATAAGGCAGATTACAGTCCTTGCTCTGTCCTCTCCTGATCTGAGAACATCACATTTCAGTAAGGTATTGATAACCTAGAGAGACTCCAGAGGAGGACAACCAGGCTAGTGAGGATAACTAAGGGAAATGAGGATGCTTAACCTCATTAGAGACAAGGAGGAGAAAAATAACAGGAAAAAAGGGGGTGGGGCAGGTCAGAATTGCTCTCTTCTTGGAGGGCTTTTAGGTACAAGAGAGACTAGATTGGATGTGCTTGGCCTGAGAAGGCAAAACTGGAAATAGTAGGTGGAAACAGAAATGAGGCTTGATATCACAAAAAACTTAGCAATACAAGTGGTCCAGAAGAAGGTAGCAGGTGACTTGTAACAGCAAGGACCCTAGCATACACAGCAGGACTGGCTGTACAGGCTCTTAGATCTTCTTTTATAAAAGGAAAGTAACTTTCAAGGGGTCAGCAATCTACATTAATCAAGCACATGTATCAAGCACACTTAGTTCAGGGGAAAAAGTTAGCATCTTGAACTTCAGAGAAAATACTAAGAAATAAACACCAACAGAAAGGGCTTCCAACTGTCTGACCATAAGCAATACATACATCACAGATCAACAGACTGATCCAACTGTCTGACCATTACATACATACATAGTTACCAAAGAGGGAATCACCAATATCTGGGTTTTCAAAGCCGGAGGGCTCCTTAGCAGCTACCTAGAGTCTTGTCTGGCCAAACAAACACTTCCAAAGAGTAAGCCCCAAAGTAAAACCTATCCTCAGAGTATTTATACACTTTTTAGAGCTGGAGGGCACAACCCCCAGTGCCTCATTAGAAATTAACAAAAAATATTGAGCTCTATTAATGGGCCGGGAAGATCTTTAACTCTTCCCTAACTCACCACTAACCTTACATTAACATTACAGTGGCCGCCTTTTAGAGTTCTTTAAACAAAGGTTGGATGACCACTTAGAACAAGAAGGATTCTTGTTCAGGTATGACATTTGGTGATTTGATGTAGTCATGAGTATAATTACAATTAATGCCTCGGCTCCAAGCCCAAGTTTCTTCCTTACACTTTGCATGCTAATGCTTTGTATTGCCTCACTCCCTACAGTGCCCATCGACCATTGGAGAGGAGAAGACATACAACCCATTCCTGAGGACCCACTGCCTTGCTCTTCAAGAGGCCTTGGGCCCTCTCCCTGGCCCTGGTGGGGATGCTGGCCCCTCTAGAGCACGAATACTTGAAGAACTTCGCAGGCGCAAGGATCAGCACAAGGGCAAATGATATCCCTATTTGCTGGGTTCCCTTTTAATTCTCCACTCCCTTCCTTCCCTATCATTAGCATATTTGCCCTCCCCACTATTGCCTCTTTTCCCCTCACTGACAGAGGAGGGAGCAGAAAAAAGGCATTGATTTCATGGTTGACTTCAAAAGGAGGGTGTGGATAGAAAATGAGATCTCCAGGGAAAGGGGACTGACCACATATGATAAGGTTCATGGGTGGGGAGAAGAAGGAGAGAAAGGAAATAAAGAGTATTTCTTCCCACCCCACCCCCCCACTCAGCATCTACTGCTACCCTCCACCCCTTGGTCCTGGGGTTTCCTTGAAGGTAGGTTGGGAGTTTATGAGGAAACTGGACAGTTGAGGTCTTCTGGGTCAGCCTGTG
Source organism: Potorous gilbertii (assembly GCA_028658325.1). NCBI lineage: Eukaryota > Metazoa > Chordata > Mammalia > Diprotodontia > Potoroidae > Potorous > Potorous gilbertii. The sequence goes on from CM053771.1 coordinate 493,180,201, forward strand.
TTTCTTGAACCATCTCTGCTACCCTACCCCCTGACCTCCACCCTTGGAAGCCTCCATCCATCCAAATACTGGCTGTCCAGGGCTGGTTTTTCCTCCTGAGGATTCCAAATAGAATACAGTATCAGAGGAGGCAGGAGGAAGGAGGATCAGGTGAGATGAGGGCCACCGGAAATTAGATCCAGTCCTCTCTAATCTCTCCCTTTGCACCCTCCCTCCAGGGAGTTTGAAATAAAGTCTTTCAAGAGGATCTGTTAATGTTGGACTTCTTTTGGAAAAGGTTTAGGGGTTCAATGTCTGTCTATCTTTGGTTCTGCTAGAACAATCCCCTCCCTTCAAAAAAACAAAATTCCTTTGTCTACTGTTTCCCTGTAGTTAGCCCCAAGACCAAAAAAAAAAAAAATAGAAAGGCAAGGAATCATCCCTTTTTACATACAGGTGCTCCTTTTCCCTTGACTGTATTTCAATGCTTCACCCTCTACCCCAACTTATGGAAACAAAACATTGCTTTAAAAGGTCACCTTGCTTTACCAGAAACCCAAGACCCTAGAGAGACGTTAATGGAGTTCTTAAAAATAGGCACCTGCCTATTGTAGTAGGTATGACACATTTCAGCATCAGGAACCTCCAGGGGTCATGCTGACCAATCACTTTGCCTCTGTCCAAGTGACCCTTCCTTCAGAGAGATCCCAGAGCCTCTCAGTACATTGTCTCCCACTGTTTAGTCATGACAAGTCTTCATCTCCTAAGTCTTTCCTGCCCTACTCCCAATCTATTTCCTTCTATCTTTAGTGGAGATAGAAAATATCTAGAATATGAAATAACCCTTCTAAGTAAAAATCAATTATTGGACCCCTTCATTCCTTCCTCATTTTTTTTTTACAGGACCTCTGATTTCATTGGTATGATGCGCTCCCTAAGAGGATGTTCCCTTTAGTCTTGAGAATTGGTTGGGGCATCCAGTCGGTATGGGTCAGAAGCAGCACCTGAACCTAGGTCTTTCAGGCCCGGAGTTCTGTTCTCCAGCCATGCCTGCTTTTCTTCTTTATAAATATTGACTGCTTAATGATTTGGTTTGCTTGGTTTTTTTGTTGGAGAGAGTTAACCTTTGCTTAAAAAGCATTACAGTGGTATCAATGGCAAGCTTGAAGTGATAATTTTGACTTGAGTGGAGTGAAAAGAGCATAGCAAATTTCCATTTTTCTGAGCTGTCTAGCCTTTAAGGTTTCAGTTAGCCCAGCCACTTTTACCCAAACCCCCAGAATAATAGCTCATTATTGTTCTAAGTCCAGTGGTTCCCATGGGCCAGTGTGGTAGTCCAGATAAATCTCTGCTCCTTCTTAAAACAGATGGTCTGCTGTAGACAGGAGGATCTTTCTTCCTAGTACTCTTGCCATACCCGTTCTCTATAATCTCCTGTATCTGAAATTTTCCTTGCTATAAACTCACAACATTTTAGCCAAGAGAGGTTTACCAGCCTAAGGAGGGAAGTCAATCAGACACCCCTGTTAGAGAGCTTGACCTTGTCTCTCTTCCCCCTCCCAGAGCAATCCTGTTGTGTGGGATGGCCCCAGGTGTGTCCAATATAAGAGGAATAACTTCATAAGGTCCAAAGAGTGCCTCTTTCTGGATCCCCTTCTTGCCACAACCTAGTGATCATTGTACCAGACCCATTTGCCTCTGCCGTTTCTCTGCCCCACAAGTGACTTTGATCCAATTGTATTTTTGTGCTGTGTTCCCTTATTTCCCTACCTGTATCATGTTAAGCCACTAGCCTTCCCTTGTGAATTAATGTATCCCTAATAAAAGTCTATATTTTTTTTGCATTAATAGCCGTTCTTTCTTTTTCAAAATTCCTTTAAGTCTCCATAATGGACACCCACAACAAAACTCCACATGTAATGTCAAGAGTTCAAGATGGCTATGAACATGTTGGGTGGATGGACTGTCTGTGACAGTTATGGAAAGATAACAATAGTCAGTGATCATTTATTAAGCCCCTACTATACACCAGGTATTGAGTTAAGTGCTGGGGATATAAATATGAAAAAGACAGTCCCTCTCCTGGGGAGATTACAATCTGGTGAAGGAACTGGTTGTTCAGTTATTTCCAACTATTCATGACCCCATTTAGGATTTTCTTGACAAAGGTACTGGAGTGGTTTGCCACTGCCATCTCCAGTCCATTTTATAGATGAGGAAATGCCTCAAACAGGATTGAGTGACTTTTCCAGGGTCACACAGCTAGTAAGTATCTGAGATCACATTTGAACTCAGGTCTTCCTGACTCCAGGCAGGCTGTTCTATTCACTTGACCACCTAGTTGTCCTAGTAGAGGGAGACAAAGCAAAAAGAAACTGAAAGTGGGAAGGGGAAAAGGATCTGGTGAAGGAGCATGGTAAATTCAAAGATGTCCTAAATGAGTGCTTCTCCCTAAACTCCAACATCGTTCTCATACGGTAAGCTTGTTCTAGCTCCTGATACTACAATAAGCTGATTTGTTCAACTTGTTGTATTAAAGTTAGGTGGCCCAGTGGACAGAGTGCAGGATCTAGGGTCAGGAAGAACTATCTTCATGAGCTCAAATCTGATTTCAGACCCTTACTAGCTGTGTGACCCTTGGCAAGTCACGTATCCCTGTTTGCCTCAGGTCTTTATCTATAAAATGAGCTGGAGAAGGAAATGACAAACCACTCCAATAACTTTGCTAAGAAAATCCCAGATGGGGTCACCAAGAGTCAAACATGACTCAGCATTAATTAGTATAAATTAAGTAAGATAATGACGGCCAATTCAAATGACCTTGATGTAAAATATCTCTGATACTCACTGGAAATATGTGTGTATATATTATATATGTATGTAGTATATGTATGTATATATACATGTATATGTGTGAATATAAAAGTATATATGTCTATACAGATTTTATATTTATATGTGTGTGTGTGTGTGTATGTATACATGTAAATGCACCCATCTCTATACAGACAAAATCCATTCCAGGAAAATCTATATAATGAAACCTATTTTCATTCATTTTAATAGTGGAAATTATGGAGCATTCCTGGACCCTATGAAAAAGTTATCCTGTTGTTTTAGTATGTCCAAATAGATGTGGTAGAAAGGTGAATAAGCAGCCAGTCACAGAGTTCTGAAGATCTGGGTTGAAATTTGACATCTGACACATGCTGGCTATGACCTTGGGCAAATCACCAGATTTTCCAGTGTTCCCATGTACCTAAGTACCTCAATTTCAGAACAGACATTCATCTTCATCCATGGACGGAATTTCCTCCCTAATGTCATAAGATCTAATGACATAAGATCTGGATGACATAAGATCCAATCTTTTTAAAAATGTATATAGAAAAGGAATTAGAGTTAGAATTAGAAACAGAATTAGAATTAGGGTATAGAGATAAGATTCTTCAAATAGTTATATTTGATAATTAACAGAAACAACTCAATGTTGGTGGGACCTGAAGATATTTGAAGTACATTCACTCATTGCTGGTGGAGTTACAAATGTAGAAACTTTTTAGACAGCAATGTGGCAGTACACTTTTAAAGTTATCCAGAAAAGTCATCCTACTCTTTGCCTTAAAAAAATTTTATTGTCAGGAATTGAAAGTGTCACTTTCAGTGCCCTGAAAGTGTCATCAAATCTAAAAAAATCTATGTGGCCAAAGAATTTTAAAACAGCATTATGTAATGTCACACACACACACACACACACACACACACATCAATCCTGGAAACAACCTAAATGCCCAATAACAGGAGAACCACTAAAAAAAAATTGTGGTACATTAATGTAATAGAATACAACTTATAAAACAGGCAAAGTAAAACAAAACACAAAAAAAGACAGAAACCAGAAGACGTAAATATTAACTACGAACCAACAGTAGGTGAAAAAGAATGAATAAAGAATTCTCATGAATGACTTAAAATTGTCATGATAGTTTATCACTTGAAATTAACGAATTTAAATGTAAATATTTTACAAGTTTGGTTGGTTGTAGTGATTTTCAATGGTTTTTTTTTTTAATTTCCATATTAGTCATGTTGTGAAAGAAGAAATAACAAAAGGAAAAATCCACAAAAAAAAGAAAAGTAAAAAATAGTATGCTTCAATCTGTATTCAGAATCCATAGTTATTTCTCTGGATATGGATTAGCATTTTCCATCTTGAATCTTTTGGAATTGGCTTGGATCAATGTTTTTAATTAAATATACATACACACACACACACACACACACACACACACACACACACAGGTTGCAAGAATACTGAGAGGGGAATAGCTCTTTTCTCTTAAAAATTTGTTGACCTTATTGAATGTTGTCTGAACTTATCACTACTTGTTCATTACATTACATTGTATATTGTAATGTACATACATACAATAATTACATATTGTAGCAGTATTTAGAATGGGCAAGGAGATTGGAGTGAGGCTGGTAGATGGGAAAATAAGGGGAAAAAGCAAGGTGAAATGTGACACGTATGTCTTAGGGTGTATGATATTGGGGAGGAGAGGAATGTCACCTGATGCCTCCATGTGGTAGGTTACAACCAAAGTTGGGTTTGAGGGTGGGGGTGGGGGGGGGGGGGGCAACCTCTTCTGAAGCTAATAGGGCAGTGACCCCTAGTGGGCGGTCAGCTTCAGACATCAACAAGGTTGCTTTCAAGTCACGGAAGGGCGGACCTTAGAAATAGAATGATGGAATGTGAAGAATTTATTTGATGAACAGAGAAACTGAGGCCCAGATATATTCAGGGGCTAATCACACATTTATCTAGAGATAGGCTCCCTAGTCATGATTTTTACAGAAGTGTAAAACTCTCTGAAGACACCTGTAGGAATTATCTGTCCCCTTCTCTTCACAGCCTCCCCCTTAGTTCATTCAGGTTCATATATCACTTTTGCTAGAACTATTCAAGCTTCTAGTTTTTATTCTTTCCAACCATCATCCCTACAAGCTGACAAAATACTCTCCCTAAAGTACAAGTGTGATCTTGTCACTCCCTTGCTTAATAACCTTGCCTCTAGGATCAAGTATGAACTCTTTAGATTGGCATTTAAAAAAATCCTTTACATTTCTAGCTCCAGCCTACTTTTCCAGTTTTGTTACACCATCTCCCTTTATGTCTTTTGTATTTTTAAAATTATTTTTAACATTAAAAAAAATTGAGTTCCAAATTTTCTCCCTCATTGTGCCCCTCTCCCACTCACTGAGTAGGCAAGCAATATATCAATCATACATGTGAAATCATGCAAAACAGAGTTACAGATTAGCTGTGTTGCAAAAAAAAACAAACCACAATAAAAAGCAAGAAACATAAAGTGAGAAAAGCATTCTTCCCTCTGCACTCATATTTAATCAGATTCTCTCTGAAGGTAGAGAACATTTTTTTCATCATGGGTCATGTGAAATTGTCTTGGATCATTGTATTTATCAAAGGAACTAAGTCTGTCCCAATTGATCACTGTTACATTGTTGCTATTGTGTATAAGGTTCTGGTTTTGCTCACTTTATTTTGCATCAGTTCATATAGATCTTCCCAGGTTTTACTGAAACAATCCTTCCTAGGGCACAATAGTGTTTCCATCACAATTGGAATTTGTGAAAGTACATATAGAGACCAAAGAAGAACTACATGGATCCATTGCAGGGATGGTGTCTGTGGGTGTGGAACAAGGTATATAATTGTTTCAATGCATTGGTTGATTTCACTGAATCTTTTCTCTTCTTTTAAAAAAAATTATAAGTATGGTTCTCTGGGGAGGATGATCAGAGGAACAGGAAAAATTTATGTAATATAAAAACAAATGCTATCAATAAAAATCGATTTAAAAATGATTTCATAGGCTTCCTTCAAGACTCCAACAGAAAGCCTTTTCTGATCTCACTAGCTGCTGGTGCCTTCCATTCAATATGACCTTGTATCTATCTACCTTGTATATACCTGTATATGTATAAACATGTTATCTCCCCCAGCTAGATTGTTAAGTTCCTTAAGGGAGAGAAAGGCTTCACTTCTGTATTTGTGTCCCCAGTGCCAAGCATAGTACCTGACCCAAAGCAGGAACTTCATAAATGCTTGTTGATTGAGTGATTCTCCTTAGTTGTTGGGGGAGGCTCTGTCCCTCTTGGAATTATCTGGTATTTTATCTGCTTATCTGTTGTACAGCCTTCCTCAGGAAAACAGACGCGCTTTGAGGGCTAGGACTCGGTTTGGCATTCTCTTCCAATCTCCTGCACCTAAAACAGCGCCTTGAACATATTAATGAATGATTTCTGGATTGGGTCGGTTGATAGCGCCTATACACTCACACACACTCCAAAGAGTATCAACCCCCAGTATAGACCAACGTGGCCAATTGATGCGTTAGTAACCCAGCCCACAAAGCTTCCCTCCGAAGTGAATCTGGGGGCTGCGATTGAAGGGTGGAGTAAAGCAGGTGAAATTGGCAGATGGCTCCTTTAAGAGGCAGGAGGCTGCCGGTTGCCATGGGGACCAGTGGACGCATTCTGGGGTGGCAGCAGCATGCCTGGCAAAGGTAAGGGGTCTGCGTAGCTAGTCAGGCTCTGCAATTAGGGAACTTTCCCATCTCTTTCCGAGCCTACCTCCAGAATCCTGGGGACCCGAAGGGCTGGGAGCTAGGAATTGCCCCCGACCCCCTCCCCTTTCTGGGCCTGCCCCTCCCCCACTCTCACCACTCTGTGCCTAAACTGTGCCCCCAGGAGCCAAAAGCCCGGAGCCCGAAGTGCCGGAGGAACCACCGCCGCCCCCACCTGAAGCTAATTCCGAAGCCTTGTCATTTCTTGCTACAATCAGTGAGACTTAGCGCATCCCAGGCCCGGGGAGAGAGGAATAGGGGACTGGGAGCGAGGGAAGAGAGAAGAATACCCCTCGTGCCCCTCCGGAAGGCCAGAGGGATTTGGGGTCAAGGACCTGCTCTTTACCTCCCCTGTGTGACGCTGGGCGGCTGACTTCAAGTCTCAGAGTCCCCGAGTCCCCATATGTAAAATGAGGGACTCCAACTACGGAATCCCGTAATATTTAACTGAAAGGGGAGAGGGGTTGGACTCATCCCTTTGGCAGTAGGGAAGCCTGTGGACCACTTCTCAGAATAATCTTTGTAAATAATTGAAGTAAATACTAAATTTTAATGAAAAGATAGTGAAAACAGATTTATTTTTTTCTCCCCACTTAACTTCATGGACTCTGAAATTTATCCAGCAACGCTTGTGTGTCCAATGACCCCTCTCTCTATTAGACAATTTCCAAAGTCTAGCTGGGAATCCTAGAAGTTCCCTCCTCTCTCCTGGCCTCAATTTCCTCTTCTGAACCATAATGGACAAGCATCAGTTGTTTGAGTGGTGAAGGCTAGCAGATGCTCTTTAAAAGTTATTGGGCCTTTGGAGGGATGGGTGTGGTTGGGGGGGAGGGGGAGTACAGAACAGAGATGCTGATGCCATCTCCTTTACCTCGGATTGCCCCTAGGTAAAGAAGAAATTCAGTTGCTCTATTTCTCTGAGACCCTGAATATGATGTCTGAAGATAACCAGATTCTGGGGGAGTACTCCCTGGAAATCAAGCAAGCCTATTACTATAACTTTGAGGGGGACATCACGCTCAGTGTCCTAGTGCATGCCACCAGTCGTGGCCAGCTGGAAGAAATCCCCTGTGGGACCTCTATCTCTGGTAAGAGTTCTGATTCTCGACCTCTCCTTAGTAGTCCCAGCTAATCCGTCCTTTTCAGTACCTCAATTCTTCACTCAGTATCTCTTCGCCATTGTTTTATAAGGAACTGTGTAGAGGTGAGGCAGGTACAACTTGCTAAAGCCTCTGCATCAGCAGTATTAGGGAATCTCCAAACTCTCCAAACATTGGCAACATCCCCCAGTACTCCAGCAGCCCCTTGGAAGCTAGATCCAACCTGGTTCTTCTAATCTGAGACCCCAAGTCCCCATCCATAGAGTCTCAACTCCCTTAACAACAATCTCCCTCCGTTTCAACCTCCTCTCAAAAAACTGAGTTCTATCTCATGCCTCCAAATGCGTCAGGTCTCTCTCTGGTCCTCCCTTCAGGCTATGTCTCCTGGAATTTGGAAACATATGAGCAGCACCATCATGAATTCATTAAGGTATCAGGACCTATTTTTCTCCCTCTTTCCCCTCCCTCAAAATCACAGGCCCTTAGCTTTGGCCTAGTGACAGAGACTGCCCACCATAGGAAGATATGGGAGTCTGGCAGGGTTGGGAGATGTAGGACCAGTTGAGAAATATTGGATGTAAAGTCAGGACACCCTGGTTCAAATCTAGACTTGAACACTTCCTGGCTTTGTGATCCTAAGCAAGTTATTTATTCACTCTGTTTCTCATCCTAAATCACTTAATCAGTAAAATAGAAATGCTAATCTTTGTACTTCCTATCTCACCAGGATGGTGTGAGGAAGGCAAATTGTAAAATTTAGTCTGCTGTATAAATGTGAATTGTTATTAACATTCTTAGGTGCCCCAGAATCTTTTAATTTCTTAAATCTCCCCTTCCCCACAGTTTTAAGCTCCATCCCTGTAAACAGCACATAGAACTCTAGTAGACAAAAGATTCAAAAAGTCAGGGGGTGGTTTTTTGTCCAATGGTCCTGCCTCCCCCATCCTCATTCCCAGTTAGATGGCACTGTAACCCTTGGGGTCAACTTCCCTTTCACCTGACCCCGCCCTAAGCCCAGAAATCTCCACACCAGTGGAGCCCACTCAAGCTCAGGCATTTCAAGACTCTAGCTGTTCCTTTGGGCCCCTGTTTCTCACTCCTCTGTGCCTTTGGCCCTCTCATCAACTTGTTCCTATGCCTCCATTCTTCTTAAACTTGGCAGTTCTTACCTCTGTCAACTGACAGGAAGACTACCTTACTGAGGCAGAAGGAAGACATGCTGATGACTAGGATCCTCAAGGAAGGTGAGGTAAGTGCGGCCCTCATCTGGACGGAAGGCATCACTGAGCTCTTTCTGAATGGCTGGATTGGATTTGTACTGACGGGGTATGTACAGGAGGTGCTGAACTAGAGGAATCCTCTTAGGGCCCTCCTGCCCTAAGGCTTTAGTTACTCCCATTCCCACCCATCCCCCCCCTCCTCTTGCCACCAGGAATTCTGACCCATATAATGTCTTGTGCAGGATGTAAAGACAGAAAAGACATCGTTCAACCTGAATATAATGGATGGGTTCATCTCAGAGTCTGCCAATCTGGTCCTGCTAAGGGTGATGGGTTGGCGACGGAAGGTTCCCCCAAATGCCAAATTCCTGACTTTGGATGCAGAAGGAAATCTCTGCCACTCCACTTATGTGAGCAGGCTACATAGCCTGGGAGTGAGCTGGGGGAAGGGTAGAGGAAAGGGGTTCTAGTGGACCAGGATCTGGCAGGAAAGAGAGGGGTGAGTTGGAACAGAAGTTATCCAGTGGTCCTGAGGTACAGAGCTGCTAAGGAATAGAGCACATTGGGTAAAAGACCAGGAGATTGGAGCTGGGCACCATTCACTGAATCCTTATCCCACCTTGGCTCCTCACTTATTGTCCTGTCTTGTGGCCACAATCAGGAGAAAAGAAGAAAAGATTCCTATTGTTCGGGGAAGATTGAGGGATGTATGAAAAAGGGTGGTTTTGAGACAGGGTGTATGAGAAAGGGAAGTCTAGGAAGGGGAGAAGAGGGTCAAATGGAGCCTTGAGGAAGGGAGAGGAGTGCCTGATTATGGCCTCTTTGCCTCTCCATCCCCATCTCTCTTAGGAAGCCCTGGGCTTCCAAACCATTCAACTGGGCTCAGAGCAGGCTGAAGTGTTGGTGGTCGAACAGACCATGCATTCTAATGAAGACATCCCCATGACATGGCAGTACTACCTCTTACCTGATGGGTGAGCAACTTTACGGGGTGGAAGGTGGAAGTTTATAGCTGGTAAATGAGTGAGGGGGTCTGGTGGTAAATATGGAGGTAAGGGGGTGATGACTGAGTGAAGGTGTGAATGGTGAGTACAGATGTGGGTGGTAGGTGGGCTGAGTCTCAATTTCAGGGGACCTCAGAAGTCAACCACCTGTACCTGAAATCTCTGTATCACTGATGAATGAAAATCCTGTGTTGGTCTTTACTTGAATACTTCCAGTGACAGATTGGAACCTACCACTCCGGTGACAACCCATTTCATTTCTAGGATCATAGTTATTTAGAGCTGGAAAGGACCTTAGAGGCCAGTTTATCCAACTCCCTCATTTTACAGAAAGGGAAACAGGCCCAGAGTGGTCACTCCTCTAAATCTCTTTTTCAGGCTTAAACATCCATATTTCTTTCAATAAATCTTCATTTGGCTTGGTATATTTCCAATCCTTTCACCATACCTGCTGGAAAGGGTTCTGGATCCATTCCAATGTGCCAACATCCTTACTAAAATATGATGCTAAAAATTGAACATAATACTTCACATGTAATCTGACCAGAGGAACAATAGTGAAATAGCCTACTTTGTTCAGGACGCTCTTCCTCCCTTAATGTAGTCATTATCTATTTGACTGCCTCATTCTACGAATTTTTTTCATTTAATTTTATTTTTTCTCAACTGCATGTAAACAAAAATTTTTAACATTCATTTTGAAAAGTTTTGAGTTTCAAATTCTTCCCTCCCCATTCCTTCCTTGAGAAGGCAAGCAATTTGATATAAATTATACATATATAGTCATGCAAAATATTTCCATATTAGCCAAGTTGTAAAAGAAAACAGACCCAAAACAAAAATAATAAAGTAAAAAAAGTATGCTTTAATCTCTTTCATATGCTATCAGTTCTTTCTCACATTAATTATTAATATTGATCTTGCATTCCACTGAGACCCCGAGACTGTGGCCTCGTTTGCATGGTTGATACAGATGACAGTTGACTACAGATGGTGATAAGTGAATTTGACAGTCAGTGGGAGGTATGAGTGATCTTGAGCCTGTTTGAGTAGTCTGGGGTAGAAGAGAAGGAAGAATTGAATATTTTCCCCTCCAATCCCCACTTTTGCCATTCTTAGTGCCTCCTACAAATTCTCCTTTCCTTCTACCTTAGGCACCTGGCCAAGAGAATCCAAGTGGGATCCCCTTTCTGCTGCATCATCAACAAGATGCCCATAATGAGGGAGGAAGGTAAGTAGGGAGCCATGTCAGGCAGGAGAAAAATAGCTTGGAGTTTTTCTAAGCCAAATATCAGGACACAAACTTGGCTTGATAAAGGTTATTCCATCTCCAAATCCATGCTAAAAGCACATTTCCTGTTCTTCAAACTGGGACCATCCTAGATAATGTCCACATTTATGGAGTGACAGTTGGTGACCCAGGGGCTAGTTGAAGAGGAAAGTTGGGGAAATCCTCCAAGGGCTTTCCAGAAAGGGATAGCATTCCATTCATTCCCCAAGTAAATACTATCTGAGGTATCAGGAATTGTGGAAAGAAGAGTTTGAACCAGGCCTAGGTGTGAAATCTGGTTTTGCCACTTACTACCCATATGACCTTGGGACAGGGACATCTTTGCCTGAACCTCAGTTTCCTGATCTATTAACAACAATATTATCTAGTATTTATATAACATTGTGTGGTTTGCAAAGTGTTTACATGTTATCTCGTTTCACCCTCACAAACATCAACCTGTTGTTCAGTTATTTCCAACTCTCCATCACCCCATTTGAGATTTTCTTGGCAAAGATACTGGAGTGATTTGCCATTTCCTTCTCCATCTTATTGCACAGATGAGGAAACTAAGGTAAACAGGGTGAAGCGACTTGCCCAGGATCAGTGCAGCTAGTGTCTGAGAGCAGATTTGAACTCAGGTCTTCCTGACTCCAAACTAGTCACTGAAGGCACTATGGTACCACCTAGCTGCCCCTTATTAGCTGGGTGGTACAATGGTGATACACTGGGCCAGAATTCAGAAAGACTTGAGCTCAAACATGGCCTCAGACAGTTATTAGCTGTGTGACCTAGGTAACTCATCCAACTTGTCTGTGTCTCAGTTTTGATCTGTGAAATGGGGATAGCAATAGCGTTTAACTCACAGAGTAGTTGTGAAGGTCTACTGAGTTAACATTGGCCAACCTTACAATGCTGTGTAAATACTAGCTCTCCTCATCACCATCATTTTTATGGTTACCTGGGATCCTATACTTTGTAAATAAGCTGTTTGTAGCGGATAATCTCTAAGGTCCCTTCTAACTTTAAATCTGAATGTCTTGGGGCTGCTCCTGCTTGTGGGGATGGCACACAGAATATACTCAAAATCGTCAAAACCTGCTGTGTAATGAGTCTCCTACATCCACTGTTCCTGCTTCTTTCTGATTCCCACTGGGCCACACAAACTTCAGAAGGGATGTGGAAGACTGGAAGGACATTTCCAACTTTCTGATCTTTCCCTTTTCCTCCCTCCCTACCCAGATGAGTTTGATCCCAAACCAGTGTTTGAAAAGAAACCCCTGGATTGGGAAGAGGATGTCCAACTCTTTGCCATATTCCGGGACCGGAAGGTAAGAGAATCAGCCAGTCAAGATAAATGGTCCTGGTGAGGCCCCCAAAGAGAAACGATGAATTCCAGGAACTAAGATTTCCAGAGCAGAGACCCATTGTCAATGAGTCTATGAAAACATCTGATCCTCATCCCAAGAGTGGGTTTTTAAGTGGGGTGTCGGGGGAGAGTAGAACCAGGAGGAAAGAGTTAAGTTCAGCATCAGTCAAGGGCACAGAAGATGGGGAAGGGGAGGGCACAATATTTCCTTTAGAAGAAGGGGACTAAAGGCAAACTTTGGAGACTTCTCACTTTGTCTCTAGGTTCAAATCTAAGCTTTAATCACCTTACTGAGTGACCTTTGGCAAATCATTTTATTTCTGGTGAAGGTCATTTCCTCATCTCTAAAATGGCATTGTACCAAAAAATTCCCAGGCTCTAAAATCTTCCCTTCTTATGACCTGTCCAGGAAGAGCTCCAAGCCAGCCATACCACTTACATGCAGCATCACCCAGAGGCCCAGAACCTCATCTCTGACTTTTTACTCTTCCTGTTGCTTCGCCAGCCTTCCAATGTGGTAACTTTTGCCGCTGAGTATTTTGGTCCCTTTGCCCGGGGCCGGCGCCCACCACCCCCTTTCCGGTCCTCCAACCGACCCAGCCCCTTCCGAAGCCATCGCTATGTCCCAATCTCGTACCCTTTGCTAGAGGACATGCCAGAGCAGTCATCAGAGGACAAAACTGAAGAGTCTTCCTCCTAGCCAAGGAGAGTCTAGTCTTCAGTAGTCTAGTCACAAGGGAGGTAGCTAAATACCTTCAGGCCAAATTCCCCGGTGGCCAAAAGGATTGATGGAGCCCTGGGGCCTGGGAACTCAAGAAAGGGAGGGGGGAGGCAGGGCCAGATTTAGCTGAGATTTCCTCTAATATCCTGCCACACTAGGAAACTTAAATAAGAATAAACAAGGGACTCTTGACCTCTCCCTGACTTTTAATGCTCTGTACTATTTCTTGTGTCTTTGGCATGGGAAACCAGTGTGGTGTAGTGGAAGGAATACTGGCTTTGGTGTCAAAGGACATAGTGTTTGAAACCTGTCACTTAATACCTCAAACAAGTCACTTCTCACTTTGGACCTCAACTTCCTACCCTGTAAAATGAAAATATTAGCGTAAATGACATCTAAGGTCTCTTTCAGCTCTACGTCTTATGATCCTATGAATTCTTTGAGTCTCCCATCACATTAACATCACAGAATTCACCCAAAAACAGGTATAGTTGCTGCCTTAGCCATCTGTATGAAAAGAGTTACTAGCCTCCCATCTGGTCTCTACGCACTTTGTGATGATTCAAAGTACTAGAGAGTTCAACCCAGAAGGAAGAAAAAAAATGCACAGATTTACTGAAATTTCTTTTAGGCTTGATGTCTGTTTCCCTTAAGCCCTAGGCATATATATAGGTTTAGGGTTATGTGTATGTGATCACATCTGTGTATGTGATGGTTGCTATCACTTAATCCGGAATGCAAAGTTTGGGATATGGAGAAAAGTGATTTCCCCTTAGTTATTATTTCTGAAATTCGGGTCTGCCACCAGGGGAAATGTGAAACCTGGTAAATAGGACCCATTCATTCAATAGTTATTTGATAAGTACCTACAATGTGCAAAGTTCTGAGAGGGATGAGGAATGGGAGGAACCAAAAGTCACAGTCTTGTCCTTATAGCAGGTTAAAATGCATAGTCTTCTTGTATGGCTCTTCTGATGCATTCCTTAAGCCTACAATAAGACAACATGTCACTGTACTAATTATCCAGCAAGGCAATGCTATATTCTCGATGGTTTTCTGTACTGTCTTGGGACTGACTTCTTAAAAGGCTGAAATATCCCCACTGGTCACTAGAGGGTAGTGATGATGAAGATCCTTCTACTGCTCCTCTTGCAGTGAAGCCAGCGATCCCTTCTCTCAGCTCACAAGGCTTCACATTCACAAATTCAAAGAAAGACTATGAGGCAGCTGGGGTGCCCTTGCAGTTAGGAAGACCAGAGTTCAAATCCAACCTCAGACATTCACTGGCTATGCGACTCTAGGTAAATCACTTAATCTCCCTCAGCATCAGTTTTCTCATCTGTGAAACAGGAATACTAATTCCTCAAAGACTTGTAGTGAGGACCAAATGTAAATATGTAGAATGTTATGAAAACCTCAAAACAAAAAATGAGTGATAGTTTGTTGAACATACAAACACTCCTTTATGGAGACATCTATCTCTAGCCAAGTCCTGAACCTCCTCCAGTTCCCCTACCCAGATTTTCGGATGTGAGAGATGCAAAGTTTTTGGTGGGTAGTGATGGAGGTGGAAAATATATGGCCTCATACAACTGCATCTTGGGGGGAAAAAAACGGAGGGGGCTTCTGCAACCCATCTCAGGATCTTGACATAGAAGAAAGACAAAGTGATAATCAAGAAAACGGTCTCCCTCTCCCTGCTTACCTGTTCATCCGTTTGGACTCAGAAAATCCAGTAACTGCAGTAACTATGGCTGCTTTCTCTTTGAGGTTGTCAGCTCCAGCCCTACTCCAGGATTAGGGTTAGTCACAGTTCTGACTTCCCTAGCTACTGCCTCTCCTACCCTGTGAAAACCTGGAAGTAGTCATGACAATTAGAACTAATATTGCCTGGCACACAGTAGGCAAATGGTAAGTTTTTATTAATTGATTAACAATAGCAAACAGTTACAGAGAGCTTTGAAGTTTGCAAAGCATTTCACATGTTAATCTCATTTGATATATCTGAATATACAAGGGCAGAAAGAGGAAATCAACTCTGACGAGACATGGAAGATCAAATTCCCCCTATTCTTACCAGGTGGTTTTCCAGTCCCAGAGTGCCCTTGAAACAGAACTGTTTCACTGCATCCCTATCCCATCAACCATTAAGTGCCTACTATATGCCAGGCACTGTGCTAAGCTCTAGAAATACAAAAAAGAGGCCAAAGACATCCTCTCCCCTCAAGGAACTTAGAATCTGAAGAGAGCAGAGCAGTTCCGTTTCCATGAGGGTGTCTTATAAATTCTGTTCCTTCTGTCTCCCCCTGTGGACACTCCCCCAGTAAGCTCTTAACTTACTGGTGCTACCACCACCCCAAACCCCCTACAAAGACAAAAAGTCATTTTAATGATAGCAAAGGATTGGAAACAAAGTAGGTGCCCATTGAAAGGCTAAACAACTTGTGGTACATGGATGTAACGGAAAACAACAGAGCTGTAAGAGAACAAATATGATGGGAAAAAAGATGGGAAGAGATGCCAAGTGAAGTAAGCAAAGTCAAGAAAACTGTGTACTGACAACGATAGAGTAACTAGAAAGAAGGATAATAAAAGAATGAAAAAGAGAACATTGCAGAATTACAAAGAGCAAGAGCTAGGAAAGGACACCCTCCACTCACCCCTTTGCAGAAGTGGGAGGTTCACATGGGTGGTGCCGTGTGCACATTTTCAGATTTTTTTTTTGATGCATTCCTGTCTTGCTGTTTTTATTTTTAAAAATATTATTTGTTATATGGAATACTTTCCAGGAGAGAGAGGGAAAGGAATACTGGTAGAAATTTGGGTGATGTAAGAAAACATCAATAAAAATTTGTTTTAAAAAAGGCAATCTAGAGGAACTAGACAAACACAAACATACACGTGTACTTCTACCTTGAACCTCTCCTCCTCCCCCCACCCTACTTCTCTCCTCATTCCATTTCAGAATGTGCACACACATACCTAAAATCTTTTCTTGTACATGTATGTGGCATGTAAGCCAATATCTAACATATGTCAGAATGAGTGGTACAAACTAAGTATTCCAAGAGGTCAGAGGAGGGTGGAACTGCTTCTGCTTCGGGATAGATTTTTGGTTTTTCTCTTTAGTAGGAGGTAAGAAGAGTAATGAAGGAAGATTTCTGGGAAGTGGTATTGGAGCTAGGCTTTGGAAAAGAGTAATATTTCTATAGAGGGGGATGAGAAGAGGAACAAATCCATCTAGCCTGGAAGGCACAGGGTTTATATCAGAAAAATGATAGTCTCTTTTCTAGGGTGGATAGTTGAAAAAGGAGTATCACAGAACCTCTTACTTACTCAATATACTTTAAAAAAAAAAAAGGAGAGAAAAGGTTCCAATCCAGCCTACTGGCTGTGACTCCAGAGGTGGTTAGAGTGGTAAGAGGTGTGTGTGTTCATCCTTCGTTGCTGAAGACCATGCCATTAGAGAAATGATGACATGACTTGCACTTGACTTTGTTTTGAGTGAGGAAGAGCTGTGCAGGTCACCAGCCTCACTTCTCCTCCAGAGCCATCTGAATCCAGTGACCAGGTATTCATCAGGATGACTGGAGATGACCCAGGATGAAGCAATTGGGGTTAAGTGACTTGCCCAAGGTCACACAGCACCACCTACCTGCCCCAGAGTGGTGAAAAGACCTAAGTTCAAATTCAGCCTCACACGTTCACTAGTTATGCAACCCTGGGCAAATCACTTACTTTCCTCATTTATAAAATGAGAATAACAACTGAACCTAACCCCCCTTCCCTCCGAATTTCTGTGAAGATAAAATAGGACAATATTTGTAAAGCTCTTTGAAACTTTAAGGCCTCATATAAATGTTAGCTATTATTACCGACTCAGGCCAAGTCTTAACCTCTCAGCGCCCTCAGGAAACTCTCTAAGACCATAAATTACAAAAACAGTTATCTGAAAGATGATTTTTAAAAGACTAAATTATTACTAGTTTAATCCTTAAGAGATGCCTATGGGCACTTGACCTTAAATTCTTATTTGCCATTGCTCAGTTAGAAATCTTCCAAACAGTACTCATTCTGGGCTGATCAGCCTTGGCTTTTATCAGGTAGTGGTTATTCAGTTGTATCCGGCTCTTCATGACCGCAAGGACCATTTTGTCCTCTACTATCTCCTGAAGACTGTCCAAGCTTATGTTCGTTGTTTCCATGACACTATCTATCCATCTCATCCTCTGCTGTCTCTCCTTTTGCTTTCAATCTTTCCCAACATGAGGGTCTTTTCCAATGAGTCCTGTCTTCTCATTATTGTGACCAAATATTTAAGCTTTAGTTTCAGTGCTTGACCTTCCAATGAATAGTCTGATTTAATTTCTTTAAATATTGATTGTTGATCTCCTTACTGTCCATGGGACTCTCAAAGTCTTCTCTAGTACCCCAATTTGAAAGCGTCAATTCTGTGATATTCAGCTTTCCTTATAGTCCAACTCTCAGTGTCACATATCATTATTGGAAAAACCATAGCTTTGACTATACCGACTTGTGTTGGCAAGGTGATGTTTCTGCTCTTATCAGGGCAATTTGCTTCTTATAATATAATAACCATAAATATCTTCTATTGCCCACAGATCCCTGTCCTAGGTGCTGGGAAATATATAAAGCAGATGATTGGGAGAAGAGTTTACAAGGACACCAACAGAGGGAGCTATCATGCATGACATTCCATTAAGTGTTCTCAATGATATAGTTGTCCTGCAGGGAGCAGGACAGGGATTGGGGTTGGGGAGGGTACACTGTCTTCCACTTGGAATTTCTAGAGTTAACCAACTCTGCCTTTTTTCTCTTGTCATTTTCCACCAGGTCTAGAATTTGTCAGTCATTGGCTCCACTCCCAGCACTTTTGAAACATTTTCTAGATCCAATTGACTCAAATCAACCCTTACCAGAGATGTGATTGGAAAAAAAAATTCTTTCATTCCTAGCACACCCCTGGTTCAGGTAAATCATTTCTTGCTCTACTTAGCTCAACTGCAAAGGAGCTGGTTAAACTTTGTTGAGGAGACGCTTCCCAACTGTGCTATGGGTGGCACATGACATATCCCATGCAAATCATGGGGGCTGGCCTGCATGCAACAGGACTAGTGACCTTTGCCGTATTTCCTTGTCTTTGTTTTGCTTTCCGGCCAGCAACGATATCACCGCTCTCCCAACTAGTATATTAGAGAATCGTTCCTGGGTGAGATCTGAGGAAGAAAGTTGTTCAGGGAAATCAGGAAACAGCTCCTGATGGAACTGGTATTTGAGTTGGACTGTATAGGTTGGTAGAAAACCAGCAGGTAAAGAGGAGGGAGGGCCATGGGGAATAGTAGGAACATCTGAGAAATAAAGTGAAAGCAAATGCATTTGTAAAATGCTAAAGCATTTTGGCACATGCAATGCTTTCCAAAGCTCTGTCTTAGTAAGGTAAGTAGTCTATTTTGGCTAAAGGTAAGATAAATATAGGAAGATAAGGAGGCATCAAACTGTGGACACCTTGAATGCCAGGTAAAGGAATTTGATCTTTACTGTTACCACAAAGAGCCAGTGAATATTTTTAGTAGAGGCTGGCATCATCATATAGCTCACGTCTAATGAAGGATTCTGAACACAGGACCTTCTAGAGTTCAAGTCCAGTGCCCTATCCACTGTGGTACCCAGTCACCTAATAAGATAGGCAGGTGGGAATAGAGGTCTATACTGCAGTAGTGGGAACAAAAACAGACAGGAGAAAAGATGCAGGAAATGGATTCAAGGTTAATAAATAGGACATGGTAACTGATCAGGGATGAGAGGCTGGAGTAGAGTAGAGTCAAAGATACCCCCAAAGTTGGCTTCTCAGTGTCTTATAGTTAGCCCTGGGGAACAGTTCGTTCTGGGTCAGGATGGAAAACCCCTTTCATGTTCTCTGTTGGTGGCTGAAGCCCCAAAGAACTTGGGGTCAGGAATCATGCTGAGTTTCTTATGATTGTCCTTTCCCTAAGCAGTGAAAGATTACTCTCAGAAACTACTCTGTAGGTGCACAAGAAATGGCAAACCACCCCAGTGTCTTCGCCAAAAAAAAACCCAAATGGGGTCAAAGACTCTACTAACCAACTACAATGGAAAGGGTACTCTCTGACTTCTTGCCTCCTCTCTTTTATCAAAATTCAATTAACATTAAAAGATGGTCCCTGGAAAAGGGAGGCGGAGAAGAGTACATTAGAGAGTGCAGGTACTATAAAA
Organism: Potorous gilbertii; assembly: GCA_028658325.1. Classification (NCBI taxonomy): domain Eukaryota; kingdom Metazoa; phylum Chordata; class Mammalia; order Diprotodontia; family Potoroidae; genus Potorous; species Potorous gilbertii. Next base: position 493,199,769 of record CM053771.1, read on the forward strand.
ACAAAAGCTACCAATGGAAATTTATGTTGTTGAAAAATACTCAATTTATACTGAATTCCTTTCTGTTAGCCCTGTGGTTTTTTTACAGCCTCGCTTTAGGACTAGAAATTGTTCTTTAAAGGGGCCATACCCTTTTTCATCTGGAAAAACCTACTTTAAATTTGTTTTTAACATGGTCTTGATTTATGTTTCAATAATTTTTAAAGTTTTATTGATGTCATTTGTTTCTTATACCCCTGTCATTTCTGAAATTCTGTCTTGATGTCTCTCATTGAGTCCTTCTTTCCAACCAATAAGAAGATAAGCAAAAACCAACATCCAATGTTGTCATCCCCCCATCTCTCCACCAAGCTGAGGGAGTCACTTGATACTGAATAGAGATTCCTTTCCCATCTCGCCCCACCTTGCAACTAACATTTTGGAAGTAGAGAGTAGATTTATGGGGGAATAGTTATTTCAAGTCCTAGGTGGGAAGGAAGGTAGGGGAGACTTTAAGGAAAAAGGTCCAAGTAGATAAAAAGGATGTGGGAATGCCTGTTCCTTCCTCAGTGGAAGGATTTTTCTTGCAGGATTTCTCCCTCTTATTCATATCAAGGGTAAGTTTAAATCTAGTTTACTTTGACTTCTGGCTCTCTGATTACCTCCAGAGATTGAGATATGTACTTCTTTGGGAACCAAACCAAAGTGAGTCTCTCAGAAGAAGAGGTATTCAGGGTGAGAGGCAAATGAAGACAAGGATATTCAGTACTTACTGTATGCTAGGTACCAGGAAGGGAATGGAGAGAGCGCAGTGGTAAATGCTTAACAATTGGCACTCTGCACAAAAAAAAAAAAAAAAAAAAGTTAACATTTGCTCCATCACTTTATTATGTCTAGGCATTCAATAGACAATAAATCGAGCTGTGATCTGTGGCCATTGGCCAATTTACAAGGTGTAAATGCTCATACTGAAAATTCCACCTGATCTGGCTCAGGCACAGCCCTAGGTACTGGGGATGCAAATATAGAAATTAAACAGTCCCTAACTTCAAGGAATATAAGTTCTACACATATATGTAACTATGTAAATTCTATACACATATGTAGCTACAAATGTAACAGTCTTGTGAGCTACTCCTTAATTTGGTACCCATAGCCACAGGTTGGGTGACTGTTTCCTGAGGTTCAAGGTTGTACCATCCTTTAACGATTATAGCTGCGACCATCCTTTAAAGATTATAGCTCACAAGCCTTTCACTCAACTAGTTGAAAAAATTAACTATCAAAGGCATTCATTGATATGGCATATTGACAATAGTAGTTATAAAATGTTCCCCCATACACATAAAACCTGGTATGTACCCTCCCACAAATACACACAATGTAGAGAGAATGTTAGAAACTTAAGAATACTCTGGTGATGAGGCTCACACACAAGGCCAGGGCCTTTTTCTCTTACAGTATCATAGATTTAGATCTGAAAAGAATTCTAGAGGTCATCAAATCCTATTCCCTCAGCTTGCAAATGAAAACGTCAAGGTACAGTGACATTAAGTGACTTGCCTAGAGCCACACATCTAGAAAGTATCTGAGGCACATTTGAATTCAGGTCTTTCTGACTCCACATCAAACATTCTACTCATTGGGGTAGATTGGACACTGGATAGATTGTTATCTAGTTCCCCTGTTCCTCACAAGAAAGATACTTCTCCTGGGCAACCTACCCCACTCAACATTTGATGGCCAAGTATATAGCCAATACTATCTCCAGCTTCAGGTACAGCAGGAAACCTATATTCTTTTAGAAAGAACAAAGATCTATATGCTACAACTAGAAGAAACCTCCCTAGTTTTATTCCTACAAGCCCATAACACTGAGGCTTAGTCTCCAAAAAAAGGTTTGTTTTAATATGTAGCCATTTTTTCAACAACTCTTCCTGTCACATGGTTGGATACCCTTAGTGAATGATCCAGTACATTTCCCAAACTTTTATCCCTGTAGGTTAGGCTATACACAATGGCCAGTTGAACCCAAATCACCAAACAAGTCTGGCATTCAGGGTTGCCCAGTTGTTTTTTTAACTCTAACTTTCACTATAAGGTTTTATGGGACCAGCAGCAGACTCAATGATCCATTCACATTTTAAAAGGGGCTCATAGGTTTACACATATCATTGTCCCTGTAACGTGCTCCCTTAAATTTCCACATCTGTTGAAGTCTAAAAGGGCACTCACATCAGCTAATTTGAAAAGGGAAAGATTGCCGATCCTAAACACATTATTTTTCATTCATTTTTATAATTTTTGCTTTGTTATTTATTAGCACTTATAAAAGCAAGCACCCCAATATACACAGGAGGGCCTGCTTTCCCAAAAAGAAAGGCAACTTTCGAGGGATCAACAATCACTTTAATCAAGCACATGTATCATTCACTTACTTCCAGGGAAAAAGTCAGCACCCTGAACTTCAGAAAAAATATAAACAGAGAAATAAAGACTAACAGAAATGTTTCCAATTGTCTGATATAAGCAATACATCACAGGTCAAGAGATAGATCCAACTGACTATTATTTACATACATAGTTACCAGAGAGGGAAGCACCAACATATGGGTTTTCAAAGCCTGAGGGGCTCCTTAGCAGCTTCCCAGAGTCTCATCTGGCACACAAAGCTTCTTCCAAAAGCTAAGCCCCAAAGTAACATCTCACCCTCAGAGCATTTATACATTTTTCAGAGTCAGAGGGCATCACAACCCTTGAGAATCAGTGTCTCATTAGAAACTTAACAAAAGGTGTAGCCCTTCCTACGAAACTTCCCAGGTCCATTAATGAGTGGGAAGATCTTTAATCAATCAGATTCAATCAGAGACACTTGATTATACTAAAACAAAAACAGCAAAAGATCCTACTTTGCCTGCCATTACAGCATTGCAACCACTGTACTTTGTTGTTATAGACCTCTATTCACTGCAGTTCTAAATTTAGAGTCTGATGAATGGATTCAAATCCTGACTGCTACTTCCCACCTATGTGACTGAGCACATCACTTAATCTTTTTGGGTTTCACTTTCTTCTGTAAAGGGAGCTGGTTAGTGAGCTCTTAAGATACCTTCCACGTCTAAATCTCATCTTACGAACTAGGCAATTTCTAAGGTCTTCCAACTCTTATGTTCTATGAAATACATTGAAGGTTAAATAGGGAAAGCCTGGGAAGCTATGCATTCCGACTCTGTTTCCATGGGGAAATGCATTGTGGGAACCAAACAACTGACTTATAGAAGCACTTCTGAAGCACAGGTATTTGTAAGCGGGATATGGCCTGTACAAGATATTAATCTATCAATCAACATACATTTGTCCATTTTTCTCTGTGTGGAAGGAATTGTGTTAAGTCACTTTAGAGCTTATAGGGAGAATGCAAAGGAATAGAAAACATTTCCTCCCTTTGCCATGGTCTCCAACCTCTCCTAAGAGACCATAATAATTACAAAAATCTTATTATTTCTTCTGGTTTTGATGTGATTTCACCTTGCTCATTTACTATTTGCTGATTTGATTTTCTGCTCTTTTTTAGTGACAATTGTCTATTTCTACATTTAATTTTTTTCTCAATTACATATAAACAAAAACTTTTAACATTCATTTAACAAATTTTTGAGTTCCAAATTTTCTCCTCTTTTTCCCCTCCCTGCCTTGGGAAGGAAAACAATGAGATATAGATTGTACTTGAGCAGTCATGAAAAACATTTCTATATTAGCCATGTGACAAAGCGCAGACAAAAAACAAGAAAGTTTGGTGTTTTTCAAGTGTGCTGCAATCTGCATTGAGCCACTCTCTTCTTTTTGATCAGGTTGGCTAAATGTTTATTCATTTTGTTAGTCTTTTCAAAGAACCAGCTTTCTATGATCTTTCAAAACTGTCTATACACCACCTCACCTTCCTCCCCTTCTTGGGTCAACTCACTCCCCTTCATTTTAGATTTAATGTCTAAACCTCTGAACACTCCTCCCATCTCTAACTTCCCAGTTTCTGGGAACCAGCAGACTAGTAACCTGGGATGGTACAAAGTGGGGTGGGTAGGAGCAGCAGGAGGTGCGGGGGGAGGAAGGTGGAGTAGATTTGACTTTTCTCTATCTTGGGGTAGAGGGCTCAGGAGCAAAGGGTAGATTGGAACTGGGTGAGTGGGGAGAACTAATTCTTAGGAGGAAGAGGATGGGCTGTTGGGGTGAGAGGTATAGTGGTTGAGACTGGTAGGAGAGAGGAACTTAGAGACCAAGCAAGAGGACAGGAAACATCACTGGACATCTCTGAGCAATGTTGTTACTCAAGAGATTGTCTGTCATTGTCTCCTTCCTGTAAGGTTTGCACAAAATTTCCCCACCGAAGCTCAGATCTGAGCATGTCACTCCCTACTCAATAAAATCCCTGATTCCCTATTGCCTTTAGGATCAAATACAAAATCCTCTGATTCCCATTCAAGGTTCTTTATAACCTATTCCTGACTCCCTTCTTTCTAGTTTTCTTACACTCTCTGACATGTATGTATTCCTCCACCCAGTGACACTGGTGTCCTTGTATTTCTCAAACGAGACACTCCATTTCCCAACTATGACCATTTTCTTAGGCTGTGGTCAATGCCTGGATACTGTCTCCATTTATCACCACCTCCTGACTTTCTTTAAATCCCAAATAAAATCCCACCTTTTACAGGAAGCTTTTCTCAATCCCTATTCATTCTAGTGCCTTCCCTCTGTTAATTATTTCCTATTTCTCCTGTATATACCTCACTGTGTACATATTTGTGTGTTGTCTCCCCAGTTACACTGTGAGCTCCTTCAGGGCAGGGACTTTTACTTAGCCCTTAGCACAGTGCAATAATAGGATCTTAATAGATGCTTATTGACTGACTGATCACATTAAAAACAAAAATATAATCTGACATCAGACAACTGTAGAATAGAATATAGCTGGAAGAAACCTTAGATATTATCTAGTTCAATCTACTCATTTGACAGATAAGGAAACTGAGGACCAAGGGAGGAAAGAATTTGTCCAAGGTCTCACAGCTAATAGTGGCAAACAAACAGAAAAATAAAAGTTTTACCTATTTTTTTAACTCTAGATCCATGTTTCCTTCCTTAGAATGAGAAGACACAATTCATCCAAATAAGAGGAGGAGTAGGAATTATGCAGGGGGACATTAAAGGGAGCAGAGCCTTCCCATGGCCCAGAGCAGAGAAAGGAAGACAGATATAAGATGAGGAAGAAGATTTCAGGGAGGTAGATGTATCCATGGATGTATCCATGATCTTTGCCATGCACATCCTCCACTCCCATCACATTGGGAGAAATATTTTAGGACAATTCCCCCAATAGCCCTCTCTCTACCAGAGTGATAGGTAGGTGATGTAATGGATGGAGTTCAAGATCTGGAATCAGGAAGACCTGAGTTCATATGCAGCCCCTGACACTTATTAACTCTGTGACCCTGTGCAAATAGATTAATCTCTGTCTACCTCAGTTTTCTTACATGCGAATTTGAAACAATAATGAAACTTACCTTCCAGAGTTGTTTTAATCCTTCCCCTATCTTAAAGCATTATATAAATGTCAGTCATCATCATCACCGTCATTATTGGGTAGGATTATCAAAGACCAAAACTAAAAGAAAAAATGTGGCTCTAGCAGGACACATTAGAAAAAGGCAATTGTACTGACTAATAAATAGAGTGGTAGATCAGTGGAATAGATTAGGTACAAAATATATAAAAGGATCTAGTATTTGATAAACCCCAAAACTCAAGCTTTTGGGACAAACTCTTACTATCTGACAAAACTTCTGAGAAAACTGGAAAACCATGTGGTACCATCTAAGTAGAGGCCAACATCTTATACTGGATACCAAGATAAGGTCAAAACAGTACATGATTTAGACATCAAGGGTGATACTATAAGCAAATCAGGGGAGCATGGAATAGTTTACCTATAAAATATATGGATAAGGGAAGACTATAATTGAATAAGAGAGAATATTATGAGATGTAAATTGATGAATTTTGATTATATTAAATTAAAAAGATTTTGCCCAGACAAATTAAAAAACAATCAAGATTAGAAGGAAGGAAAGTAGAAAGCTGGAAAACCATCTTTACCACAAGTATTTCTGATAAAGGCTTCATTTCTCAAATATATAGAGAACTGAGTGAAATTTATAAAAATACAAGTCATTCTCCAAAAGATATGAACTGGTAGTTTTCAAATGAAGTAGTCAAAGCTAAATCTAGTCAAATGAAAAAATGCTCTAAATCACTATTGATTAAAGAAATGCAAATTAAACTACTCTGAGGTATTACCTCATGCCTATTAGATTGGCTAATATAACAAAAAAAAGGGAAGTGAAAAATATTGGAGGAAATGTGGGAAATGCATGCTGTTGGTGAAGCTATGAACTGATCCAACCGTTCTGGAGAGCAGTTTGAAACTATGCCCAAAGGGCAAGCAAACTGTGCATACCCTTTGACCCAGAAATACTGCTGCCATGTCTGTATCCAAAGAACTTTTAAAACAGAGCGGGGAATGACCTATTTATACAAAAATATTTGTAGCAGCCTTTTCCGTGGTGACAAAGAATTGGAAATTGAGGAGATGTCCATCAATTGGGGAATGCCCGAACAAGTTGTGTTATATGATTGTAATGGAATCCTGTTGTGCTATAACAGCAGGGTGCTCTCAGAAAAACCTAGAAAGATGTACATGAACAGAAGCGAAGTGAAGTAAGCAGAATCAAGAGAACACTGTACACTGTAACAGCAATATTGGATGATGCTCAGTTATGAATGACTTAGCTATTCTCAGCAATGCAATGATCCAAGGCAATTTCAAAGGACTCATGCTGAAAAATGCTATTTATTTCCAGGGAAATAACTGATAGTCTGAATGCAGATTGAAGCATATTATTTTTCACTTTTTAAATTTTTTTGTGGGGTTTTTTTTGGTCTGTGTTTTCTTTCGCAGTATGACTAATATGGAAATGTTTTGCATGATTGCCCATATGTAACCTATATCAAGTACTTACCACCTCAGGGAGGGGAAAGGGAAGAGAAGGAGAGAATTTGGAACTCAAAATTCTAAAATGTGAATATTAAAAATTGTTTTTACATGTAATTAAGAAAAATACAATATTATTTTTTAAAAGTACCTCTAAAAAAAAGTAGCTAGCACCATTTACTTTAATGGGTTAATGCTTCTCTCAGGAGTATTTACATTTAAAAAATTTAAGAATACAACCAGAGGAACAGATGGCCTAGAGAGTGAGTTTCTGGCCAGAGAGACCCAAGGACCATACTTTTTTCAAGGGAAGAAGGGAATGGAAGGGTTTGGGAACAGAGAGGTGGAGATGGGAAAGGCCTTAAACTAAAAATCAAGGACCATATCTGGGACCAAGCTGCCTCCTGTGTCTATGTTTTAGGTGGGATCTTTAAAGTTAACCTTTAAGATCTTTATGCAGCTTTAATGAATGGATGAAAAAAGCATTTATCGAACACTTTATGTAGAGCAGGCACTGTACTAAGAGCTGGAAGTACAAATACAAGCAAACAAGAACGTCTTTGTTTTCAGGAAACATTTTAAAATTTTATTTTATTTTTTCAGTTATGAAAAATCTATTTTTTCTTTCTCCCCCAACTCAGGGAAAAATACACATGGTCAAGCAAAACAAATTTCTCATTGGCCACATCTAAAAAATATCCCTTTCTTCCTGTACTTAGAATCCTTTACCTTTCTACCTGGAGATGAGTAGCATATTTCATCCATCACTGGCCCTCTGTATCCGTGGTGGGTTATTGAGTTTAAGTTTTTGTTTGAAAGTTGTTTACTGATACAAAGTTGTTAAATTGTTTTTCCTGGTTCTAGAATTTAGGGGAAGACTGCATTTGTAGGGGAGCGGTGGCCAGGGCAAGGGGTTCCGGACTGGGAAGGTAGGCAGAGTTGTAAATGACTGACATGTCCTTTCCAGTAATGGTAGTGTGGATTCTTTATTTTTCTCAGCGCTAGAGATAGGAAGGCGGAGTCAAGAATATCTTCAAGATATATGGGAAATCTCACTAATCTGAATCCAAGATCACAAGGGTGAGAGACTTTGAGCCCCAGTTAGAGGTAGAGCCTGGAGAGGAGGTGACCAGGAAGTATCTTCCTAGAATCTTATAAACACTGCTTAATTTCTTTATGATTTTGAAAAATCCCTCTCTCTCCTACCCCTACTCCCAACTCCATGCACTTTTTCTAATAGAGAATTTTAAATGGAGGGCAAAGGGGCAGAGGCAGATGGAAAATGAACCCTCTCTCCTGGGTCCACATCTCTACCCTCCTCCTCTCCTTGGCTTATAGACTCAGTGGAGATAGCACTGGAAGAAATCACCTAGTTCTAATCCATTTTACAGTTAAGGAGACTGAGGCCCAGTATGGTTGTGACCTTTACCCACGGGAAAGAGGACCCAGGTCTCATTGGGTGGGGAGTCAGGAAACCAGGGTTCTCACCCTGCCTATGTTACAAATTTGCTTCATGACTAAGAGACGCACTACTTCCTTTTTAAGCCCTCAATTTTTTTCTTTCCCAAATGGGAGGAAAGTGGGTGAGTCCCATGATCTTAAGGAGTTGCCAAATACAGGAAATCTATCTTAAATGAGAACTAACTTGGGAAATGTAGGGAAAGGTGCTAAAAAGAGAGCAAAGCATTTTGGTCCTAGAGAACAAATGGTGAACCATATTCTCTTTCTCTTTGTGGAAATGATGGGGAGGAGACAGTGATATCACAAATGGCTCTGGTGGGGGGTTGGTTTTGCTTAATTGCTTTTGTCATAGGTATGTTGTATATTATAGGTGTATGTGCAGGTATAGAGGGAAAGAGAAGAATTTCTATCCAGAAAGGACTGGAATTTTTTAAAAAGGCATCAACACATTTTCTTAAATTTAAGTTATTTATTACAAGGGATGACTTGGTGGGCAGGTAAGGAAAAGGTTCATTTCATTCAGAAATGAAGGTAATGTGGAAATGAAAGAGTAAATACACTTCTAAAAGAGGAGGAAGGAAGAAAGAGAAAGAGAATACTATTGTGCTATAAGAAATGATAAAGGGGACAGTTTCAGAGAAACCTGGGAATATTTGTATGAACTGATGCTGAGTACAGTTAGCAGGACCAGAACAATTTATATAATACTAATGTGAAGACAGATAATTTGGAAAGACTTAGGATCTCTGATCAACGCAACGACCAACCAAGACTCTAAAGGACCAGTGATGAAACTCCTGACAGGGATTACAAACTCAGGGTGCAGACTGAGACATGTTTTTTGGACATGGTCAAAGTGAGAATTTGTTTAGCTTGATTATGCATATTTGTTACAAATGTTCCCCCACCCCCACAAAGGGGAACTAATGAGAGAGAAAATAGATTTTTGTTCACTGAACAAAATTCAATTCAATTTAAAAAGGAAAAGTAAAATAGGGAAAGTAAAGGAAGAGAAAAGAAGAAAGAAAAAGGAAGAAGGAAAGGAAGGAGAAAGAAGAAGAGAGAAGGAAGAGAAAAAGAAAAAAGGAAAGAAAAGATAAAGAACTTTTACAAAGGTGAAATAAGCTAGTCTCTGGGGCCAAGTTAAGGGCCCAGAAAAAAACAAAACCTAACAAAAGAGAAAATACATACCTACTACTCCAAATGCCCTCTGCCACCATAAAGAAATAGGTGATGGCAACTTCTTCAGAAATAACTCTGGGACAAAGGTTGTAGTGGATAGGAGAGTGGGTTGAAAAACCAAACATGAGTGATCATTCTGATTTCCGCTCCAGGAGAAATCACTTCTGCCTTTTTGTCATTTCACAATGTGTGTATGTATGTTCAAAGTGATGATGTAAAAGAATTCATGGGAACCAACCAACTCTTGATCAGGGTGGGTACAAAGAGGAGACATGGGCACAAAGGCACATGCCACATCTGTTGCCTGCCAAGCCAAGGAGTTGGTTGGATGTGCCTGGGACCCAGAACCTACTTGACGCAGAGAGGACGGTGCCAATGGCTTCCTCAGTGAATGGTGAGTGTCCTGCCACCACTGATCTTGTCTTGTAGAACCTCTGTCCTAGATTCATGGCCATGGGGGCAGGGTTATCTGAAGGGATGGAGGGAATGGGGCTTGGGGAAGATAAGGAGCATCAAAGCATCCCTCTTGGTTCCTGGTGAATCTTCCCAGAAACCTTTATGTCTTGTGAATCTCTGGTCCAGATCACTGTTCAATTGTATCTGACTCTTCATAACTTCATGGACACCAGGACTCCAGGTTTTTTTATCCTCCGCTATCTCTCCAAGTCTTCTGGTCCAGGACCAATTTCTAAAAACAAGACTAGGGACAATTTCTTTGGAACTCAAAGGAATTCACTTTCTTTTCTGCTTTATTCTATTTTCCTATCTAAACCATTAAACCCTAGAGGTAACAGGGCAAGAATTCTGTTTTATTCTAAAATCTCAGGATGGGGAGTTAGTTTCTGTTAGTCTCTGTACTAGCTCATAGCTATACACCCTTCCTAATGCCCTATCCCTGTTGAGGGAGCTCCTCCGTGGTGCTGAATAGGGTATATGGTATATGGGATGACTGGCACAAAGACTAGGGGAACAAACTTTGAATGTGAAGGTCCAGTACATTGGGAAATCCCTGCTCCTCCATGCATTCCTCCTGAGTACACAATGTCCCCTTATCCACAGCCTGACCTATTCTAAGTGTGGCCACATAATTAGCTGGGGAGTTCTATGCCTCAGTTTCTCCACTCTTTTAGGCAGAGAAGATCAGGTGAGGCTATGCTTGTGTGTGGGGGTCACTGGCACTTAGGCAGATTGTGTGGTGGGGAGGGAGTGATGCTTAGAAAAGAAGAAGGAAGGAAAGAAGATGGAGGGGATAACTTTAAACTACTTTCCTCAATCATGGTAACTGTTTCCTGATCCCTCCCAGATAACATGAACCCCAGGCATTCAAGTCAAAGAAGCTATGGTTCCATCAGTTCCCCATACACACCAGGGCTACACCAAGAAATTCCAAAGTCAACCTACCTAAATGAGAAGATCCCAATTCCTGATACAAAACCAGTAGGTTCCTGGGAGTTGTTGGGCCTGGTGGTGGAAATACCTGGTGGTAGTACTCACCTTTTGTATCGTATAATTAAATGAAGTCACTTAGGATCAAACCATTTTTTTTTTACAATCTTCTGATCATGGCATATCTTCTGACCTGGTCCATAGCAGGTACTTAATAAATATTTGTTGACTGACTGCCTAGTATAATATCCTAGCATCAAAAGTCCCAAATAAATTGAGGCAAACTTTTCTTCTTCCAGTTTTAGAATCACAGAATGGGAAAGGACCATAAAAATCATTTAGATCAGGGGTTCTTAATAGTTTTTGATGTCTCAGAACCCTCTGACGGTCTGTAAAGCCCCATTATCCCTTCTCAGAAGATGATTTTTTAAATGCATGAAATAAAATGCATAGAATTGCAAGTACATCAAAATATCTTTATCAAAATATATATATTATTTTAAAAATACAAGTTCATGGACTCCAAGTTAAGAACCCCTGACCTAATGCAATCCTTCCCTGGTGGCCAATGTGAGAACTGAGCACCAGAGAGTGAAAGCAACTGGTCACATAGGGAATAGTAACGCTGGAATTCAAGCCCATGTTTTCTGACTCCAAAACCATAGTTCTTCCCACACAAAACCTCAGAGGTTGTGTGACCCAAGATCACCCAGAGAGTGACTACTTTCATTTATCTATCACTTGTCCAGAACCTTCACTACTAGTTCTCCCCAGACAGAGCCCTAGGTAGCATAAATGAAACTGACTTTTGGAGATGGCAGGAGAGGTTGAAGGGGGAAACAATTTCATGACTCAGTTTCCCCTACTATTAAAACCTGAGAAGATGAATTGCATGGTGAAATTGGCCCTCGGAGCATAAAGGAAGTAGAAAAATAAAAAGGAATAGGGGTAGAAGGAGCTGAAGTACGACCGAGCAATAGGTATGGCATAGCAGTTACACCAAGTCTCAGTTTCCTCAACTGTAAAATGGAGATCAACTACTTTTACTTCTTTTCTTAGAGGCAGCTAAGTAGCATGATAGAGCACAGTGTCTGTAGTCAGAAAGACCTGAGTTCAAATCTAACCTCAGATACTTATTAGCCATATGACCCTGGGACAAATCAATTAAACATTGTCTGCCTCAGTTTCCTTAACAATAAAGTGGAGATCACAACACCATCTGCCTCCAGGGCTGTTGTGAGGCTAATATTTGCTAAGGCTTAGCACAGCGAGTGTGACCAAGTTCCTTCATTTCCTGCCTCGTGGGGTAAAATAACCAACATTTCTAAAGCTAAGATCTACAAAGCACCTGATACAGATTCTTTCATTTGATCCTCTGAGGGGATTCATTATCAGTCCCATCTTACAAAATGCGCTCAGAGGAGTTAAAGCACCAACTCATGGGGAAGAGAAGTAACCATTATCACACCAAATGGTGTCAAAAACATAACCACGATTGCATGAAAATTCTTCACTCATAAGGGAAGTGAAACACAAATTGTAAAGAGGACAAATGTGAGCTGCTATTATTATTAGTTTAGATGGGAAGGAAAAAAGGGAAACCCTGGAGATGCCCATTTCCTCTTGTGTAAGAGACAAGCAGCAGTAGGTAGCCAAGAAAATTGACTTCATCAGGACAGATGCGTTTTGTTGATTCAGATGTAATGGATAGGATGTGGACCACATGATGAAGATATGACTCAACAAATCCTAACACAAATTTTCTTTAATTTGATAACTCCTTTCACCCCATTTCCTCCCCTTGCCAACCTCATGCACAGTCATCCTCAAGCTCTCTCCAGGATGCAGCTGGACTGATGGATACCAACGTCAGGAAGGGGCATGTGTGAGATACAAGAGTTCCATTCCATTCCACAAACACTCATGAAAACACCCACTGTGTGCCAAGTACCTCATCAGGCACTGGGGGAGCAATAACAGTCTAGTAGGTGCAATAGAAGGAAGCAAGAACACTCCTAAAGGAGTCCTACCATAAGACCTCTTGTTGTAGGGGAATTTGTAGACAGTCATTCAACAAGTATTTTCTAACTACTTGCTACATGGCCAGGTATTGTATTAAGCACTGGGGATACAAAAACTGTCCAGTCCTCTGCCTTCAAGGATCTTGGATTCTAGTAAATACAATTTTATGAATTGGGGGGACCTGTGTCTGGATCCAATCTCTGTGAGACATTAGGTTATTGATTTTGTCTCTTTTGACATTAGCCTCCTTGACTGTCAGACGAAAAGGGTGGAATGAGGGGATGGCTTTGATAGATATCTTTGATAGATAATCTCTACCTGGAAGTTGGGTGATAGATGACCTGACTTGTACAGGGGGTCCAGCTAGAAACAGACCTCTAGGACTGGCTTCTGGAGAGTGGAAGCCTTTGGGACCTAGGAAAGCAGATGAGGCTGAGGGTGGTGGGGAGAAGGATTTATTCCGTTGTTCCTTTCTACTCCCGTAGGGTAGATTCAGCTTCCGGAAGCTGTGGGCCTTCACAGGACCAGGATTCCTCATGAGCATAGCTTTTCTGGATCCTGGAAATATTGAATCTGACCTACAAGCTGGAGCTGCAGCTGGATTCAAAGTGAATGAGAGGAAGAAAAGGAATAAGGGTCACCCTGAATGGGTTTAGACACCCCCAGTATCAACCCGACCCTCCATAGCTGCCCCCCCACCCCAGTCTTTCTCTCTTGCAGGGATAGCATCTACCCTCAAGAAGAGTCCCCTGGGGTATTTATCCCTTCTTCCCCCAGCAATCCAGGGGCTGTGAGGCCCTGGTTACCCAAAGCTGCAGTCCCATGGTTAGTCTGGGCCTGTGGTTTGAGTTAGAGAGGAGGTCTCTCTCTTCCTCTCTGAACCTCAAGGACAGCAGGAAGGGGAACAAGTTCTCCGCCAAGGGGCTCAGCCAACTTAGTGGGGGGGTACCCAATGGTTGGGGGAGGCAAAAGGGAGTGGTTTCCCTTTTGGCTGAAACTGCTCTCTTGCTGTGTTCTCCTCAGCTGCTGTGGGTATTGTTCTGGGCCACTGTACTGGGCTTACTATGTCAACGCCTGGCTGCCCGTCTTGGGGTGGTGACTGGCAAGGACCTGGCAGAGATCTGCCATCTGTATTACCCCAAGGTGAGGAAAGAATGGGGAGGCAGAAAATCGCAGGAGCCTGCAATGTTAGCATTCAGCTAGGCCATCTTCATTTTAAAGACTTTTATGGGCAGCTAGGTGTTGCCATGTTAGACTTGGAGTGTATGCTGGAGTCAGAAAGATCTGAGTTTGAATCTTGCTAGCTATGTGACCCTGGAAAAAATCAATTAACCTCTGCTAGACAAAAGTTCTTTATCGGCAAAATGGGGATAATAGTAGTCCTTACCTTACAGGATAAGATTTATATTTAAATAATTAATTTAATTAATTAAAAATATCCTATTGTATAGTATATAAATAATTATATTCATATTAATTTAAATAAATAATTTGAATATTTAAAATTGGTATTTCAATGAAGAAACTGAATATCAAGGATGGAAAGTGACTATCCCAGAATAGAGGGGGCCAGGCCATGCCTGATTGAGGATTGGGAAGGAGAAGGAAAGTATAAATGGTAGATAGAATAAAGAAGCAGGACCATAGGTGTCTTAGCCAGAAAGATGCTGTTCTACAACATAGCTGTGCTTAGGAGTCCCTAAACCTGCATCCCCTCCTAAGATATTTCCCAGACTATCTATGTCCCCCTTTTCATGATTCTGCACATACTGCTTCTTCTGCCCCCACCCCCACCCTCACCCCCAGTGCCTCTCTTCTCCCATGTCCCCTATATGCCCTGGTGATATATCACTTCATTTCCCCTAGGAGACAAACTTAGCAAATAAACTCATTCACACTAGGCTGTTAGAGACTTACTGGATCATATCTTTCCAAAAGTAGTCACATTTTAAAAGCAGAGAGGAAGAGAGAACAATGTATTCCAAAGAGATGAATTACTAAGAGTGGAATTTCAGGGACTGAGAATGGGCCTCCAGGACCCTTTCAATCATATCTAGTAACCTCTCCTGCCACCCTGGCCCAAAGATATGTCCTGAATTCCCCGGAAGCCAGAAACACCTGAAGGAATACACCTAGGAAAGAGTCTCCTTGAACACATCCTCTCCAAACTCCTATCCATATCACCTTCTATAGCAAGATGCTCACAGAAATGGGAGGAAAAAAAAGACGAGTTCACCAAGGCTCAAAGATGAAGGAGGGTAATGGAAGGCACCTCCCCTGGTGGGAGAGCCCCCTCTAAGTCCTCTTTCCCCTCAGGTACCCCGGGTCCTGCTCTGGCTGGTTATGGAAATGGCGATCATCGGTTCGGACATGCAGGAGGTCATTGGCACAGCTATCGCCTTCAGCTTGCTCTCTGCTAGGAGGTAGTGACCCTAACACATATGATTAATAGCAGAGCATGGTGTGGTAGAAAGAACAGGACTCTCAGATCAGAAGACTTGGGTTTCACTCTGCCCTCTGATGCTCACTCAGTGGGTGGCACTGGACAAGTCACTTTCATTCTCTGATGTTAAATAAAAGGGGTAATAAGGTAATAGCACTGCTACCCCACAAAACCTGTCCTGAGCACAATGCTCACAGTAGAGGGCAGATACTGTCTTGATTGCATTTGATTGCCAGCTTAGCATGGTAAGTGGTACACAGGAAGAGCCTAATAATTGCTCTACACTCCTACTATCCATCCATCCATCTGTCCATCCTTCCATCCACCCTCTATCCATTTATCCATCCAAACTCTCTCTCTATATCTATCCATCTAGCATCTATCTATACAGCATCTATCTACCCACTCCTCTATCCATCCACCCATCATCTATCTATATATCTATCCATCCATCTACCCTCTCTCTATACATCTATCCACCCATCTACCATCTATCTATTTATCTACCCATCTCTCCATATACCTATCATCTACCTATCTATCCATCCATTCACCCACCACCTTTCTACTTTTCTATCCACTTATCCATCCATCCATCATCTATCTATAATTTTAGTGGATTGCAGAAACTTGCATTATTATTTTTCAAAAAGTGTTAGTTCAGCCCTACCTGCAACCCATCACCTAAATGTAGACAGTCTACAGCTTCTGCAGGGCCCTGAACGAAAGGCAATGACTCCTTCCTCCCCCAAGCCCAACCACCCTGTAAGTATGAGCAGCTAGGTGCCAGGAGTCAGGGCAGGCCTCTATCATGCTTTGAAAAAACAGGCAACTTTGAAAAAACATGCCAGCAGTGCTTTGGAAGTATGTATTCAAACAAGAAAGAGAAATGAAAGTGTTGGTAATGACTATAAGTTTATAATTATAGAATGATAGGGCAAAGAACCTTAGTAGGCCTTAAGGATTATCTTTACAGATAAGGAAATTGAGGCCCCAGGTTAGTTAAATGACTTGCCCCAGAATTCAAACCCAGATCCACTGACTCAAGATTCATTCCACTACAGCTTAATCACATAAGGTCTTAATTATTTCTCTAAGCTTTCCTATCTCACTTGATCTTCCTAACAACTTGGGGGGAGTGGGTAGGTGTTATTATTTTTATTTGACAAATGAGTAAACAGGCACAGGAAGGTTAAGTGAGCTGACACCCTAGGAACCCAACGTGATCTCCTCCTTCATTCCACCTGAGTAATGCAGAGAGGTCACGTCCTGAATCTCTCTGTCACAGATGGATTTTATTTCTACCAACAAAGACCCTGCACTTCCTTCATCTGCTTATAACCTCCTCTCACCCGTTCTCTCTCTGTGCCTTCCTCCTCCTTCTGACTATTCCTAGTCCGCACCATGATCTTGAATTTCTCTGTCCTTTCTACACCATTTCTCCGTACTCGCACAGATTATCACCCCTACTCGGACTTCACTTTCCTCCCTTCCCCATCTCAACCCTACAGCTAACCAGCTCAGCTCTAAAATGTCTTCTTCCCTCAAAGAAAGCCTTTTCAAGCTCTGGTCCTGCCTCGTTCCCCATCCAATACTTTTGCTCTGTTGATGTGCCACTGAATGGTTCTGTCTAGGGCAAGTCAGTCAACCAGATGGACTGGGTGGTCCTACAAATTAATGTCATCTAATGTCCGCTGGGCCCTCCCTACAGATAGAATAGTGAGAAATACTCTAGCACTTCTTAAGCACTTAAAACCAGAGATGGTGTCTGGGCCTACAAAGAAAGACAGGGTTTCTGCCTTCAACGAGCTCCTATTCTAATGGAGGATTTCAGAGGCTTCACCAATCTTAAGGAGAGACCTTGAGATGGAGCACTTATTAAGTGCTTACTGAATGCTAGATGTTGTGCTAAGTGCCAGGGATAGAAATACAAGCAAGACAGTATCTTTCCTCAAGGAAGTTACCTTCTCCTGAGAGAAAACAACACAGAGGGGACCTGGAAGGGGCAAGTGGAGATGTTCATGGTGTGGAGAGAGGGGGTAGGGTTGGGGATGTGGAAGCCTGGTTTGGGGCAAGAGAAGGCAGAGCTTATCTATCAAAGCCCAGTCCCAGGGCAGAGGGGAGGACCCAGTGGGAGAACAATGAATGACCAGAGGGGACCCATATGGTGGGGAGGCAACAAACTGGCCCTTCTACTAATCCTCTGCTCACAGAGATTGTTCCTAACCTTCTCTCCTCTCCTCAGACCTCCTCCTCCCTACCCAAGTTCCATCTCTCCCAGACCTTTTAACTGTGAACTTCATGTCATACTTTATTGAACAATACAGGCTATTATCTGGGAGCTCTGCCTTCTCTAAAGCTCAATCTGACATCACTCCCAGTCCCTCCTTCTTGACTGCAGTCTCTGACCAAAAAAAAAAAAATGCAATTCCTTGTCCTTGTCATGGCAAACCTATGTTTGTATGTGCCTCCAATCTCAGCAGATCATCCTCCACAATCATTCCCCGCCCATTCTTTCATCTTCAGTCTTTCCCTATCTCCTGGTTCTTTTCCCACTGTCTACAAATACAAATGCTCCTTAAGGGCAGAGACAATTTTATTTTTCTTTTCATATTTCCAGTGCCTAACACAGAACATGCTTAACAGATGTTTATCAAGTGATTGAGTGATCCAGGCTTCAAAGCTATAGGGTGGTGCACAGGGGACTGCAGGCGGTATTCCTCTCTCTCTTGACTGCATTTCTTTGGGGCATTTTTTTCTTATCCTATAGCATATACACGTATTCTCCAATGGCCTTTCCCACGCTAAGACCCCACTCTCCTGTCCCATGGGCCCTTGGGAAACCACTTCTAAGGGAGACTGGGTGCCATATCTGGGTCAGGACTCTATCCTGCCAATGATACCTATCTGGTTGCAGGATTCCCCTCTGGGGTGGTGTGCTTATCACCATTGTGGACTCGCTGTTCTTCCTTTTCCTGGATAATTATGGTGAGTTTTGGAGGGGACACCAGAGACCAGCTAAAACTATCAGAGGAGACCAAGATCTTTTCTGTCCAAGCAACCGTAGGGGAGGGAGGAAAGCAACATATTTTCCCAGATACCAGATCTTAGATGTATTGACCACTTCTGAGAGTTTTTTCTTTTTAATGTTCTAGATGCTCTCTGGGTGACATATCCCCACTAACATTCTGTGATGCTATGAGTCTATGTTTTAAACTACAAAGCTAACACTCTATGAGAAAATCCTATCTGAAAAGTCCCCACAGTAAAGGTGGGAGCCACAGGATCAGGAAGGCTATGGAGTCCAGTTCCCCAGAGTCCTTTAAGTAGGAGAGACCTCTCTGTTTGGGCAGGGAAAAGAGATGTCCCAGAAGGGGTAGATGTATTGAATGCCTCTTTCTCCTCACCTTCTTCCCCCAAGGGCTGCGGAAGTTGGAAGCTTTCTTTGGGTTCCTCATCACCATCATGGCTCTGACCTTTGGCTATGAGGTGAGACACTAGCAGCATGCCAGCCTCCCTCATCTCCCCTGAATACCACCTCCCCTCCCCATCTCCTCAGTCTAAGTCCTTGGAAGAGCATGATAGAGTAAAAAGAGCACTAGATTTGGACATAAAGGACCCAAGTTCAATCCTGGGTCTGGAACTTACAAACTGTAACTCAGATGCAAATCACTTTCCCTCTGAGTCTCATTTCCTTCTCTGTAAGAAGGACAGATGAGGCCTCTTCTAGCTCAAAATCTAATCCTGTGAGCTACTCTGGGTGGGGAGGGGTGGGCGCCACTTTGAAGCTGAGCAGGAAAGACTCACTGTGATATGACCCCTCTTCCTTTCCCCTCTTTCAGTACGTGGTGGCAAAGCCAGACCAAGGGGCATTGCTCAAGGGACTATTTCTGCCCTCCTGCTCAGGCTGCAGCCAGTTTGAGCTCCTGCAGGCGGTAGGCATTGTGGGAGCTATCATCATGCCCCACAACATCTACTTACACTCTGCTCTGGTCAAGGTGAGAGAGAAGAGGAAAGAAGGGAAAGAATGGAGGGGTGGGGAAGGGATGACCTTGGGAGAAGCTGGGAACCTTTCTTTGAGCCACAGTCCTCTGATCCCATCCCTGGCAGTGTCCTGTCCCCACATCTCAGGCTCCTCCATCTTTGCCCCTCCATCTCTGGTCTTATACTGTCCCCACATTTCTGACTCCTCCATTCCTGCACCTAAATCTTTGACCGTCTCCCTTCAGTATGTAAGGATAGATCAATACCTTGGGATTTCTAAATGGAGATAGGACTGAGGAACTAGGAGGATCCAACTCAGGGATTCTCTGAGGAGTAGAGTGCCTACCTGAAAGTCCTCCCTGTCTTATCCCCCAGTCCAGAGGGATCGATCGTTCCCAAAGACAAGAAATTCGAGAAGCCAACATGTATTTCCTGATAGAGGCTTCCATCGCTCTCTTTGTCTCCTTCCTCATCAACCTGTTTGTCATGGCGGTCTTTGGCCAGGCCTTCTACCAACATACCAACCAGACTGTGGTGAGGAATCCAGGAAATCTCATCCCTCACCCACTCTCTGGTCTTGGAAACTCACTGGGTTTCCATGGGATCCTTTGCCCTTGAACCCCCTCCCCATTCTCAAGATTCTGACTCTGAGCTGCTACTCCCCCCACCCACCCACCCACTTTGGCTTGGGTTTGGCATCTGTCTCTCCATCAAATCTCATTCAACAAATAGTATTAACCACCTTCCACCAGATTTAAAATGGCAGCCCTTGTCCTCAAGCCTCTTGAGTCTGCACGTACACAGGAAAGAATGCTTAGACCAAGGAGTAGAAAACTTTGGTACTTGTCCAGACTCTGACACTAAGGAGTTAATGGACCTTGGCCAAGCCCCCTCTCCTCCCCAAGCTCCTTCACTGAACTCTTCTCTGCAATAAGGGAGTTAAACCAGGTGATCCCTGAAGATCCAGCTCGATCGTTCTGGGCTGATGCTTTCTCTGCTCTTGTCTCTACACCCACAGCATGATATATGTGTCAATGGGAGTCTCTCTTCTTACGCCTCCTATCTCAAGGATGACCAGCCTGTGACTGCAGACATTTACCAGGGGGTGAGCTTGCCCTGGACTCTGGGGCCCCTCTTCCCCTTTTCTCAGCCCAAATTCTCCCAAGGCAGGGCAGGAACCTCCTGGCTTGAATGGGGCAGTCATTAGACTCTGAGGAGGGAAAAGAGGGACCTATTTGAGATCTGCCTGGACCAACCCTTAAACATCAGTGATATTCTGCTCGAGGGTGGGGCCCCTGGTTACCCAGCTATCTCCTAGCTCACTGGAATGGTTCTGAGGAGGGCACTATTCAGGTTGGACAGGCCCCCCAACAGACCCTTCTTCTTTAGGGTGTGATTCTTGGCTGCTTCTTTGGTCCTGCTGTCCTCTACATCTGGGCTGTGGGCATTCTGGCAGCCGGTCAGAGCTCCACCATGACAGGCACCTATGCTGGACAGTTTGTGATGGAGGTGTGTGAGCTTCCAAAGAGGAAGTGGAGCCTCACTGGGGGTGGACAGGGAGTGGAGAGGTTTTGTGGGAGGCTAGGAGGGTTAGTATCTCCACTACTAGGAGCCTGG
Organism: Potorous gilbertii; assembly: GCA_028658325.1. Classification (NCBI taxonomy): domain Eukaryota; kingdom Metazoa; phylum Chordata; class Mammalia; order Diprotodontia; family Potoroidae; genus Potorous; species Potorous gilbertii. The sequence goes on from CM053771.1 coordinate 493,220,891, forward strand.
AGGGACTTCTCCCTGGGGGGATGGGGGAAGTTGATGCCTATCTCCCTTCCTCACCATTTGTCAAGAAGAGTGGTTAACACTCTAGGCTGCTCTCCCATCTGGAGACCAGGTTAGTCCCTTCTGGAATGCCTCTCACCTACTTCTATACCTCTGCAACTGAGACTCCCATCTCATAGAAAGCCAGAGAATATCAGAGTTGGCAGGAACCTTAGAAAGTATCAAGGTTCTAGTCCAAACCTTGCATTTTACTGGTGAGAAACAGAAGGACCCAAAGTCAAGGGAACCTCCCTCAACTCCCCACAAGGGGAAGCTGAGAGGCTGAGAGAATGGTTAGGAATGGAAGCCAATGTACTGGGTCCAGATTGCAGGGTTTCCTTCAGTCCCCCTTGAGGTCCCAGACATCCAGTTCCCCTCCCCCAACTCCCAGGGCTTCTTGAAGCTCCGCTGGTCCCGGTTTGCTCGAGTGCTCTTCACCCGCTCCTGTGCCATCCTCCCCACCATCCTGGTAGCCATCTTCAGAGATATACAAGACTTGTCTGGTTTGAATGACTTGCTAAACGTACTACAGAGCCTGCTGGTAAGAGAGCTCACCAGCTCACAGAAGGGGGCCTTGACCTGGGGTTGGGGTAAAGCCCTTCTGCCTTCTTGCCTCCCTCTGCCCTCCCCTGACACCTCTGATTGATGGACGGGCCAGACAAAGGCTCACTCCCAGAATCCTCAGCCTCCCTCCTCATTTCTCCCTCAGCTCCCGTTTGCTGTGTTTCCCATCCTCACCTTCACCAGCATGCCTACTGTCATGCAGGAGTTCGCCAATGGCTTGTAAGTGCTCTCAGGACTATTGTAGTAACAGAAGTCATATCAGTAATAGCAGTAGCAGTAGTAGTAGTAGCAGCAGCAGTAGTAATAGTGCTAGTAGTGATAGTAGCGATAACAACTGGCATTTACATAGCACCTAAGCTTTACAAAGCACTTTACAGTGTCATCTCACTTGAGCCTTACAATAGCTCAGGGAGATCGGTGCTAGTACTATCTCCATTTTTCAGATGAGGAAAAAACTTAAGAGGGTACCCAGGGTCCCAAAGCTCCCTAAGTAGCGGAGGTAGGTCTTCCAGAACCGAGGCCCAGCCCTTGATCCCATTGTCCATACCTCCCAGGCACAAGAAATATCCAACAAAAGGGAAGCCTAGCCAGAGGTCATTCTCTAATTAGGGCCAGGCCCTTGGGGGAGGGGATGGAGAAGAGAGAGGGTAGAATGCTCTGTTCTGGCCATCCAAAGCGGGTAATGGACTTCGGAGGAGAGGTGAGGAGCCAGACCTAGCTTTATTCTGGGACCCAGAAGAGGATGTCTCCCCTATCTACCCTCCAGGATATGCAAAATCATCACATTCCTCATCATGGGCCTGGTCTGTACCATCAACGCCTACTTTGTAATCAGTTACCTGGAAGGGCTGTCGCATCCCGGATACTATGGGCTGGTAGCTGTGCTGGCTGTTGCCTACCTTGCCCTCTTCTTCTACCTGGTGAAGGGGGAAGGGGCGGCCTGGGAGACTGGGGAGGGGAGATCTGACAGGTGGAGAAGGAAAGGGACTGAGAGAGGGTGAGATGAAGGCCTCAACAGCACTGAGGCTTCAGAAGCAGGGATTCAGAGTGCCCTGAAAGGTCAGGAAAACACATGCGGGGGTTCCCAGACAAGCATTTATTAAACACCTACTACTTGCCGGGGCAGTGCTAAACACTTCCCATACAAAGAAAGGCCAACAATCCCTGCTCTCTAGGAGCACACTCACAATGTAAGGGGACCACTGGCAAACTGCTCAGTACAAACGAGATATACACAAGATAAACTGGAAATAATCTCAGAGGAAAGGACTGAGTGGGACTGAGGAGGGAGGACTGGGAAAGGAGAGGACATCGGACTGGGAAGGGACGTCTGCCTCCCAATTCTGATGTTCCTCGTGCCTCTCCTCAAACCTAGATGTGGATCTGCTGCATCGCCCACGGAGCTGTTGTCCTGATGCACCGTTCTCACCAGCAGTTCCTCTACGGACTCCCAGAAAAAGAGAAGGAGGAGGGGCATCTCACCAGCTGAGACCCCGGAACCAGGGGAGGACGGGGGAGTCCCACCTGCCTAACCGCTGGAAAACTCGGCTTGGGACGCCTCACATAAGGCCAGGGTTAACCACAGGGCCAAGTCTTAGGAGTGGAAAGGGAGTGGGTCCCAGGTCCAGGGACCCCTTCGGCCTTGAACTTCAGGACGCGGAGTGAATGAGAGGGCAGGGGAGCGAGAGGTCTGAAGCCGCGGCTAACCCAGGAGTCTCTCAAACTCTGGGATCACTGGGGTCCTTTAATTCTTGCCTACATCTTGGCAGAGGGCTGGGATCCCGGGTCGCCCCCTCGCCTCCCGCAGCTCTGCCCATTTGCCGGGCGGGCACGCCGAGCTACGGTCCACGCCCCAGCCGGGAGCCCTTGCCTTCCGGGCTCGGGTCAGCGGTCACCTCCCCGGGAAAGGCCGGGCGTCCGTAACTCCCACGCCTCAAGTCCCTCCCGTCTGCTCCCACGAGGGGCAGCTGGGGGCGCTCCCCAAGGGGCCCGCGCGCGATCAGCAGGGTCAGCCCCGGCTGGGGAGAGGCGCCCCCAACTCTCCTTTAACAGGACTGGGGAGGCCGGGGGAAGCCCCAGGCACGGGCTGGGACTCCCCCTCCCTCCCCTACGCCCAGCGCCCGAGTGGCTCTTTACCGACGGTCCCTGAGCGGTTTCAAGGCTCCCCCAGCTCCCTCCTCCCTCTGCCTCCCGCCTCCACTCGCTGAAGTCTGGAGAACGGGCCCGGGGTGGGAAGGAGGAACGTGGCCTGGGGGCGCTGCATTCCAGGGCCCGGGGCTTTCTGGAGACTGAGGTGCGTGAGGAATGGGGGCACCCAGGCCGCCCATCTCCAGGGAGCCCCCAAGTCCGGCTGTCCGTACCCGCTTCGGGGCTGGGGCGCTTGTTTTTGAGAAGAATTTCCTCTTTCTTAAAAGGGCGACGGCTTAGATGGGGCCCTACAGAGTAGGAGAGATGGGGCGTGGTGCAGGGAGAGGAGGTGAAGGAAAGGGAAGGGGGGATGGGATGGGTGGGGAGGGGACCGACCACCGCCCGCCTCTTCGCCCTCTCCCCCATAAATCGATGCCACACTTCCCGAATGTTTGTGTCATGTTTTTTACGTGGTACAGTCGGCTAATCGGTATTTATGTTCCCGGCTTTCCCTGGGAAGTTACGTCAGAAGTACTTAAGTGAAAGGGCGAGGACCCCGAACCTGCTTCCTTTGACCGTAGTCTTTATTCAAGCCGCCAGAGACTCCCACCTAGTTGTACAGGGGAGCCTGGAGCCGGAAAGACGAGTTCAAGTCCGACCTCAGTCACTAGCTATGTGACCCGTTGGCAGGTCACTTTACCTCCGCCTGCCTCGGTGGCCTCCACTGTGAAATGGGGACAGAAACTCGTAGAGTTGCTGAGGGAACCAAATGGGGTACGAATTTGTAAAGTGGTAGCACGCCGTAGGCGCTGGTAGAGATGCTCATTCCCCTTCCTGCCCCCGAATTTGCCCCTTCTACGTTACCGCTGTCCAAGGTCACCCAGGTTCCCAGCCTCAGGGTTATCTTCTACCCTTCCCTCTCCCTCCTTCCCACCACGAACCACAAGTACCCAAGGCAGATTGATTCTAACTCCATGTGACCACCCTAACTGAGACTCTAATCACCTCTGGACCAGATCACTGCAATAGTCTCCCAATTGGCAGCTGTCCTATCTTCACATTCCCCAATACATCCTCGGTATAGGTGCCAGATTAGTCGTAAAACACAGCGTGTGACCGTGTCACCGACCCACCCCCACCCCCACCCGAGCTCAAGAACGTTCTATCGCTCCCTGCTGCCTATAGGATAAAATGCAAACTTTTCAGTGTACCTGTTAAGTCCTATACATCTGCCTACGGCATCTACCAGGCTCACTTCTTTAATATTTCTCCCCTTTTGAATTCCGGGCAAACTAGTCTCCTGGTTCTCCTTGTAATGCAGCATTCCATCTTCGCTTTTCACAGGCTGTCACCCCACCCCCGGGCCAGAATGCTCTCCCTCCTCCTATCCGTCTCCTGAGTCCTTCACTTTCTGAGGCAGAGCTATTGACTACTCCTATTGGAAGCCTCCCTGACTCCAGAGAGTTGTTACTCCTCCCTCTCTTTCTCAGATTAGCTGTATGTATTAGCCTCTACATGTACATAGAATTTCCTCCCAAAAGAATGCAAATTCCTTTTTCAAGGCAAAGACCCGATTTTATTTTGCCTTCATAGTCCCCAGGCTCTAGCAGAGTGCCTCTTATGTGTCATGGGAGGGACTGAAATGTTTGTCGAAATTAATTAACTTCAGTTGAGGAATTGGAACAGTAAAAGCTCTTTTCTTCACCAGGGAGATGAACCAAAACAGGGAAACTGAGGCACAAATGAAGAACTAGCTGAGAGGGCCAAGAAGCCTGATATTCATTCCACCCTGTGGCTCCTAAATAAAGATTTGGTCCATAGGATGAAGCCTGGGGGAGGGGGGAGAGCTCTTTGGAATTGAGCTCTTTGGGGACTAATCAGTTTGCAGAAGTTGCCAGCATTCTCCTCTCCAGTAATAAAGGTAGTTCAGATCTGTAAAGTCAGTTAATTTGCACAGTGATTTTACATGCATTTTTAATTCGATTCTCACAACAATTTGGTGAGACAGATGCTACTATTAGTCTCTCCCCCCATTCTGCAGTGAGGAAACAGAGGTTCCAAGGAGTTGTGACTTGCTTGTAACTACAGGAGGATTCCAACTCAGTTCTTCCTGATGCCAAGTCCTGCACTCTATGGCCCAGGCCAGGATGATTCAGGAACCTCCCAAATCAAGGATGGCCAACAGCTGACTTTCCTGGAACTTTCTCTCTGTTTCCTTCCTTCTTCCTTACTTCTCTCCCTCCCCAAATCCATCCCAGTCCCTGGAGACAGGATAGAACCAGAGCAACTTTTTATTTGTCTAAATCTGAATAAAAATACAAAAACCAAATGACAGTCAAAAAAAAAAACCACACAACCCAACAAAGAGCAACATTCAGCATGTAGGTAGGAGATAAATATCATCAATTACCTTGGAGCATCATTGTCTTCCTTCCACTAGTCTTCTCTCAATTCCCCTTCTTCTCTTTAATTAAACAGGTCCCCGGAGTAACCTCTTACCCGCTAATGACTCAATGGCCTGCCCCTTTGTTCAGCTAGAAAATGGGTTGTTACAGGTTGATGTTCCACTTTCTCTTTACTTTTGATCCCCTAGGGGATCCCCAGTCCCTGCACCCCCTTCCACAGTTCTAGAGGGAGGGTGGTGTAGAGATCAGAATTAATCTCTAAAGCCAGGAAGAGTCTCTGACACATACCTGACTGTGTGACTGTGGGCAAGTCACTTTTCCTAAGATTATGTTTCAGAGAAGGTGCCAAACTGCATTGATGAAAAGGAATTTCTTCATCGAGGAATTCCTCATACAGCACCCAGTCACTTTATCTATCATTCAAGCTCTACAAAGCAGTTTCTTCATTAACATCCAGGAATCCTAAGCAAAGTCTTTGTGATCCATTTCCTTAATATAAACATATTGTTTTCATTATATTTTACATATTTATTAATACAATATTTATATATTTTATATATATTAAATATAACCAGTCTCATCAATAGCCACAATTTCCCTGTCTCCTAGATTAATCAGAGCCAGCCATTAGTGTGATTGATTAGGGGAGAAAAGATTTGAATTCTAGGTGTCTTCTTGGTTCCAAGCCCAGTGGTTTGTTCACTGCGCCACCCAGCGGCCCATAGTACTTGCATGGGGGTTGCTATTTCTGTCTCTTTACTAACACTTGATTAGAATGTCACTGCTACTCAGAGCTCATCTTTTCAGAGATGCAGAACCAGAAAGACATTAGATGTCATCAGGTCCAACTCATACCTGAACAGGAAGCCCCGCTTCAGCAGCCCCAATAAGTGAATGGCTAGTCTCTGCTCAAACCCTCATGAGGATGGGGATTTCTACCTATATCCTCCTCATTTAACAGATATATGCCATATCCTTTGCTTCCTCCTCCAACCCCCACCCCAGGTCAGCCGAAGTACAAACTGTACACCTCTAAGAGCCTGGTGAAGTGAAAAAGTCCTGTATTTCCAGTAAAAAGATATGGGTTTGAATCCCGACACTACTACCTATCAATTGGACAAATCCCAGTGAGGAAGTTGGAGCAGGTGAGCCTTAAACTCCCTTCCAGTTCTGATACTACTCCATCCCTGTTGGTGTCCCTGAGACTAGGAGGAGGAGGAGAAAGTGAGGTTGGTGACCTGAACAGCCCTCCCTCACTCAAAACAAAGTCAAGTGCAAGTGATGTCATCATTTCTCTGATGTCATGGTCTTCTTCAAAAACCAAGGATGAACACAGCAACCCTGTGACCAGGGAGGTAGGCACCCTGCTTCAATAATAGATAGGCATGCTGGAGACGAATTGTCTTTGATCTCCCCTACAAAACTCTCCCGCCCCTTACCTGAGGACTTCATCCAAGGCAAATGCCTCAGGCAGCCCCCACAGTGAATGCCTCCCAGAGCCCCCCTGCCCTGTTTTACTTTCAGATCATGAAGAAGCTCTCCAGGGGGCAAGGAACCCCTAAAAATATAATCTGGGGCAGTTAGATGGTGCTCTGGGTAGAGTGCAGGAAGACCTGAGTTCAAATCTAGCCTCAGACTCTTACTAGCTGTGTGACCCTGGGCAAGTCACTTCACCTTGTTTGCCTCAGTTTCCTCATCTGTAAAAATAGGCTGGAGAAGGAAATGGCACGCCACTCCAGTACCTTTGCCAAGAAAATCCCAGACGGGGTTCAGGAAGTCTGATACTATTTGAAAAGACTCAACAAAAACAACAATAGACGAAGATTGTCTCTATTAGAGACAATTCGAGATCTAGAACGCAGGAGAAAAACTAGGAATGAATATGTAGCGGGGAGCTAGGTGGCATCATAGTGCACAGAGAGCCTGGCCTGAAGTAAGAAGACTCATTTTCCTGAGTTCAAATTCGGCCTCAGACACTTACTGGTTGTGTGACTCTGGGCAAGTCACTTAACCATGTTTGCCTTGGTTTCCCCATCTGTAAAATGAGCTGGAGAAGGAAATGCAAGTCACTCCAGAATCTTTGCAATGGAATCACAAGGAATCAGAAACGACTGAAAAAACAACTGAATCAGAAGATATAATCCATAAGATAGAAGACATACACTCACCCAAGGCAAACAGCTCTGAGACAGACTTTCAAATTCTGAACTGGTGACACTGGTGGAAAGCACTGTAAAGTGCCATTAAACGTGAGTTATTATTATCATTTATTATTATATGAACAGATGTTCAGTACTAATTAACAGCAGCTTGAACATTTCTTGGGAGTTAGGGAGGCCCCAGGGGCTCCATGCTGGCGGTATCAATACAGTCCTCACATAACTAGTGTATTATATTACAGTATTTAATATATTATAATATAAAGTAATTACTATATTATAGTATTTACATTTTATTCCTTCTATTTATTTTATTCTTTTTTAAACTTTAAAAAATATTGAGTTCCGAATTCTCTCCCTCCCTCCAGGTCCTCTCCCACCCACTGAGAAAGCAAGCAGTAAGATACCTACTCGTGTATTATATGTTAAATCAACGTATTGAATAGTATGGCTTGAGTGGCTAGTATGCCTCGGCCTCAGTCTTCCTGCCAGGAAGTTGGAAAATATTTGTAGCCCAAATTGGGTTCGATAGGCTGGAGGCATTCCTGGAACCTACGGGGACGGAGAAACCCTAGGTTCTAATCTCAATGGTTAAATTTTGCTTTAACTGTGTGCCCTTGGGCCAATCTAGGTCTCAGTTTCCTTATCAGGAAAATGGGAATAACCACACCTGCCGAGGGCTGGGGAGGAGTTTGGGTGGGGAGGAATGCTTGGTAGGAGAAAAGAAAGCCTTACTTAACCATAGTAAGACTATCTTCAGTACTTTGGGTCCAGCCCCGAGATGGCTGGATTTGATTCGGCTGAAGCCCGAGTAACGATTAAATTCCGCCTCTACACTCCATCAGGCCCGGAACCACCTACCCAAAAGAGGGAGGAAGCGTGAATCTGGAGTCCTGGTTACTCGGAAGTCATCGCCCTTTTAAGGGGGAACCTTGAAACGGCGCCCGGGTTCCATGTTTGTATCCGCCTCGCGGGGAGGAAACTCCATGTTGTAACAAAGTTTCCTCCGCGCCCCCTCCCTCCCCCCATTTTTTTCTCCCTCCCCCCGCGAGCCTCCCCCCTCCTCCTTATTTCCTGGGGATCCCTTCCTCCCTCCCTCTCCCCTCCCCCCCCGCGCCCCCATTCCGGCCCGAGCTGGGGGGGGGGCCGGGCGCCGGGGGCAGAGTCCGGCCCAATCCCGCCTGGCCCCATGGACAGCTCGGCCGTCATCACTCAGATTAGCAAGGAAGAGGCGCGGAGCCCGCTGCGGGGGAAAGGTAGACGGGCCGGCGGGGCTGGGGGAGGGGAGGGGAAGGGGTGCAAGGCTGGAGGACGAAGGGTGCAGGGCTGGAGGAGGCGAGCAGGGAGCGGGGTGCCCTGGCCGGCCGCACGCCGAAGGGCCGCTCGCTCGCCTTCGCTCCCCGTCCCATCTCTCCTGGACGATCTCAAAGCACCCTGTAGTGCTTGGAGAGGGGAGTTGGAACTGCCAGCTCGGGACGCGGGGCGGGGTCTCTCTTCTTTGGCGCTCTTGCTGAGCCGCGGAGGGGAAACTGAGGCTGGCAAGTGGAGGGTGGCGGGGGGGCTGAGGCTAGGAGCTCCTCTTCCGTGTCACCCCACCCCCACCCCGGGAGTCTGGGAAGGGGCCCCTGGGAAGTAACTGGCTGCGCCTGGGGGATTGCATATTTGGGGGTTAGGAGGGGGCGATCCGGGCCACCCAGACTCCACCCCCTTCCGAGCCGGGTGTCAGGTTGGGGTGGTGACGAAGAGGGGGTGTATGCTGTGGCTTGGAGAGTGAGGAGGGGACGGCACTTGGCTAGTGATCTAAGAATGAGTCGGGGTGGAGTGGGGAGGAGGGGGTGCTCCTCCCTGTTCCTTCCCCTCACTTCTGGACTCGAGCATTGATTCCAAGCACAGTCACCCACCTTAGCCTGAAGCAGATTTCATAGCACCCTAGCCCGGGGAGATGAGGAAGCGGGGAGGGATCAGGCAGTCAGGAACCTAGGCATGTGTGTGCACATTTTGGGGGGGCTACTCCCTCTGAGCCTACGCGGCACACACAGAGGGACGTCACTTGTTTTCAAAGCCTGCCCCCCCCCCAGCTTTCTGTCACTCCCCAGCAGGCTTGCTGTGAGCACCCTTCTAGGCGCACATAGCATCCAAGGGGGAGCTCCCTACAGTGACTTGGTACCCCAACTGCACTGAAATTGACGTGGTCGAGAGTGCTCCCGTGATTCATCTAACTTCCTTATTATCCAACTACAGGGGCTCCCGAAGTTCGGTGAGCTAGGGGGGCAGGAGGTTAAAGCTGCCTCCGGCCTCGGGGAGGGGAGGGTGAAGGGACAGGGACGGGGACGCGTCAGTCCAGATGGTGTGGGACGAAGCACAGGCTCACCAGTGTGTCTGGCTGCTCTCCTGACTCCCCCCAGTGCCAGCTGGCGCCGTGGACGTTGAACCCTAATTTCCAGAGGGAGGAGCTAGAAGACAGGAAGGGAGTTGGTGGGAGGTATTAGCTAGACTGCAGGGACTCCCTAGATCTAAGGGTCTGTGCCCAAGGCCTGAGCGAAGTGTGTATGTGTGTGTTCGTATGTGCACACACGTGTGACTGTGTGTGTGTGTGTGTGTGTGTGTGTGTGTGTGTGTGTCTGTAGTGGCAGAGATTTCCAGCTGGACATTTCTGTGTCCTAAAAGAGAAAGAGCCTGTCCTAGGATAGGGAAAAGAACACAGATCTGAGTTCAAATTCTCCCTTTGCTGTTTACCAACTTTTTGATGCTTGGGCAAATCGTTCTCTGAACCTGTTTCTTCACCTGTAAGAGGTGGTTGACCTAACGTGCAGAGCTACAGCTTTTTGGACCTGGCATCTTTGTTCATTGGTTTTGGGTTCTGCTTACTTGTGAAAAGCCAAGACTTGGTTTTTTCTCCTTCGGTTTTTAATTTAAAGGGGAGGAGTTTAGCAATAGTGATGCCAAAAAAGCAGAGGGCCATAGTAACATTTTTTTAATGCTATGGGAACAGGATGTTCAAAGGGGAGCAGAGTACAATTTTGAAAGTAATATGTAGAATGTTATATACTTTTTAAAAAGGCAGTGAAATGGAGATTCACAGTTTCAAATAGAATCTTTTTGGTTTCTGCCCTTTTCTAATATTTAAGAATAATTTTTTTAATGAGGTATTTGGATTTTGATTTGAGGGCCTCAGGGTCCCTTCTGACTTCAAATCTTTTGATCTTGTGGCATAATGGTACTTCTCTGGGGTCAGCCAGTCTTAGGGTCATAAACCCCTGTGTCTGGCATCTTGATTTAAATTTAAATTCGTTTTTGTTTTTTTTTCCTCACAAACTCAAGTCACCAACATAGACATTTCAGTATAGACTAATGAAAGGGGATAGTGTATAAATTGTGTACCTTGTATGTTCATTTTTTAACTTAAACTTAAGAAGGTAGTAATAAAATTGCCCTGTGTTTCCCTTCTGAACCTTTTTTGCTTTGAATGTTTTACTGAGTCTTTTCTTTCTTTTAGCACTTCTGTCACATACACTAAGCTACCCACCCCACCCCCACCCCAAGCCCTCCCTTTAAATAAATCTAGTCAGTCAAAAAAAAAGTGCTCATTGGTGGTATCTGACGGATGTCTCATTCTGCACATCTACTCCTCTCTAAGAAGTGACCGACATGCCTCGCCATTTGTCCCTCAAAGTTCTGATGTCTTTTAACGTTGTTTTGCTTTATGGTACCCGGGTCGCCTTGTCAGTTATTCTGATACTATGCATTGGTTCACAGTAAGCTGAATTCTCCATTGGCATAATTTTTGAAGTCTTGGCCTACTTGCTGACCTGAACAGATTTCCTTTGACTCCCCTTAGGGAGGATCCCATGGGTTGAGAGTGAGGGATGTAGCCCCACAGATGGGAAGCAGCCAAGTTTGACTAAGGAAGTGCTTGAATGACAGTTGTCTCCTCTGGTTTGGTGGCTGTGTGTATGTCTCATCCCCACCTTGGCAGCCGGGGAATGGAGTAGGCTTCAGTAGAGAGGAGAAGCTTCCAATCCTTGGGGATGCCCCAAGGTTAGCTGACTTGTGCCTCAGGCCCAAGTGTGGATCTTTGGCAGGTCTTAGATTCATAGGAGCATAGATTTGGAGTTGACAGAGACCTCAGAGGTCACTGAGCCCATTTTAATGTGGACTTGTCCACATTAATAGTAAGAGGGATGGAACCAGGATTTGAATTCAGCCCTTCTGACTCATTCCACTGTGTCAGGCTGCTTTTCTCATTCTTCCTGGTTTGACTCAGGTTCTCCCTCAGCATCCTGGCATTTTTTATGTTCAGATCTTGACCAGGGCTTGGGCTGAGTGTGGGTCTTGGACTTCCAATTACTAGGACTAGCCTGATGAACCATCTTTGGACTCCACAGGTGATCAGCCATCATCACCTTCAAAGAAACCCCGGAGTCGAGGAATTTTCCATTCTCTGTTTTGCTGCTTGTGTCATGATGAGTCTGAGCCTGTGCCCATTAACAATAATGCCCCCCTGCTGGTGGAGGAAAATGGGACTGTTCCCAAGGTCAGTAAACTGTCAGGGTTCCCCCTCAAGGAGAAGTATGATCATCATTGTCTCTATCACCATTTGCACATTATTAATGAACAAATCACTCACATTTAGGTAACCTATTAAGGTTTCCAGCATGCTTTCTTTCTATTTTTTTTTTTGAGGCAATTGGGGTTAAGGGTCACACAACTAGTAAGTATCAGACTAGATTTGAACTCAGGTCCTTCTGACTCCAGAGCAAGTGCTCTATCCACTGGGCTACCTAGATGTGCCCAGCAGGTTTTCTTTACAACAATCTGAGGAGGGTAGGGCATGTAGGTGCTACTATCCCCTTTTACAGATGAGGAAATTGAGGCCCAGAGAGACCAGATGTCTTGCCCAGAGTAGCACAGCTAGGAAGCATTAGAAGGGCCATTTTAACCTGGGCCTCCTGACCATGTGAGCCCCTGAGTTAATTATTAGAGTAATAGCTTCTGGAACCTGTATACTGCTCTCATCTTTTCAAATTGTTTTCATAGAATTCAGTTCAACTCCATAAACATTAAGTGCCAAGCCCTAACTTTAAGATGGTAGGAGTGAATGGAGGCTAGGTATCCCACCTCACATACTTAATAGATGCATTTTATTGGGTGAGTCATTTAGCACTTAACAGAACCTTAGTTTCCTCATTTGCAAAATGGGAAAATAATGTCCATTCCTACCTCACAGGAATGGTTCAAAGGTTCAAGCTGGAGCTCTAATCTCCTTGGCACAGAGAACTCCCAAATGAGGAAAGCCCTTCTAGCAGTATGTGATGACCCTTTCTCTTCTATGAATAGTCTTTTAGAGTTTCCTAAGCACTGGAAAGTTAAGTCAGTCATTGGGTGACTGAGGGGGACATTTGGGCCCAGGCCCTCTGTACTCTTGAAAGGTCAGTTTTCTGTCCACTATGCCAAAGTCACCTCATTGTGAGCATCAAATAAGTAACAAATGGCATATCTAAAACCTTCAAGTACTTTACAAACATTGGGTGTTTTTCAAGGCAGGGGGGATACAGGCATTTTCTCATTTCATCCTCCCAGAAACCCTTGAAGACACGATAGGGCTGATAAATGTGCATTTTACAGATAGGAAACTGAGGATAGGTGAAATCCTTTACTTCCAGCTCTTAGGGAGTGAGTATCAGAGCCAAGACCAGAATCCTGGGTTGCTGATTCCCACCATTGTGTCCTCCTGAGGAGGGGGCTGCTGAGGTAGTGTTCCTTAGGAAGTGGGATTGAGGGGCAATTAGGTAGGCTCAGTGTATTGTACAACAGCCTTGAAGGACCTGAGTTCACATCTGGCCTCAGATCCTTACTAGGTATGTGACCCTAGGCAAGTGCCTTAACTCCGTTTGCTTCCAAAAAACAAACAACAAAAACGTAAGTCAGGATTGAGGCCTAGAGGAAGAGACATTTGGGGACATTGAGTTGTCCTGTTGCCTTTTGGTGGCCCTCCATCCTATTACCTGTATCCCTTTGTTATTCCACAGGCACCAGCTAAATATCTGCTTCCTGAGGCCAAAGCCCAGGACTTGGGCAAAATATGTGTGGTTATCGACCTGGATGAGACCTTGGTGCACAGTTCATTTAAGGTTGGATTCTGACCTTGGGACCCTCCCAGCCCCAGCATGATCCTTCCCACCACCCTCTAAGGTCCTGGTGCTCCTCATTCCTCCCCTGCCTGCTGGCCTGGCTCTCCTCCTTCCCTTTCCTTCCCCCGGTCTCTAAGGGAGGGACTGGAAGGGTGCTTTGGCCCCACAGTTAGAGCTCAGTTACTTGGTCAATCAGCTACAGCCTTTTTGCATCTCCCACAGCCCGTGAACAATGCAGATTTCATCATCCCTGTGGAGATTGATGGAATGGTTCACCAGGTGAGTGGATGAGGGAGGGCCAAGGGCAAGATGTGGAGGGGTGGGGGATGAGCAGAAGGTAGGGAAGATCCAACCTCACTTAAGTTGTCTTTGAGTTTTGGAGGTTGCCACACTCTAGGATCTCTCTACTTTCTCCATACACTTCGAATCTTAGAGCTGGGAGAATGTTATATAGCCTTAGAGTTAGGGTGGGGGGGTGGGGGAATCCTTAACTGGGGGTGTCCACAAACTTTTTTGCTATTTTGATAATTCTACTAAACGGTATAATTTATGGCCTCTATAATCCTGTGAGTTTTATTTTATGCATTTAAAAACGATTCTAAGAAAGGATCTGTAAACTTCATTGTACACAGTAAAGGTTAGAATGATCTAGTCCAACCATCTCATTTTACAGATTGTGAAATTGAGCCCCAGAATGGGGAAGGAAGTGACTTGGTCCAAGGTCAAACAGCTAATTAGCTAGTTTCTTATTTTGGCTCCACTGAGAAAGTCTGGGACCTTTTGTTTTTTCCTCTTCTTCCAAATCCCTCTGCCTTGCTCCGACCTCTCACCCCACCCTGTGGCCAGGACCCGTTTCAAGTAATCCAGGATAGGCTGTTTTCTCTTCAGCCTGTTCTCCATTACTTGGTTCGGGGGCTGGTACCCAGCATCACTTGGGGTAAGGAGGATCCTAGGGTACCCTATCCCGTCTCCCTGCTGTACCTGTAGGCCTTTCCTCTAGCATCTGAATGTGATCCAAGGCCCACTCCTTCTTATTAGATAGGCAGGGTCAGGGAATTAGTTATTGTGGCATTGGTGGGCATGGGGAATGGGAGAACCCGGTCCCTAGGCCTTCAGATCTGCTAGTGTTTCTGGGCTTCTCCACCTTCCCTTCCCATGGGAAGTTGACTGGCAAGTCCCTCACTGCCCCTGCCCCCAGGTCTATGTGCTGAAGCGGCCCCACGTGGACGAGTTCCTGCAGCGGATGGGGGAGCTGTTTGAGTGTGTGCTTTTCACAGCCAGCCTGGCCAAGGTGAGCCCCACTCTCCCTTCCATCACTGCTGTAGGGCAGCTCCCCCATTCCTCCATTTCCTATGAGGTGGGAGGGTATGTGAGTCAGGCCTTCCCTCCTGAGTCTCCTTTGCTAGGATCCCCATCTCTCTGTGCCACTAGTTGGGCCAATCTCCTAGGGAGGTCCTGACTTTCCCTTCAAGTCCTCCTCCTATAATCGCAATAATAGTAACAATGTAACAGTAGCATTTAGGTAGCATTGCAAAGTTTGCAAAGTACTTTCCATGCTATCTCCTAACAGCCCTGTGAGGCAGAATGTTGATTTCACATTATTTGATTTGCCCATAGCTAGTTGGTCGCTGAGGCTGGATTCCAATCTACACCAAATCCAGCACGCTATGCATCATGCCATCCATTTCTGCCCCCCTTCTCCCTCACAGTATGCAGACCCTGTCGCTGACCTGTTGGACAAGTGGGGGTCTTTCCGGGCCCGCCTCTTTCGAGAGTCCTGCGTCTTCCACCGAGGGAACTATGTCAAAGACCTGAGCCGTCTAGGCCGGGACCTTCGTAGGGTGCTCATCTTGGACAATTCTCCAGCCTCTTATGTCTTCCACCCAGACAATGCTGTGAGTATAAGGAATAGCTGGGAAGGTGAGAGAAGAGCCAGACTCCTGCAGTTTAGGATTGAGCAGAGAGTGGGTCAAAGGTGGGACAGAGGATTTGGAGATTAGCAGGGCTGATGATGAGAGGCCAGTGGATCTCCCCACTCTGGATGAATCCCTCCAGGCACCATCTTAAGATAGGGTGATAGGGAATTGTTGTCCCAGTGGGACTTGGGACAATGGAATGGGAACCCTATGTAGCTTTCACCTTCCTCCATGGTCCCCATACTTTTTCTTAGGTCCCAGTGGCCTCGTGGTTCGACAACATGGGTGACACAGAGCTACAGGACCTCCTTCCTTTCTTTGAACGGCTCAGCCGTGTTGATGACGTCTATTCGGTGCTCAAGCAACATAGGACTGAGAGCTAGTGGGGGGTGGGGCTGGTGCCGCTCCTGGGCTCCCGGCTCCTAGGCCCCCTGCTTGCCTCACAGAGCTAGGTCTGGCCAGGCACTGGCCACCCCTAAGCCCCCACCTCAGCATCATGGAAGCTGATTCCCTCTCTTCACACTTGAACTTCCTGTCACCCTCCTCCTTTTTTTTAAAAAGAAACAAATCAATTTTTAAATTCAGTGCCATGGGGAAGGACTCTCTCCCCTTATCACTGCCACCAGCCAGCTCAGCCCACTTCACCAGATTCAGAATGGGAAGAGTGGATGAAGGTGACCAGAGAGACAAAGGAACCGAAGATGACCTCAGGCTTCGGGCTTCACCTTCTCTGTCCTACTCCCTCCACATCTGGCTGGCTCCTTTAGTACCAAGCATCAGTGCCTTAGAGACTCTCCTGCCCCAGAAATGGGACTTTGGAGGGGGGTTAAGGTTGGAAGTGGGGACTCCAGACTCCTCTGTTTTCTTTCCTCTCTTCCATTGTTGCTAAGTTTCTCTGCTGCCAAATGTTGGGACCCTTCATGGAGAGTTGGGGGAAGGGGAGTAGAAGGGAACAGTTCTTGTGTTTCAGCTTTCTGTGATCCAGTGCCTCAGCCCCCTGAACTGCCACTCCCACCCCGATCCCAGCCTGCCTTTCTCGGTTGGTGAGGTTGGTTGCAAAGTGCCTTGTTCAGAGCCCTTTCTCCCCAGGGGTTAGGAGTAGTAAGGAAAAATGTAGGATATGTTCCCAAAGCAGGTTTCTCCCTAAAAACAGTCCAGTTTGGAAGGATGGGAGGGGAGGTTCTATTCTGTATCCCTCTGGGGTAGCTTCTACACTTTCCCTCTGAAATGGATTCTTTCAATTAGTGCCTCTTAAAAGGGGGAGGATGACTATTACAGAAGGGTAAAATGAGGCATGTCAAAGAAGGGCCTACTGCCCTAGACCTGAAAAGGACCCACAAATACTGCCTTTGACCCCTAGGGTCTGCAGGGTGTGGGCTGGGGCAGGGGCAAATATAGGAATCCTCTCAGTAATGGAACATTCTCAGGCCTGGGAGGCTCATACTCCCCTACCTCTTCCTGCCTTTCCTTCTTCCCCTCCCCATCCCTCCTTTTCTTCACATCTGCCTTAACCTTTAATGTCCCAGGACAAATGAAGCAGCCATTTGGGTATGACTAACCCTTTCAGTCCCTAGGTGGGGCCTGGGAGAGGGGAGGGAGAAGGGGCTGAGGACCAGGGCTCCCAGCCCTCACTGTGCCATATATGTATATGTGTATATAGATTTTTAGAGGAAAGGGGCAGGGAGGATGAAAGGGTGGGAAGTCACTCCTTATCCCTCTTTAAGGCCTTGGACCTGGGGGGTAAAGGAGGGTGGGATGGGAAAGAATTTTTACATTTTTTAAATTGCTTATTTTCTGAATGGAGCAAGTGAAACTTGGGGATGCCAGTCCCTCACCCCCTGCTCCACTGCTGCTCCAGCTCCACCAGTCCTGGAACTAAGTCTGGTGCACCCTTAGTTTCCCCATATTTCCTGGTGGCTAATTTAGCTAAAAGGTTTGGTTGCAGCCCCCAAGTGGGGTGGAGTTGAGAGCCTCTGGGATATCCTGTCTCCCTTTCCAGGCATCCTTATGGGGTTGGGAGGTGGAGGGAACAGTTCATCCTTCAACTCAGTGCAGCTCAATGCCTACTTCTTATCTGTGCACTCTCCATATGCCCCTTGCTTTGGGTCTAGCTTAAGGTGACTACATGGGAATCCCCCTTTATGCCCAGGGATGATCTTTCTCTCTCCCAGCTGACTCCTAGTTCCAGGGCTATTAGGATGTCAGTTTTGATGGCCAGACCAAATTTTTTTCTAGTGCCAACTTAAGCCATACAGCCCTTCTGTCTAATTCTATGCTTGCTTATTGGGGTAGCTCCCAGAAAATCCGGAGCCTGTGCCCCCTCCCTCCCACCCTGATTTCCTTGTTTCTAAGACAGATCCAAAGGCCTCTTCCAGTGCCAAGGGGGAGTCAGAGTGGCAATACATATCAGAGTGTTATTCCTGTTAAAGAAGGAGCTAGAGCGGTGGGCAGGGAAGACTGGGCAGGGTTGGTGTAGGATATAGCTCCATATAAGTGCCTTTTGCGGGACCCTGGTATGATGGAAGTTCTTTGAACGATAAAGAGAAAACCAGATCCCTCCCAATCAGTTTCTGTGTGTGTGCTTTTTGGGGAGACAAGGGGGAAAGAGAGAGAGTGGACTCTGGATTAGGTCCTGGCTGTGTCTGGAAGCTTATGACTAATCCTGTGTATTTCTTGGTGTGTGTGTGGGTGCAGATTGACTTCTGAAGATGCACTCACTTCAACATCAGTCATTCTCCCCACCACCAAAGGAAACTGGGCTCCCATAACCTGGGAAAGAATTAGTGATGTGGTATAACTTTGAAGTGAACTGAATCCATTGAAATTTAATAATGGTCAATGTAAAGTCTTAAACTTGGGATCAAATAATCAGTTTCGTAAGTGTCAGATGGGCAAGACATGGTTAGAAAACAGCTTGTCTGAAGAAAATCTGGGGTTACCAGTGAACTACAAGCTTAATAGGTTGACAGTATTCGAGTCTTGACCTACACTAAGAAAGGCATAATTTTCAAGGGACAACAGGCAGCACTTGTATAGCATTTTGTCACCCTGAAAGTGCATGTTAATGCTAGCTCTTGTTCTCATCCCCACCACTCCCTTACTCTCAGGGTCGACAGATCTGGGGCACTGAGTGCGGCCATAAGGTTGGTGGAACTGGAGGTGTTTAGCATGGAGAAGGTTCTGGGGGGGGACCCATGATAATTGTCCTCAGGTATTTTAAAGGTGTACTGAGGGCTTAAATCTGATCTTCAGATCTATTGAGGGACAATGAATGGAATGGTAAAGGGACCGTTTGATGTCGGAAAAAAAAAGGCTGTGCTGCCTAGGGATGTATTCTAGAATTACATGCAAAGCCTGGGTGACTCTCATCCTGTGCTAAGGGGGATTCTGCCTAGGCTGGGTTAGCTGGCAGCTCAGGCTCTTGCCAGCTCTAAAATTCAGATTCTGATGTGTGTGCTTGGGACCTCTGGGAATCCGACTGGCCTCCAGGGCCCCCTGCTTTTTCCTCCTACTGACTTCCAGTGGGAGCAGCGGAGTCCCCTCCATTACTGCTTAAAGCTGAGATATAGAACCTGCCATAGGGCGAGCACCTGCTTGTAGAAACCCTTATCATTTGGAGGACGCTGAAAGGAGGGAAAAGGGCAATGAGCCCTCTCTTCCAGCTTCTGCAGGGCTGTCATGTATTATAATTGAGCAGAGCTGGGCCCATGGGTGAGCTCAATATAAGGAAGAATATTTTATGTAAGTATTTTAATCCTGTTTTTGTTAATATCTTTTTTTTTGCTTCACCTACATAGATCACCCCACCCCTACCTCATCTAGTGAGCCATCCCTTGCAACAAAGATTTAGAAGGAAAAGGCATAAAAAACAATTGGCAAAAACAGCTTCTGCATGCCAGTCTCCTATTCTTAGTCACCCACATCTGCAAATGGCCAGGAGGTGCATTTTCTCAAATGCTAAGGAGAAGCTTGTTAGTTGTGGGACTGTCTCAGTGGGACAAGCAGTCTTAGAGTATCAAGGAAGTGAGTCATAGAATTTAGAGCTTGAAGAAGCCTTAGCTGTTACCTAGTTCAGGGGTAGGGAGTCTATGGCCTTGAGGCTGTGTGTGGCCATCTAGGTTCTCAAGTGTGCCTCTGAGTCCAAATTTTACCAGAATAAATTATTTAAAGGACCTTAATAAAAAGGATTTGTTATGTGAAGTTTGGACTCAGTGGAAGGGCCACTTGAGGACCTAAAGGACCACGTATGGCCTCAAGGCCATGGGTTCCCCACTCCTGAGTTAGTCCTGTGGGGGTTACAGAGAACCCTGTTTTGGAATCTGGATCATGATCACTTGCTACCTCTGACCTTAGGCAAGTCTGGAGGCCCAGAGACACTAAACGATTTGCCAAGGGGCTACGATGACAAGCACACCCAACCACTACCCTCAGGAAACTCAACAATCTAATGAGGGAGGATACATATAAAACATCTATGAGCATATACAATATGTTCAGGATGAGTGGGAGGTAATCTCTCAGAGAGAAGGATCATAACCCTGCTTGGGGCTTTCCTTGAGGTTTTAAGAAGGGCACCCCCATTCCCATCAGAACTGTACCATCTGAAAAATCCACAGTCATACAGAAGATCCATGTTTGTCCCTCCACAAGGTAACTCAGTCTATTTGCTTCTCCTCGATCCAGGATCCTTGTATCCTTCAGGCATTCCCAAATAATTCCTCTCTTCTCTCTATAATGTTGAGTTCCAGAGCTGTCAACACTTCTCCTCATGCCTAAAAGTTCAGGGACTCAGCACTCTACTGTTACCACCTTTCGGGCCATGTGGTTTTCTTTTCTTATGGGGCCATATGGTTCCCTTGTGCCTAGCTTCCATGTCTGAGACTGAGAGGAGGTAGTCCCATCGGAACTTGAATGGTGGTTATAAGGATGGGTCTTTGCTGATGTGTAGGATTTAACCTCACCCCCGCTCCCTACCTCCACAACTGAGGAACCAAAATTATTTCTTCAGCAGTGACCCTCTGTATGGGATATGAGAGCACAGGATCCACCCCAGGCAATTAAATAAGGATTTTCTGACCCTTAGAGTAAACACTCTGATAGAGGTTATGCCCTTAGTAAGCAGGCAATGGAGATTAAAAATAGATTTAAGCCTGTGGGCACTAGTTAGCTGAGACTATACTGTGTTTCAAAGAGTTAAAGAATCCCCTTTTGGGAAGGAGACATTCATTTTAGCCAGGGCTCTGAGAAGAGACCCCCTAAGGGAGGAAAAACTGCTGAAGGTTTTTTCTCCCTCATCCAACAAATGGGTGTATAAGAGTGTTGACTTCTCCAAAAAAGTTAAAGGTATATGTTTGTAGTGTCTACTCTTCTTAAGGGAACAGGAAGCAACTCAGCTGAAGCAAGAGTTTGGAAACAGAAGAACTCCACAACTCAATGCCCAGTGAATCAGTGCATGGCAGTGGCCAGCATTCACCAGGGGACCAATTGTCAATCATTGATCACTGGAGGCTATTAGGGAGATGACATGCTGAACAGAGACCTTCAGAGAACAGTACAGTGTCATCATCAGAAGACATGGGCATCCCTGAAGCATTGGAAGCCCATGTATATGACTCTCCCTCTGAATATTTCTCCTGTGTCTCCACTCTTCTGACTGATGGAATGTGGATTTGTGTAAGAGTGTGTCTTCAAATTTATGGGGAAAATGGATGATTGCTAATTTCTTATTGAACTATGTCAGTAAGTATCTGTTTTGAGTTGTGTCTGGCTAACTAGCAAACATAAGCATATCTGTTAGGGTGAGGCGGGCTTTGGGAGCTATGGTTTTAAGTGGATCAAGACCCACAGAATACCTTGAACCTGAGACAGTCTTGTTGAGGGATCCTATCGGCTAGTTGGGGGGACGCCCCTAGAAGCTACATTTATTAAGTTGCCCAGGCTTGCTCCTATACAGAGGAAACAGGAGAGGCAGTTAAGTGGTTTAGTGGATAGAGCTCTGAGCCTAGTGTCAAGAAGATCTGAGTTCAAATCCAACCTAATACACTTATTAGCTGTGTGGTCCTGGGGAGGTCATTTAACCTCTGCCTCAGTTTCCTCAACTTTAAAATGGGGATAAAATAACACCTCCTTCATAGCGTTGTTGTGACGATCAAAGAAGATATTTGTAAAGGAGCTTAGTACAATGGCAGGTACATAGTAGGTGCTTAATAAATGCTTACCCTATTTTCTTCCCTAAGAATCTGTCTTTAGGTGTCTATCAATGTTAATCAATAATATTATGCTCTAAATGCGATGTATTTGTCCAGTGGCCAACAATACCGTAGAAATAACTGAACTACATCAATATTGCCATCTTAGTTAGATGAACCAGAAGACAAATGGAAGGATGAATTATAGGTTAGCTATCTGTGGAAAAGGAAACAAAGGCATTGGCAGGGCTGGTTTTATTTCAGGCCCAAGAGCATTATTTCATGGAACACCTGGGTACCTCCTCTTACAAGAAAACCAACCACCATTGTGGTAATTACATGTTTGCTTTAACAGACCTTCTTAGTTACAAGAGAGGCTCCTATGGGCAGGTGGAGCAGAGGAAGATCAGTGCAGTTTATGTACCAGAATATGGTAAAGAGGATGGAGAGGAAGGGAATTTGACAAGAACCTCAAAACTACAGAGACGTCTACTGGGATATTCATTGACATCAGCTGTGAAAGGTGGGCATGGCATATATTAGAACGCATGTCTCAAACCAGGGAAACAAAAGTGCCTTCAGAAGCCTCATGCTTCTAGATTATGAATGCCTTCTTCAAGAAGAGTCAGAGGGGTCCCCCCCCAACACAAAACACTATAACAGAAGGAAATAACTAATGCTTCTTACAGGCCACCCCTCTGTCCCCTCACCCTCCAGGCTGATTGGGCTGAGAGTCTGCAGAGAACTTGGTCTGGGGACCTGTCTGCACATCCCTGGGGCAGCTGAGCAAGGTCTGAGGTCCTAAAGAATCGCCCCCACCTTAGCCCACCGGTCAACTCACCACACTTTAAGCCATTTTCTCTTGTCAACCCCTAGGCTTGAGGCCACAGGAAAGTTTGGCTGAGGAGGACAAAACTTTGAGTGAAAAAATTTCCTGGGACTCAGAAGGCAGAGTTATTCTCAGTAAGGTATGGCCCTTCTGAACAAGTAGAGGTATAGATTCTCTTCAGTGCCCACTCCCACCATCTCTGGTTCTTGGGCTGCTCAGAAACAAGAGTTACTGAAAGGCAGGCCTTGACCATAAACTCTGAGGGAGACTGGGTGGATAGTTCAGGGGGCCTGGGTGTACCTTTCCACCTCTAGGTCTGGCCAGAGCTTACTTCCACCATCCCCAGCTTCCACTCTTTTTTTTTTTTTCCAAGAAACTGTGAAGCATTCCAGCTGAGCCTCCAGAGGAAGCCTACACCCTCCTCCTCTCCCATGAGCCTGTGGTGATAGATTCCACCTGGCCTCAGTTCTTCCTTCTGCTCCTCCCTCCTCCAGGCCCTAGCCAGTCCTTCTTCCTTAGAAGAGTGCTATCAACACAAGTTTCTTGTGCTGGGAAAGTCCCTGCCTTGGGTCAAAATTCTATTTATGGCTCCTCAGGATGCTACAGGAGGAAACTGAAATGCTGTTTCAGAAGTTAAAAACAGGGACAAGACCAGAGCAAGCACTAGGATATATTCACTCAGCATATCCAACCTCCAGGCTGTGTGATCTCCAAGGCATTGAGGCTTAGAGATTAAACTAAAAAAACTAATTGGAACAATGAAAAACTTCTGCAGAGTTGCAAGATACAAAATAAACCCATATAAACCATCAGAATATCTGTATATCACCACAAAAATTCAGCAGGAAGAGAAAGAGAAATTTAATTAAAAATAATTGAAGATAGCTTAAAACATTTGGGATTCTACTTGCCAAGAAACACACAAGAATTTTATGAACACAATTACAAAACACTCTTTACATAAAGGTAGATCTACATATTAATATTTAATAATAATTATGTATAAATATAATAATATTAATAATATTTGTAGGTAGGCCAAGCCAATGTAATAAAAATGACAATACTGCCTAAATTAATTTACTTATTCAAGACCATACCAATCAAAACTACTGAAGGACAACTTTATAGCATTAGAAACAAATGATAACAAAATTCATTTGGAAGAACAAAAGATCACCAAGAGAACCGATGAGATCAAACCACACCACAAAGTCAAAATTGTCAAGACAATTTATTATTGGGTAAGAAATGGAGCTAGGCCTGGAGTCAGAAATACGTGAATTCATTTCTGGCTTCATATACTTCATAGCTATATGACCCTGGGCAAGTCACTTAACCTCTGTTTGCCTTCATCCACTGCAGAAGGAAATGGCAAACCAGCATTTTTGCCAAAAAAACACCAAAAGAGGTTATGAAGAATCAGATACAACTGAAAAACAACTGACCAACAAGAAACAAAGGCAGATTAGTGGAATAGATTAGGTACACAATACACAGAAACCAATGAACATAGTAACCTAGTATTTGATAACCCCAAAGATCCCAGCGATTGGGACAAGAACTCACTATTAGACAAAAATTGTTGGAAAATCTAGAAAACAGTTTGGCAGAAGCTAGTGTAGACCCACATCTAACACTATGTGCCAAGACAAACTCCAAATGGATACATAAGTTAGACATAAAATGTGACATCATAATCAAATTAGAGGGGTAAAAACATACCTGTCAGCTCTATGCATATGGAAAAAGTCCATGACCAAACAAGAGATAGAAAGGTTCATAGGTGGTAAAATGAACAATTTTGATTATATAAGATTAAAAAGTTTTTGCACAAACAAAACTAATGCAGCTACAATTAGAAGAGAAGTAGAAAATGGGGGGCAGGAAATCTTTGTAACGAGTTTCCTTTGATAAAGGTTTCATTTCTAATCAGTATAGTGAACTCAGTCAGGAATAAGAATCATTCCTCAATTGATAAATGGTTAAAGGATATAATAAATAGGCAGTTTTCAAAAGAAAAAAGTCTAAGCTATCAATAGCCATATTGAAAAAAATGCTCTGATTTTATGATACTATGTATTAAGTGCTTACTAAATCCTTGTGGGAATACAGAGACACTAGAGTGGTTTGCCATTTCTTCTCCAGCTTGTTTTACAGTGAGAAAACTGAGGCCAACAGGGTTAAGTGACTTGCCCAGGGTCACACAGCTAGTAAATTTCTGAGGTCAGATTTGAACTCAGGTCTTTCATTCTCCAGGCCTTGGTACTGTAATACACTGTACCACCTAGCTGCCCAGGATGGCATGTGGGAAAGTATATATCTTTCAATGATCTCAAGCAGCTCCTCAGGGCAAAACTCCATTTTTTAGGAGAGCATTGATCGATTTTGCTTTCTGCACGTTATACAAGCCTCCAGAATCCTACTACAATGTACAATCCCTGAAAACAGGTCAGCTAGACACTCTTGTGATTGATTCCATAGTACACACACCCTTGTGTGTTAGTGGTTTTGCATTTCTAAAGAGAAAAGATGAATATTGGTACTAATTTATAATTTGCATAATTGTATCCACATATATAATTGTATCAATAATTGTATCCATTTACATAATTGTATAATTGACAGATTAGTACCAACATTATCCAGTAGTTTTTATCTGTTTTGTTGTCATTTAAATTTTTTTCCTCTCAATTGTCTTTTTCCTTTTTGTATTTTTGTCTAAGAATGCAAAATTTTCACAAAAGTATTTAATAGATGGAAAAGAAAGCCTATGAGTTGATAGTTGTTTATAATTTTATGGCTGCCTTTTTCCAAAAAATAAGGTATGTGACTTAGTCCAATTAAAAAATAAAAATAAACACATGAAACTGTCACAAATTACCTCATTGTTGTAATTATTTGTGTGTTACTTCTTTGTTCATTGCATATCTTCGTACAAATCCTCCCATATTTCTTTGAAATCTTCCTCTTTGTTTTGTATTATGGTGCAGGAATTTTGTTAGGTTCATATGCTAAAATTTGTTCAGCCATTTCCTAATCAGTAGAAACAAAATTTGTTTCCTTTTTTTTTTGTTATTACAAATTGGCTTCTTATTAATATTTTTGTACCATTAGATATTTACTTGAATGGGTATAAACCCAATAGTGATGTTGCTGGCTTAAAATATATGGATAATTTTGAAACTTGTTTCACATAATTTTACATTGTTTTCCAAACTAGTTAGACTATTTCATAGTTCTACCAGCAGTAAATTCAATCAATATTCATATTTTCCTGGCATCACTAACCCTACCAAAATGGAATTTTTTCATCTTTTATCATCTTTGATAATTTGATTGGTGTGAGATAATATGTTAAAGTTATTTTAATTTGTGTTTCTCTGTTAGTGATTTTAGCATTTTTTAAATGACTATTGTTTGCATTTATTGTGAGAATTGTTGTTTCTTGACCTTTGACCACTTTCCTAGTGGGGAAATAATCATTTAGATGTGTGATAAAGATGATTATGATAATTCCTTGTACATTTTGGATACATGGCTTTTATCAAAAATGTCTTTGTGAAAAAAAGCTTTTCCAGATCCATATTATTTTCTTCTTATTCTGGTTGCATTTATTTCATTTGTGCAAAAGTATTTTAATCTTTATATAATCAAAGTAGTCAATTCAGTTTTGTCTTTTGTAATGTGACACAAATGCAAGTTGCATGTGCATTCTGTGGGTATCCCAGGTGAAATTTGAGGTGCTGCATTCATTCATTCATTCATACATTCAGAATGGCAATATTCTGTATGGGCTTCTTTCCATACAGAAAACAAGAATTTCACTTTACCATTAGCACCCTGGGCGTGTAGTTTATAATTTTTCCCACTAGGTGGCAAGCTACTCCAACTATCAGCCCATTGGTCCCATCAAGGGCACTTTAATAAAGCTATAAAGGATTCTCCATATTGGCATGCTTCATTACCCTTCTCTAGGCTACTGACTTCAAAGAGTTGAGCGAAGAGAAAGTTTTTTTTCTTCTGGTTCTGAATTTATGCTAGGGATAATGAAAAGAAAACTAACGTTCTGAAGTAGAAATGATACAGAATCTACAACTCTATCCCCAACTCCACCTCTGGGAAATTTCCTGCTCTCTGTCAACCAGTCATCACATTTATAAGAATCAGTGGTTACTGGGTAACCACTCTGCCTCTGGAAAATTCAAGGAAAAGTTTCCAGGGTGCCCATATAGATCCTCGGCCTGCTCATATCCAGGAAAGTTTTCCTGCATTTGCAGCTTGTGCAAAGGGAATGAGGGGAATCTGAACTGCAGTATATGGCTCAGGTCTTGATCCTGGACAGGAACAGCAGAAAAAGAGAGAGGCAAATGAGAGAAATTGAGGGAGGTCCTTCTTAAAACTGCTGCTGAAGTTTCTGTTATTGTGATTTTGCCTTTTTTAATGCAGATTTAAAAAAAAATCACAGATACATTTATTTGACTTCTGGTTTGTTGAAGTGATAGGTCAAAAACCACACTTGCCATGGTTATGTCTGTCCCAATGACTAGCCATAAATACTCCAGTCCCACTTTCACCAACAGGGCACTCTGAATGACCATGGTCAACATCCTTAAAGTATCCAAGTACAGCAAACTTAGCCTCTCTCTTATGCTTATTCATTTTGAAGGTGGTATAAGACTTCTTACTCGTCTTGGCACCACCCCAAAGACTCAGAGGTTAGACTCTCCCTGAATGAAGTCCATCTGTGTTCGAGTTGCTTGCCAACAAAAATTGGCCTTTGATTATCAAGGCTATCTTTCTAGTTGCTGACTCATAGTAGGTGCTTCATAAATGTTTATTGAGTGACACACTGATAAGACCACATATCTTGATACTTTCAATAATATCTGAAGATTCAACTTCAAGGGGTAATGGTCTCCCTGTCAAAGTCTTCATGAAAATATAATAATAATAGTTTAATCATTTATATAGTACTTTAGGGTTTACAAAGAACATTATGAATATCATCCCATTTTATACTCACAACAACCCTGGGAGGTAGACAATATTATCCCCCTTTTACATATGAAAAAACTGAGTCAGGCAGTGGTTAAGTGATTTGCCCAGGGTCGCAGCTAGTAAGTGCATGAGACCAAATTCACACTCAGATCTTCCGGATTCCAGACCCAGACCTCTATCCATTGAGACACCTTACCACATCATGGCACCAGCCCCACCTGCGGAGGGAGGAATATGAGAGTTTATAGTCAGACCATGGGGGTGGGAGGCAGGAAAACTCCAACAAGAGTTAAAGGATTGCAGGTTTGCTCTACCACACCTAGCTTATATTTACTTTGAATATATTTTGTATCTGCTTATATATGCTCATTTCCCATTCTCACTTTCCCATAGAAGGTAAGCACCTTGACGACAGGGAAGACTTCATTTTTTGGGGTCTTCTCCAGCTGTTGTATCAGCACCTAGAGCTTAATAACACTTGTTGATAGACCGATTGATCAAGAACACGTTGGTGAAGCAAGACTTCAAACCTGGACTTTCTGAATTTACTCTTTCCACTCTGTCATATATTCCAATGGAAACTAGCACTGATTTGAAAACTGGACCAGATGACCTCTAAGGTAAGGGTTCCCAACCTTATAAAAGCATGTGTAGCCCCAAGGGGCATGAGAAACTTGCCAAGGGGTATAGGCATATTTGGTAAATAATGATATTATCCTATTGAAACATTCCAGAAACTCCAAATTTATTTCCAACCAACAAAATTACAAAATGTTTGAAGTACCCCTACAGGAGAAAAATGAAATGATCTCTATTTTATTTCTTTGTGTCTATGCATGATGATCCCTAGAATTGATTTCTTTTCATACTTAAACGGGGGAATGAAAAGGTTCATTGAAAACCCAAAAGCCATGACCAGAAAAGTTGGGAACTCCCTGCTCTAACATCTTTTACAACATTCCTGTCTCATTTTTTATTTTTATTTTTGTAATAAAGAAAGAGAATAGAAGTCAGTTAATAAATATTTATTATATTACATTTTAATTATCAAATTTATTTATTTACTAAACATCTACTCTGTGCCAGGCACTGTGCTAAATGCTGGGGAGAACAAGAATGGAAAAGGTAGTTTGCTTTCAAGGAACTAATGATTTAAGCAGGAAGGCAACATGCAAAAAATCATATACAGAATAAATAGGAAGGAATCAACAAAAGGAAGGCTAGCGAGGAGGTCAGACTAGCAAGACAGCTTTGGAAGATAGAGACCCCTTTGTATATACTTAAAAGGAAAGGCAGGCAGTATGTAATAGACACCTGCAGTTTCAGGTACAAGCCTCTTTTTTTTTTATGTTCAGAGAGAACAGAAATATACGAATATACGTATATTTGTGTACATGAAAATGTCAAATCTATTTGGTATTTCTTCAATTCAGAATAAAAATTAAAATTAATTTAAAAAATTAAAAAATAACTCTAATGCCTTCCAACTGGGTTTCCTAACTTTTTTTGTGCCATGGATCCCTTCAGCAGTTTGGCATAACCTATGGGACTCTTCTCAGAATAATGTGTTTAAATAAAAAAATTTTTTTAAGCATCCTATTTCCCCTTCTCTAAAAAGGAAACTTGCCTAACCTGGACCAGAGCTGAACTCCATCAAGGAGACATGCTGCTGATCCACTTTGGGGAAACTCTGGGAAGCAATTGACCTTGAGGCTCCTAGCAAAACCAGGAAGAGCCTCTCCACATCTCCAATATGTCCTTATGTCCCACTCACCTCCCCAGGACTTGGGATTCTAAAATCCACATCTGCTGCTTTGTAGTACTGGCCATCCTACCTAGACTTTAAGCCCAAGGAATCTGAGTCTCACCTCTTACCGTGGTAGGGACAATCAAGTCAAAACTGAGGAGGAGAAATGAAGGAGAAAAAGTGGGAGCATCAGAGGCAGCAGTTACAACTGGGGGTCTCTAGAGACTGAGTGTGCCAACTCTGCCCCTGGGCAGCTGGCACAAAGAGGGGGCATGCCCCAGAAACCCACCTCTGAATAGGACGCAGGATAGCCATTCTTCTCTACTTCCCCTTTTCTATGCAAACCCTATTTTACATCTCAAATGCATCACCTCTAAGAACAAAGAGAGTCAGAGCTTTCTGTCTCTGTACAGATCATCACCCTCCATCTTTCCCCACACCCCTCCACGTCACACCTTAAAGCCAGGTTAAGAACCCCAGATTTGGGATCCAGAGCCCAGTTTGAGTCTGTGTGGGTCATGAGGCTCAAACCTTTCACACCATCACCAGATAACGGTAGGTTGGAAGTCCCTTACAGGGAGCTGGGGATGGTGGGGCATGGGCTACAGAGAGACCCCAGACTAACAGAAGGGACCCCAGCAGTCATCTGGAGCTCAATGTCCAGTCTCTATCTGAAGACATATAAATGGGAAGTCATTACTTCCTGGGACAACCTTTTCTGACCCTCTGAAACCACTATCGATTGTTGCCAGTTCTGCTTTCTGGGGCAAGCTCTTTTGTGTACTTGAAGACTGCTCTCCAGATCTCCCATGGGTCTCCTGCAGGCTCCAGATATTGGGAGAAACAGCAGAACAGAAGAGAGAGGAAGAGTACAGTAAAGTCTTGAAACCCAAGCCTGGAAAAGAGCTAGATCCAGCTCTTTTCTTATCTCTCCTGGATGGGAGCTGGTGGCTCCTGGAGGGCAGGAAGAGGGCCAGTGATCATGGGCTAAGGCTCAGGGTGATATTGTGGAGTGGATCAGGTGGAGCTGAGCAGAGGACAAGGCCTCTGCTTTACGACTGTTCATAAACAGGCCAGAACCAACGCCCCATGGCAGGAGCAAAGGGTGGGGCACAGAGGAACCACGTGTTTCTGGGATATTAAGACATCACTTGTTCCCTTCTTAGGTGACTCCAAGAAACCCAAGTCAGCTGAAGACCAAGAATGAAGTAGCAACTCACTTAGGGACACACAGCAAAAGCAATCGAGAGCCCTACAGTACAGATTCCCTCTTTTTTGGAGGGGTGCATGCATCTGTAAACTCCTTCCTTCCCACACCCCTAATATGACCTCCTGCCTTACCTGCATCCTCTTCTAAGTGCATGGAACCCAAGGATCCTGCCATACAGCATTAACCATTACATCCAAGTTTTAGTATTAAATGGAGGAGCCTTACCCTTTATGGTTAGTGTGGGGACCCAACTTGGGTCTGGCTATAATAGCAACTCACGTTGACATGGTGATTTAAAGTTTGCAAAGTACTTTTTTCACAACTCCCCTGTGAGGTAATTAATAAAATTGCATCCCTTTAAGGGCTCTTGAGACTAGGGTAACACAACTTGTATTGAGTCAAAACTTGAAAAGTTCTAACTCCAAATCCAGTACTTTTCTAATTAATGACAGCTGCCCCCCAGATGGGGGTCCCCTGTCCCTTCAAACTCACCACTTTACTATGTGCATTGTTCTTAGACTTCTCTGGGGCTGGGGAATATCCCCAGAACCTCTGGCATACACCAATCAGAGGGCCAGGAGATGGGGGCACATCTGGTTGTAGCTGTCAAATGGCAGCTACACTCTTGACTCTCAGGGGACCTGCTAGGCACCTGCCTCCTCACCTTCCCCCATCCACCTATCCTTCCCTCTCTAGGGCCCTATCTTTCCTTATATGGTGATGGCAATTGCTAAGAGAGAGAGCGGGGAGGAGTAGGGACAAAGGTCCTCTTCCCGTAGCCAGCCCAGTACAGATCCTTGAGCTCTCCCAGGTGGTAGCTTCCTCCCCAAGACAGGTAAGGAGGTCTGGTGGGAATGCACGGTGGAAAGCGGAGGGTGGAGAGGTGGGGGGTGGAATGCTCCCTGTTTCTCACAGAGAGGTTTGGTGTCTTCAGAGGCATTTTAGAGATGGGAAATAAAAACAGTCTAACTCTCCAAACAGACAAAAGATCGCTGTTCTTCAGAGTTTCTCCATGATACTCTCCCCTATGATCTCCATCTCTAACTGCTCTTCCATCCATACCACTGTTTCTTTCCCCTCTTCCCCATCTTTATTGCTCATTAGGCCCTAGTTTCAAATTCTTTTTCTCTTCCCTTTTTTCCCTGACCAAATCCATATCCTGGGTGCTTTGTTGGGAGTTCAGGTGTCAAGCATGAAGAAGATGCCAGGGATATGGTGGGCAGTAAATGAGGGGCAAGACTTGGGAACTTCCTCAAGTACTGTCCCTGTTTGCTACCTGCAGAATATATCCTCATCACTATCCCATCATGTACCTTCTCCTTTCTGAGTCCCTCTGCTCCCCTCCGTACCACACTTCAAGCCCTTGCCTTCTCCCTCATCTCCCCAATCCTCAGCTCCCTCTGTGACCTGTATTGGGAGAAAGGGGTGAGTCTCTGGGCTATGAGATCAGCATGTAAGACTGGCCCTGGGGATCCTGAGGTGCAAAAAGTTTGTATTGGGCAATTATATAGTTTGGGGATATGGTTTACTCCCACTGTATTTGGATGCCTGTAATCCTGGCTGATTTAGGGAAAGAGGTGATATTTTCTATTTTGGGCACTTTGAGGGGGAGTACTACTTTCTTTTCCTTTTCCCAAGCCTCAGCTCTGTGTGCTGTAGGCAACATAATGCAGTGAAAGATTGGAATGGAAAAACCTAGCTTGAGTCCCATCTGTGTGACCTTAGGCAAGTTTGGTAATGTCTCCGGGCCTGTTTCCTCATCTGTAATGGGAAAAGATGGGACTAGGTGACCTCCAAGGTCCCTTCCAACTCTCATTTTCTGAACCACTAAGAATATATCCCATCACTAAGTCTGATTCTGAGATCAAAACCTGAACATCCAGCCCTCTGAACAGCTCCCTCCTCCTTCCCACAAAGAAACATTGATCCATAATTATTCATGTTTGCAAAAAGTATGTGCTATCATGCCATTGATGGTCTCAGGATGCTAAGAACCTAGGAGACCTGGATCCTGGCCTACCCCTTGCAGAGCATCAGGGACCCAGGGGCGTGCTTTTGTATGGAGGGACACAAACTCTAAGACACCCCAGCTGTGCAGAGGAGCTAAGGTGAGCATACTGTGCTATAGGGAAGCAAAGTCCTTTGCTTTGACACCCAGCCAGAACAGCTGGTAGACATGTCACTTTTCAGCATTTGGGGGGTGGGGTAACTACCTCCACAAAGCTAATAAATTCAAAATATCCCATTGAATTTGGTGGTTGGGGAACATCAGGTGTGAATTCCAAGAAAACAAGCAGGGAATGTTTTCTTCTGTCCCCCTTGCTGTTCTCCAGTCTCTCCAGTTAGATAAACTACTTGAGGGGGGACAGGGAAAGGGGGTAATATACCCACTGCTCTTGAGGGCTACCTTATAGAGCGTCAACATTCCTGATTCTATAAAGAAGATAGCATAGTGAGGTAAGAAAGCCATTATAGTTAGAGTTAGGAGACCTGAGTGCATGTCCTGACTGTACCAGTAACTAGCTGTGTGCCCTTGGGGAAGCTACACCCCCCACTCCCCCCAGCTCTGAGCCACAATGGCCTCCTCTATAAATCAACGAGATGAAAGGCAGCCCGGTCTGTTGGAAAGAACAGCTCCAGTAATCTACTTCTGGGACCTTGGGCAAGTCATTTTACTATCACAGGCCTGAGTTTCCTCCTCAGTAAAATAAAGACTAGATGATCTTTGAGGTCTCTTCCAGTATGTTGTCCATGATCTTACAAAAAGATCATTCCTTAAGGACCTTTAGAGCTTTAACACTATGAATCTATAGGGAGGTCAGAGAAACAGTCAGGCTTGGGGATGGAGGAGTTGAGACAGAGAAATTGAACAAACTCAAGAGTCCTAACCTCCCTCCCGAAGCATCCTTTTTCTAGGGAGGTTGTCCCTTTCTCTAGGTGGAAATCCCTGCTGTTCTGAGTTCTCCCAGAATGCAGCTGCCACTCCCCTCCTCCTTAGCCCTTTCTTGGTACTCCTCAGGCATTGGCAAGTTCTTCCCAGTGTCTAGCTTCTGATGCATTCTCTTGCATCTCTGATGGCTATAGTTTCAATCTATCCCTCCCAGTTGATCAGAAGCAACTGCTCCATAATTTTTACTTATTTGTTTATGTATTTTTTTTACTAGGATCAGGGCAGCTAGGTGGTACAGTAAATGAATCACGGGACCCAGAGTTAGGAGGACGTGTGTTTGAATCTAGCTTCAGATTAGCTGTGACTCTGTACATTGTGATTTATTAATGTCCCTCTGGGCAGATCCATTGACTTCTGGCTTTCTCAATTTCTTCATCTTCAGAAATGGGGATGGCAATAGCATCTACCTCCCAGGGCGGCTGTGAGGATAAAATGAGAGAATATTTGCAAAGTACTTTGAAAACCTTAAAATGCCTCATTAACGCTTGCTATTGTTACTGGAGGGGAAAAAAGCAAGGAACATTCTCTTCTTTTCCCTCTATAATCTAGTATACCTAAAATGCTGTGTGCAGTTCGGAGTTTTCCACCTCCAGGATGAGGCCAGTGCACATAGTCCAGAGAAAGGGAGAGAGAGGAAAAATTCTAGGGGATGGGGAGGCTTCAACGGAACAGATCTGAAAAAACTAGAACTTTGGAGTGTGGGGAGAGCAGTCAGAGAGGGAGTGTGATGTGTTGGCTTGAAGGCTTGCATGAATGGCAGCCCAAGGCTTCCGGAGGCGAGGCGGGCCATCCCACCTGTAGACGGTGCCAGTTGTTAGGAAGTTCATCCTGGCATTGAGCCAGAATCTCCCTGCCAATCCATTGTTCTCACTTCTACCTTCTGAGGACAATTGCAATCCCGCTTTAAATTCCTGAAAATGGTTCCCATGTAGTCTCTGTTATATCTCATCCAGTCTAAATTGCTTTAGTGGCTTCAACTGACCATCCTATGACATGACCCCAGGTGTATAAAATGAGATGGGAGGAAGTCTGATATAATGGATGAGAGTAGTCCTGCTACCTATGAGCTCTGTGAACTCTGGACGCTCTCTGGCTTATCAGTGCCCTTCCTAAATGTGACGCCTGAAACCAAACACAATATTGCAGATATGATCTGAACAGGCAGAGTACAGTGGAACTACTGCTTCCCTGCCTCTCTCAAACAGCCTACGATCACATCAGCTCCTCCTCTTCCCCTTGGTCTCTCCTCTAGACCTTTGGTCTTTGTATACTGTGCCTTCTATATCCGCACAGGACTTTGTAATTTACAGAGGACTTTCACATGCATCATATTATTTAATTCTCACAAGAACCTTATGATAGAGTTTTGGGATGTGTTAATTATTCCTACGTGAAAGGATAAAGAATCTGAGACTCCGGGGTATGGGAAGGGTGAAGCAGTTCGGTAAAACAAACCAAATAATCATTGGAGCATGGTGATGTATGCAACGTTCTGCTCCCATAGGTACCCACTTCTGCATAGAAAAGATAGAGGGTCATGTTCTCCTTTCTTCTTTTGGCTCAACCTTGACTGCTATTGACACTTTAATTATATAGTGTTCAGTTTTGGTTTTTGTTATTTCTACTTACAATGCTGTGTATGTTATTTTCTCAGTTTTATTTAATGCCCGACTTCCTTCAAGACTCTGCTCAAATACCTTCTAGAGGAGCACTTTCTCAGATGGTAAAACCATCCCCTCTCAGGTTATCTTCCATCTGCCCTGTATGTATCTCATAAAACATGGGTATATGCGTATATATGTATGCACATATTTATAAGTGGGAGAGACATTCTAATGGAGAGACAATACATATATACATTTCTGTATTATATATACATATATGGGAGATACATTATATTCATTATTATACATACACATATCATTTTTTAATATACATGTATATGTGTATAGATATGTATATATGTCATCTCTGCCATTAGAATATTAGTTCCTTGAAAACAAGGACTGTTTTAGCCTTTCTTTGAATCCTTGGCATTTAGAACATTCTAATCTGCATTTAATAAGTTTTTACTGATGAATTCATCAATCGATGAGTTGATTGATCAATCAGTTCATGTTTCCTATCCTTCTCTGTATTCTTTGTATTCATCATTACTTACAGTACAAGAGAACTCTGTTTCATTCATAGACCACAACTTATTTACCTCTTCCTCCTAAGGTGGATGTCTACTTTGTTTCCAGTTCCATGCTGTATGAAAAGAGCTACTATCAACATTTTGGTGTATAACAGATCTTTTTTTTTTTCCATTCTTTGCCTCCTTGGGGGTACAAGAAGCTTTGCTCTTAAGCTATTTAGGTTTACACAGACTTTCAAGAGGGAAGGGTCCTTAGAGATCACCTAGTCCAAGGATGTGCTGGAGCCAGGTGGAACTAGTGAGAGCCGATTGTTAAATTTTCAGTATCAGGAGAACATTGTAAAGGGTAAGAGCAACAGCGTATGATGCTCAAATGTGAATGACTTAGCTATTCTCAACAATACAATGATCCAAGAAAATTCCAAAGGACTCATGATAAAAAATGCTGTTCCTCTCTAGAGAAAGAACTGATGGAATCTGAATTCAGACCAAAGCTTTTTTTTACTCGTGTGTATGTGTGTGTGTGTGTGTGTGTGTGTGTGTGTGTGTGTGGTCTGTGTCTTCTTTCACAACATGACTTATATGGAACTATGTTTTGTATGATTGCACATGTATAATCTACATTAAGTTAAATTTTCACCGTGAGAATATATTCCTTGGAAATCAACAAGCACTACAAATCAGGACTTGATTTATTGTTTTGTTGATTGTCTAGACTTAAGAAAATATTAATAATGTGAATGAAATATAAAAGTATATCCAGTTTGTATATTTCCTTCTCTCTCTCTCTCTCTCTCTCCTCTCTCTCTCTCCCTTCCTCCAGAGAGCTGATTGTTAAACATTTACTAGCACATCCTTAATCTACTCTAGTCCAACACTTTTATTTTTTAATTATTTTATTTTTTTCAGTGTTCCCTATATCTTAGATGTCCCCCCTCCCCACTCCTTCCCCAATGTCCCCCCTCCTTGAACACAATTTCAGCATGCAATCTTATATAAGTTCTACACATACATTCCTATTAAGTACATTTTTACCTTAGTCATGTTGAATAGAAAAATTTAAATGAATGGGAGAAACCACAAAACAAAACATAATACAAAAGAAAATGGTCTGCTTCATTCTGTGATCCAATTCTATAGTTCTTTCTCTGGATGTGGAAGGTGTTTTGCCTCAAGAGTCCACTGGGAATTTTTTAGGTCCTTTCATTGCTATGAAGGAGTAAGTCTACCAGAAAAATTCCTCACACACTGTGATTGTTGCTGTGTATAAAGTTCTCCTAGTTCTGCTCCTTTCACCCAGTATCAGTTCATATAAAATCTTTCCAGGCCTCTCTGAAGTTTTCCTGTTCATCATTTCTTATAGCACAATAGTATTCCATTACATTCATATACCACAACTTGTTCAACCATTTCCCAATTGATGGGCATCCCCTTGATTTCCAGTTTTTGGCCACCACAAATAGAGCTGCTATAAATATTTTTGTACATGTGGGACCCTTTCCTATTTTTATGATTTCAATACAGTCCTAGAAGTGATATTGCTGGGTCAAAGGGTATGCACATTTTTGTAGCCCTTTGGGCATAGTTCCAAATTACTCTCCAGGATGCCAACCCTTTTATTTTAAAGATGAGAAAAGAGAAACCTTATTTAGGGAAGTGACTTACCCAAGGTCATACAGCTGGTTTATCAGGGGTTAGAATCTAATCTAAGTCCTCTGACCCCCAAATCCAGCTATTCTCTGCTGTACCCCAGGGTTCACTGTGATCATGTGGTGAGTCACGGGCAGAATCTGCATTACTTTTATGGCATGTGAATGGAAGTAAAAGAACTTTTGCCCCTTATTATCTCTAGGGTGATTATGGCCTTCAATCACTTGGTCTAAATTGGGGTCATTCCTAAAGGGAGATGAGGATGTTTTAGAATGAGGTGATCATGACTTTTATGGCTGATGCCCAGGAACAGCCAAATCCTCTTGAAAGATCATCCCTGAGTCACTCTCAGAAATGAGAACTGGGTCACATAGAACAGAGTCTCTCTGACCCAGGATAACTCTTCCTAGTTTCTTATATCAACTTTAACCTACTCTGAATTATCATTCAAAAAACTAGAATCAGAGAAGTCTATTGATTATCAACAAGTATATTTATATAACGCCTGCCTGAATAAGGCACTGTACTATGGATACAAAACAAAAAATGAAGCCATCCCTGGTTCTTGGGGAGACAAATACATTTCGAAACACCTACAGAGGCTGTAAAAAATAAGTACAAGACATGTGAGGGGCCCTAAAAGCTAGGGGAAGAGAATCAGGAAAGACTTCATGTAAAAGGTTTTAATTTAGCTGAATCTTTGAAGAAAATAAGCAAGAGACAACACATACATCAAAGAGGAATGTACATGAGGAATAAGAAGTAGTTTGGGGGTCACTAGAAGTAGGAAGAATCAGGGGAAGTTTTAAGTAGGTGACACAGTGAAAACCAGGAGTTCTGGGAGACAGAGGTGATGAGGGAGAGTATTCCAGGCACCGAGTTGGGGGATTGGGTATCGAATGTGAAGAACAGAGAGAAGACCGGCTTGGCTGAACCATGGAGCCCATGAAAGGAGAGAGAATCTAACAAGGCTGGAAAGGTAGGTTTGAGCCAGATTTTGAAAGACTATACATGCCAAACAGGAGTTTGTACTTGATCCTAGAGATAATCTAGAAATTATTGGACAGGAGAGTGATGTGGTCAGACTTGTGGTTGCAATTATCCATTGGCAGCTGACTGGAGAATGGAATGGAATGGGGAGAGATTTGAGACAGGGAGACTTACTAGTAGGTTCCTACAATAGTCCAATAAGGAGGTGATGAAGGCCTGCTCTATGGAGGCAGTTGTGATAAAGAGACCTAGGCAAGAGAGTGTGGACACAGCCAGATAAGACATTTAATTTGAAGGGACCTTCCAGAGATCATCTAGTTTTCACCTACAAATGAGAAAATCTGGGACCAGAGAGGGTCATCCAACTAATTAGTGACTAGAAGTCAATTATTTGTCTCCCTTTGTCCCCCCCGAAAGTCTTCTTTTCCTTCTTTCTCCATTTTCTCTTTGATTCCCTTTCTATCTTTTTAAAAAATGTTTTTAATATTATGGTCATTTCCATATATACCAGCCTCCTCCCCAAATAAGCCCTCTTTGTAACAAAGAAAAACAATTAAGCACAATTAATAAAGTGATAATATCTGCCAACATATGTATCACACACAATCCTACCCATCTATCAAATGTATGTTTTATTGGGGGGGGTAGAGTTACTTCCTTACTTCTTTTAGAGATGGTTAAGATTGATTTTTACAACTGCTCATCATTTGATTTGGCTACAGTTAATAGTGTTCTTTGTTTGCATGAATGTATATATGATTTTTCTGATTTTGCTTCATTTATCCTGTGTAAGTTCTTACACTTTTGGTCCCTTTTTTTGTCTGTTTCATCAGGAGAAAATTCAGGAAAGCTACTTTACTTATTAGCCAAGTGGCAATGCTGGTGGGGTTAGAAGAGAGTATAATTCTTAGTCAATCAGATTAGGGAGGGGAGTTCTGGGGAAAGGTGGCATCTCATATGGATTCTTAGGTTCCTAAGACATTGATGCTGGAAGGGCTATTTGAGATCCTCTAGGTTCACATTTTATTATTGTTTTATTATTAATCACTATTTTTAATTGAATTTTATTTTTGTGAATTATCAAGCATTTCTTTTTCCCTTTGATCTCCCCCACACTGAAAACAAAGAAAAATAAAACTCATAACACATATGCATAATCAATCGAAACAAATTCTTATATCAACAATTTCCAGAAATGTATGTCTATTATCTTATTCTACATCTACATTGCTGATGAATTCATCAGTCGATGGGCTGATTGCGTATGAGCATTCTGTTTCATTCACAATCCACAACTTATTTAGCTGTTCCCCCTAGGATGGATTCCCCCTACTTTGCTTCCAGTTCTATGCTATATGAAATGTGCTGCTATAAATTTTTTATGTATACATATCTTTTTTTTCTATCCTTTGCTTCCTTGGGGTACAAGAAACTTAACTCTTAAGCAATCTAGGATTACATAGGTTTTCGAGGCCTGATTTTCTAGACCATCACCTCTCTGCCAGGAGATGGGTAACATGTCTCATCATCAGTTCTCTGATATCATATTTGGTCAACAAAATAATCAGAGTTTTTAAGTGTTTTCAAATTGTTCATTTTTTGCAATGTTGTTATAGTATAAATTGTTCAAGTTTTACTCACTTCACTTTGCATCCATACACACACGTTTTCCCAAGTTCCTCTGAAACCATCTCTTTCATCATTTCTTACAGTACAAATAATATTCCATTATGTTCATATACCATAACTTGTTTAGCCATTTCCCAGCTGATGGGCACTTCCTTAATTTCTAGTTCTTTACAACTACAAAAAAGTAGCTTTAAATATGTTTTGTATATCTAGGATCTTTTCCTGTTTGAATTCCCCTTATTCTGCAGAGAAGTTTTTACAGAATTAGATCAGGATTTCTTGCCTGGCAACTGGCATCCACCAGGGAAGACTAGGAAGGCTATTGAAGGGAACTGAATAGGTGTATGGTGGTGGGTAGCATTAGACTGTAGACTATAGAAATGATCCAGCACCTGTGACCCTTTCACTGTGTCATGATTTGTATGATCTGCAACACGAAGAGGAAAGGCAAGGGCAGAGGTGTATTGCTGTGGACAGAACGCTGGATTTGCAGTTTCCGGTTCAATTCCAATCTGCTTTATTTCCTGTGTGACTTTGGGCAGGTCATTTCATCTCCTCTGGATCTCCTTTTCCTTAG
Organism: Potorous gilbertii; assembly: GCA_028658325.1. NCBI lineage: Eukaryota > Metazoa > Chordata > Mammalia > Diprotodontia > Potoroidae > Potorous > Potorous gilbertii. The sequence continues at coordinate 493,261,137 of CM053771.1, forward strand.
CTTTAAAAAGAAGGGGATGGTTTTGCATGACTTCAGCTGTATGCTTGCTTTGTCAATGTGGCGGGAGTAGGGGTGTGGGAAGGGGAGGCTGGAAAAGGGAAAGAATTTGGAACTCAGAATGAAAAAAGAAAGGGATGGACCTGTGGCTCTCTAAGTTCCCTTATAACTCTAATTTCTATGCCCTTATGAGGAAACTGAGTTCCAAAGACTTATCCAAGGTCACACAGTGACAAATCAGGTCTTTTTCCCATGCCAGGCTATCTCCTTTATCCTCTCTCTCTCTTCAAATCCAAACTCAGAGGTTCACAACTTTTCTTTAATTTTCTTTTTTATTATTAACAAATGTCAATGTACATGGTCATTTCTAAATCCAAAGAACAGAAAAAGAGGATAGTATATGAAACTTGGAGCTTGTTTTTAAAAAAATAATATGACAAATTGAACAAAGTGGTTCCAAAACGTTGCATCTCCTTCTGAATTTCATTCTGCTCTCTTCTTTGAATTTTCTAAATGTTTCATTGACAATTTCTTTCTTCCTTCCTTCTTCCCTTTTTTTCTTCCTTCCTTTTGTCATGATCACTAAGTCCTCCAATAACATCCCCCACTCTGTAAAGATCCTCCCTCATGATAAACAAGCATAGTTAAACAAAACCAAACAAAACCGTCAGCTGGATCTGGACACATAGGTCTCATTCTGCCTTTCCAGTCAATCACTTCTCAGTCAAAAGGTGACATCCTTGAATTATTAGGGTAACTGAGACTTAGAGGCCCATGTGTGAAGCTGCCTTACAAAAGGTTCACTGGTTACTAGCACCATCTCCCTATTTTTCTTTTTCTTTGCTTCTCCAGGTTCAGCCATGACAAAGCTCAGCTCCCAAGTCAAAGGTTCTCTAAACATCACCACTCCTGGAATACAGATATGGAGGATAGAGGTAAGCGACCAGCCTGGGAGGGAGTGGGGTAGAGGTCCCCTCCCTTCAGCATGCCTGGTCAGAGTGGGAGGAAGCAACTAGAACCGACTCCTTCAAGCTTCTCCCTTCCACTCCTTTTTTTCCTCTTTTAATTCCATCTTTCAACTATTAGCACTCCCTCCTTTTCCTTCTCATTCTCTTTCTTATTATCTCACCCCTCCTCTTTCTTCCTTTCTTCCTTTTCATTTTCTTTCCTTCTCCCTAATTACTTTTCATCCTTCCTCTCTCTTCCCCTTCTTCCTCCCTCTTCTCTTTCCTTCTTTCCTTTCTCTCTATCCCCTTCCTCATCTTATTTCTCCTTTCTCCATCTCCTCTTTTTTCTCTTCATCCTTGACACCTATTCCCTCTTCCCCTTCTCTGTCTTCTGTTCCTTCAGCTTCTCTCCCACCTTCTCTTCTGCTTTTCCAGAATCTTCCTAACATTTCTTCTTCCATTTCTTATTCTTCTTTTTGAGACATCTGGTGGAATAATGAACAGAGAACTAGGCCTGAAGAGAGGAAGTCATGGGTTCAAATTTAACTTCAACTACTTACTAGTTGGGTGACTCTGGACAAGTCATTTAACCTCTGTTTGCCTCAGTTTCCTCTGTAAAATGTGGGTAATAATAAATAATAATAAAATATTGTGGGGATCAAATGAGAGAATATTTGTAAAGCACTTAGCATAGTGTCTGCACTATATAAATACTTATTCCTTTCCTTTCCCCTTCCATTTTTGGATTTCTCCCCTTCTTTGTTCTTCTCTATATTTACATCTCTTCTGTTGTCTTTTCCTCTTTATCCTTCTTTTCATCTTTTTCCTCCCTCTTCTGTTCCTTCCCTTTCTCCTCTCAAGTCCACAGAGCATCAGTCCACAATTCAGGGCTGAGGAGTCTGGGATACCTGGCATTGCTTTCATCTCCCTCATTCCCACTGCAGTTAACTTTGAGCTTGGCTCATGGAGAGGGACCAGCCCTGCATACCTCTTTCCTTCTCCCACCACAGGCCATGCAGATGGTACCGGTCCCCAGCAATACCTTTGGAAGCTTCTTTGATGGAGATTGCTACGTTGTCCTGGCTGTGAGTACACAGGGAGAAAGGTGCCAGATCTGAAGAATGAGCCAAAAAGGAAGGAAGGGGTCCACGTGAACCTCCCAGGTCCCTTTCTGGGAGCATTTGGTCAAGGTCCTCCTGAACCAATTGTACTGAATCTGGAGTTCCAGGACCCTTAGGGGGAGAAGGAGGAAGTCAGCAATTATTTACTGAACATTTACTCTAAGTCTGGTCCTCTGTTAGTTACTATAGGCAACATGATTGCTGCCCTCATGGAGCTTATAATCTAAACTAAGATTTACACACAAAAACAACACAAGAAGACAGTAGGACACCTGGATTGGAGACTTAGTCCTGACACTAAAAAGGGATTGGTCTGGATGGTTTCTAGGGTCCCTTCCAACTCTGGTTGTATGGTCCGTAATCAAACCCATAATCATAACTAGATTACTGACTCCTACAGTGTTACAGGTGTTCAGAGGAGAGAGAAAAATGGAGAACCATAAATTTTCAAGGGAAGAGAACATGGTAACCAGGGTAGGGGTGTGGAGGTGGGAAGACTGAAGATGCCTGTCATCCTTGAACATGCTACAGAGAGTCTGACAACATGAGGTAGTGAGAAGAGCAGGGGGCTGGAGTCGGAAGATCTGGTTCTACTTTGGTCCTTGCTACTCACTCTGTGACCTTGATGAAATAATTTCTATTCTCAGGTTGGGTGATTTGACTATTAAACTCTAAAGTCCCTTGCCTTCTTGACAGTCTATGGTTTTCTTCTTTGCAGATCCATAAGACAGGAAACAGTCTCTCTTATGACATTCACTACTGGTTGGGCAAGGATTCATCCCAAGATGAGCAGGGGGCAGCGGCCATCTATACCACCCAGATGGATGACTTCCTTAAGGGTCGGGCTGTCCAGCATAGAGAGGTCCAGGGCCATGAGAGTGATACCTTCAGGGCTTACTTCAAGCAAGGACTTGTGTACGGATGCCTTTCCCCGCATTTCCCAAATAACTCCTTCCAGTCTAGGGAAAGACTACATCTCTGAGGAGACTGTCTTCACCTTTGCCTCTTGTGATACTGATGACCCCAATCTTCCTGTTGTTAAGTCTTCTGGTCACTTCCAAGGCCCAGTGGTTTCTACTTCCCCCCTCCCTCTCTCACAAGCCCTGATTCCCCAGCTCCCCATCCAATGACTTCTTCCATATCCCCATCTTGCTGGAACACTCTTATGGATCCCTGGTCTAACCTCTAGCTCCCTGACTCCCTCCTCTTCCTATCCTCCTACTCCCTAGAGGAAGTAAAGGGTGTATATTTAGGGGACTTGAAGTGGTGGTGGTAATCATTCATTTAATTAGCACTTACTAAGCACCTGCTATGTGCGTACCTGGCCTTTCCCCTAAGAGGCTTACAGTTCTAATGAGGGATTGCCCTGAGTTGGATAGTTTGGACAACTGAGGCATACTGGAAGAAGTAAGGGAAGGGAAAGTTTCATTCCTTTATCCTTGACCTCACTCTTCCCATCCTGGCTACTCTCTTTCCTGTGGTGAGTTTTGTCACAATTGCACATTGTGGTGCAGTAAGAAATCCACCAGGCTGAAAGTCAGTACCTGTATTCTAGTCCTGGCTAGCTGTGTGATCATGGGCAAGTCACTTAGCCTTCCTGCCTCAGTTTATCCATTTGTAAAATGAGATTAGATGAACTCTAATTTCTCTTCCAATTCAAACTCTATGATCCCATGACCTTCTCTATTGCCCCAAACCAACACTGATAGTTAAGTTGACTCCTTGTATCAGTTTGAGGCTGCAGATAGTTAGATAATCCTATGATGTATGCAGTTCCCACTGATCTGGCTCTGATTCCTCTCCAGGATACGGAAAGGAGGAGTGGCCTCTGGCATGAAGCATGTGGAAACCAACTCATATGATATTCAACGTCTGCTACATGTCAAGGGCAAGAGGAATGTGGTGGCTGGAGAGGTCAGTGGAAGGCCAAAGTGATGGGGTTTGGCTTGTGGTCTCCTCTTGTTAAGATCTTCTAGACTTCTCCGATGTCTAATCACAGAAGGCTTCCTTAGAGATGCCTCCATGGAAGTCCTTGAGATGGGAAGGATCAAAGAGTATAAGAAACTAGGTACAGAGTCTTTAACTCTGAGGAAAGAAAGAGTTGGCCCAAGGAGCCACAGTTATCCAGAGATGACATAGTAGCCTTTCCTGTCTATCAACCCAAGAAGGCTTAGATATCGCTAGAGGAAGGGCTATGGGCCATGATGTCCAATCAACACTTGTCCCTTCGTAGGCCTTAATTTCCCCCTTCATATCAGGGAGAGATAATCCATGGGCCAGGAAATGGAGGCTTGGAATTCCAGGTGATGACTGGGATTTTTCCATAGCTGGGGACTCTGGGGACAAAGGTCTGAGAGAAGACAGGAAAAATACAGATGAAGACAAACTTGGGACTACTTTCTTCCCTCACCAACTTCATAGGTGGAGATGTCATGGAAAAGTTTCAACCGAGGAGATGTTTTCCTTCTGGACCTGGGCAAGCTCATCATACAGTGGAATGGCCCAGAAAGCAATCGAATGGAGAGGATCAAGGTAAAGTCCCCCAGGAGGCAGGCCAGTGCAGTAGAAAGAGCCCAGTTTCATATTCTGTCTCCTGACATACTGACTTCGGTGGCTTTGGACAAATCACTTCCCTTCGCTGAGAAATGATAGGTTTCGACTAGATCTCTAAGGTCCCAGTTCTATAAAATATCCTCTGAAAACTCTGCCACCAGATGCTCACTCTTATTCTGCATGACCCCAATTTCATCACTCAACCTATTGGTCACTTCTTTGACAGACCTATAAGAATCCCCATTTACCTTATCTACCAGCACTGGGCCTCTAAGTTCCTGATCTAACTCCTGGCTTCTTTATTGCCTCTTGCCTCTTCCACCTGGTCTACTCTCTCAGCCCCCAAGAGGGAATGAGGGATATGTGTGCGTGTGTGTGTGTGTGTGTGTGTGTGTGTGTGTGTGCGTGCGTGCGTGTGTGCATCCGTGTGTGTGTGTAAGGATTATCATTTGTTTAACAAGTATTTATGTAGTAGTTGATGTGCTAAAGAAACGTAATCTTCAGGTAAGACATGTTCCTTCTCTTAGAGCTGAAAATTCATCTCTCTACAGAGAGGTTTTAATATACAAGTGCTATTTCCTAATTGGCTAATAAAACTGATTTTGGTAGAGAATGACTTACTATACTCTAACTCAGCAGCTTCACCCTCTGGGTTCCAAGCCTTCTCCCTCCCACATTCCATAATCCTTTCTTAACTTATGAAGCTATCAGTCCCTTCTGCTCAGGGTTCAGAAATTTCCACAAACAAAGTCTGCTTGATCAGTTTCTGGTACAGTTGGAGCATCTCTCCTATATTAAATCCAGGTCTTATGTCCCTAGAGGGATGAAAGAATATTTTTTTTTCCCACTGTACTACAATGTCTGTAGAGTGTAACCTCTCAAAGACAAAATGTTGCCTTTTAACTGTGGTCTTCAAAGTTAATCCAAAGGAATGAGCATCAGGAATACATGACCAAGTTGTGGGGGAGGGGGGAGGGGGAAGAAGGTGAGATGAGAAAGAGATCCTGGGGGAAACATTTGGAGGCAGAAACTTCTTTCACATACCATCTGGATTCCTGATCATCTTGTTGGTATCTGGATAAATCCAGCCCTGGCTTTGTGGTCCCTTCTTTAAGGAGCTGGGGGCAAGTCACACACACTGTATATTTCTCCAGCGCCAACATTTATATTCAGAAGCAATTAGGTTAAGGTTATAGGGTGCACCAAGAGCATCCTAGAGAAGCTAGTGTGTACGGTACAGTGGAAAGAACTCTGGATTTGGGACCAAAGGACCTGAATCGGAAATGTAACTCTTTTTGTGTGTGTGACATTGGACATAACATTTCCCCTCTCTGGATCTCCATTTCCTCATCTGTACAATGAATCACTTCTAAGTTCTCTTTTAGCTACGCATGATCCTATGACAGGGACACAGGTGACGTCTAAGGAGGTCTGCTAGACCTAGTTCCTTAGTGAATTTAGATCTCAGGTCATCCTTAGCATTACCCAGGAAATCTGATGCCCTCCTTTGCCCAAAAACGACCCCTATTGCTTCCTGGGAATCTCCTTCTATCATTTCCCTGAAGTAAGGGATTGGGGGCATTTCCAGGAATTTTCCAGGAATCCTTCCCCTTTCCATTACTTTGCAGGGTATGAACCTGGCAAAGGAGATCCGGGACCAGGAACGGGGTGGCCGGGCACATGTAGGAGTGGTGGAGGGTGATCAGGAAGCTGAATCACCTGAACTAATGGAAGTGATGAAGTATGTGCTTGGCCAGAGAAAGGAACTGAAGGAAGCCATCCCTGACACCGTGGTAGAACCAGCTCTCAAGGCTGCCCTGAAACTTTACCAGTAAGTGTCTGTCTGTGTGTGTAAGGCAAGGGAGGAGAGAAGGGTCAAAGAGAGGCCTCTTTGGGTGTGCTAAAGCAGGGCACAGGAGGACGGGATGCCCATCAAAGTCATGGTTCACCAAGGGTTTCCTTTCTTCCCAAATTTTACTGGCTAGTATGCAGGAGTACTGGGCTGAGACCTTCTCTGTATTTCCTTATGGCTATCACTCTGGTCTTTGGGGACACACTTCCTTCTTTCTACCTACCAAGTAGTGCAATAGATGGAGTGCTGGGCCTGAAGTTAGAAAGACTCGAGTTCAAATCCAGCCTCAGGCACTCACTAGCTATGTGACTCTGGACAAGTTACTTAACCTCTGTTGGCCTCAGATTCCTCAACTGTAAAATGACAATAACAGCACCTATGTCCCAGGGTTGCTTCCAGGATCAAATGAGATAGTATTTATAAAGCCCTTGGCATAGTACCTGACACATAGTAGGTGCTTGTTTCCTTCTTTCCTTCCTTTATTATGACCATACCAAAGTCAGGTTTTTCAAATGACCTTCATCAGTTCGTAAGGGCAAATGAGATAAAATTAACCTAGAAGAGCACAGAGTCTTCCAGTTACAGAACACAGGAGTCTTCATCTGGAAAGAACACTGATTTTCAAGTTAAAGGACCTGGCTAAAAGTTGTGGTCTCACTAACTCCTTACAGGTATGACCTTGGGCAGGTCACTTTATCTCTGTGGTCCTGTTTCCTTATGGGTAAAATGGGGTGACCAGAGTCGAGGTTCTTTAAGGTCCTGTCTAACTTGAGATGCCATGATGCTTTTAATCTAGCCAGACATGCCAGCATTGGATTGATGTGCTACTTTTTACCCTGTTCCCATCCCATTACGCATCTGAGTCTGACCTCTCCAAGTGACCAGCTACCAGGGAAGGGATAAAAAGAGAGGACACAGCCACCATCCAGTCTTGGCTTCCTCATTTAGTTGTGTTTTTTTTAAATAAGGGTTTTTGAGTGCTTCTATCTTTATATCACATATAGTTTTCAATGTAGCTGATCCCCCAGTCCTTTACTTATGACAAAGAATTTAAAAAGAGAACAAAAACACAGGTCACAGTCCTAATGAGTACATCAAAAAAGCCTGACATCAAATGCAGCGTTCCATACCTCCATCCATGGTCGCTGGAAAGGAGGGGCCCTGTGTGTTTCTTCTTTGAGGCTAAACTTGGTCGTTATAATTTCCCATTTGTTTCCATTCTTTTATGGCTCTTTCCATTTACATTGCTGTCGTCATCATGTTTATTGTTTTCCTGGTTCTGCTGTCTCAGTTTATGTGTTTTCCCACATACTCTGTAGTTTTTATACTCATTGTTTCTTATTATGCAATAACATTCCAATATATGCATGTACCATGATTTGGTTAGCCATTCCCCAGTTCATATCCCACCTGTGTGATCTTGAATGACTCATTTCAATCACCTTGGCTCAATCACCTTGAACAAACTCTTTCAAAGAGATTTCCTTTTGAAGGTGTGTTCTGTATTCAGAGGCATCCTATATTCTAACCTATAGGTTATTCATCTGAAGAGTTTTCAAGTTTTTAATATTGTTCTGATCTCCAGTGTCAAGGAAAAGGCTTCATTAGAGGCGGCACACAAGCAGCTGTAGAGATAGAGATCCTAGAGAGAGAAGCTACAGGAGGAAGTTGGAATTCTAGGACCCAGAAGGTGACAAGCCCCCAAATAACTTCCCATGTCAATTTCTTACTCAATTCCTTTTTCCTCCCTCATCCCCTGCAGTGTATCTGACTCAGAGGGCAAACTGGTGGTGAAAGAAGTGGCCACTCGTCCTCTCACTCAGGACCTACTGAAACATGAGGTAAGAAGGGCCCAGAGAGAGGACTCTTAGGCTCTGCCAGGACCCAGATCTTCTCCATCCCATTGAACTCCAGGTGGCTCTTCCCTTTCTCCCTTCCCTTTCTGAGGGTGGATCCCAACCCCTACCTTTACCCCATAGGGAAGGGAGGCTCCCACACTCAGATTTCTTGTATCCTCTGGTTGAGAGTTGGGGAAGATGCCCTGGCGGGAGGCAGACCGACTCTAGTGGCTGAGGTCCTTGAGCATCTTTCACTGTATCCCCGAGGTTTCTTGCCCACTAGAATAGGGGCCATGGGAGTTTCACTCTGACCCTTTTCTACTCTTTTCTCTTCCTCCCATCCTCCTCTTTCTTCTTTTCTCCCCCAGGACTGCTATATTCTAGATCAGGGAGGTCTGAAGATCTTTGTTTGGAAGGGGAAGGAAGCAAATTCTGAGGAGAAAAAAGGGGCCATGAACCAAGCTCTGGTAAGGACTTGGGGCAAGAGATTTGGGAGCAAAATGAAATGGATTGGAGGAAAAGCAATAGAACAGAGGAAGAAGAGAACAGACAGCAGAAATGCAGAGAGAGAAGCAGGGAAGCAAAGAGAAGAGAAGGAAGAGACAGAGAGGGAAAGAGAAAAAATGGAGACAATTGAATGCATGAGAAGGCTAGGCTCTATTACACCTTACAGGTTTCTAGGAAATATTCTGGAAGAATCAAAGTGTAGCCTGCAACCCAAGTTTTCCAAAGTTCAGTCATTTCTGGAACCATCTTGGAATTTAGGGGCCTCTCATAGGCTCTCAACATTGGAAGAAATTTTAGAAATGTAACCCATACCTGTATAGGAATCTTTTCTATAATATTCTCCAAAGTGGCTCTGCCATCTCTTGAATGCTCCAGCAATGAAAGAAATCATGCGACAACCTGATTCCAACCTATATTTCCAGGCTTATTACTTTCCTTCACACACTCCAAGGATCAACCAAAATGATCTTGCTGTTGTTCACACATTCCATCTATTATTTCCTTTATTTACTACATGCCTGAAATACCCTCCTACAGATCATCTCATCTTAGAATACTTAGCTTTCTTCAAAGCTTGGCTCAAGTGCTATTTCTCACAAGATACTTTAAAAAAATCTCCCTCTCCCCCAACTACTTGAGCTCTCCTACCAAATTACCTTTGGTTGTTGGGGTTTTGTTTTGTTTTGTTTTTTGGCATATATATATATATATATATATATATATTTACTTTTTGTTTTCAGTGATAGATTATAAACCCTTTGAGGGCAAGAACTATTCCATTTTTCTCTTTATATGCCGGCATCTAGCACAAACACTGCCTTAATCAACATTTGATTGATTGATTTGATTGACTGATTAATTAAAACAAAGACCACTAGAACCATAGAGGAGGGAGGGAGAGAGAAGGAAATTGATCTATGATCTCAACTAAGCTCAGAGAAGAGAAGGTTGAGGTTAGGATCAGAGTTAAGTTTGGGGTTAGGGTCAAGGTTGGCTTGGGGTCAAAACCTAGTCTTGGGCATGGATGCCTTCTGCTCTGATGTATTTCCCTTCTCCATCACCACATCTCTTTGTAGAACTTCATCAAGGCCAAAAAGTACCCAGACAGCACCCAGGTGGAGGTACAGAATGATGGTGCAGAATCAGCTGTCTTCCAACAGCTTTTCCAGAAGTGGACAATACCCAACCGATCTTCCGGCCTTGGCAAAACCCACACTGTGGGCTCTGTGGGTGAGGAGCCAGTAGCAGCCTGGGAAAGGTGCTCTGACTATCAGAGCTGGGTTAGGAGAGCTACCCTGGGCTCTGCCCAGCCAACCTTTTTTCCCACACTCCTTTGTCTTCATAGAATTAGAGAGCCACAGAATATTAAAGCTAGAAGGGATCATTGAGTCCAGCTCTTTCATTTTGCCATGAGGAAACTGAATCCAAAGCCTTCATTTTACAGATGAGGAAACTAAGTCCCAAAGGAAGTTGTGTTGTGTCCAAGGTCACACACACAACTAGCAAACATCAAGGATAGGATTTGAATTCGTGTTCTGATACCTGCCCCAGTCCTCCTTCTAGGGTACCAGACTGCCATTCCCACCAAGGGAAAAGAAGTATAAGGCTTGGCCCTAGAAGTCCTTGTAGAGGTCCAGGAATCAAGACTACCTCACACAGAAGACAAAAAACAAAATAACCCAACAAAACAATGCTTCATTAAATTTAATGTGTGGTATGCATTCTGGGAGTGAGAGGACCTCTGAGGAGAGGGAAATAGCTGAGGAATCAGGAAGACTTCATGGAGAGGGCCAACCACTCCTCTGAGCTTCCCTCTCTCCTCCTTTTCACCCTAGCCAAAGTGGAACAAGTGAAGTTCGATGCAGAATCTTTGCATGTCAAGCCTCAAGTGGCTGCCCAGCAGAAGATGGTAGATGATGGAAGTGGGGAAGTCCAGGTATGGTAGAGGGGCATGCTGGCCTTGGGCTACAGAAAAGAGAGAGAATGTCCTTCATTTGGGTGGCAGAAGGCAGGGTCTGTGACCTCCTGGCTAGCATCCATCTAGCTTCCCTGGAAGCATCACCCTTTCCTCCTACCCTTCCAATACCTCCATACAGGTATGGAGGATTGAGAACCTGGAGCTGGTGCCAGTGGAACCCCGGTGGCTGGGACACTTCTTTGGTGGGGATTGTTACCTCCTGCTCTACACCTACCTAGTCAATGAGAAAAAGAACTACCTACTCTACATATGGCAGGTCAGAGTCCACGTGAACCCCAGAGCAAAGCCCTGGCTCCCTTCTTTTTCAGGTTCTACCCTTTTCTCCTATTTTATCTACTTTGCCCTAAATAATTTTATACCTCACATATAGTCTGCACTTGGTATAAGTTTGCCAATTAATTCTTCTCCTCTGGTTCTCCCTGTACCTGCCATCCCTCTCCTACCCCTGACACCACAGTCTTCTCAATCTTGACAAAGCCCTCTTCTTCCCTCTCTTTCCTTTCCCTTCTTTCTGCTCAGATATGTGGGACTCTAGATCAGATTGAAATGAGAAGGAGCAATGTTTTTGATATGGAAAGCTGAGATAAAGCTTGGATTCCATTGGATTTACCCTCTGGGAAGGACTTAAGGGTCGGTGGGGAGGGCTATCTAGCCACTTTTATTCCCATCCATCACTACCCATAAATTCTACAGGGAAGCTCTGCTAGTCAGGATGAGATTGCTGCCTCAGCATATCAAGCCGTCATCTTGGACCAGAAGTACAATGATGAGCCTGTCCAGATTCGGGTGCCCATGGGCAAAGAACCCCCTCATCTCATGGCCATCTTCAAAGGACGCATGGTGGTCTACCAGGTAAAAGAGAATGCTCTCAGTACTCCCATCAGAGAAAAGCTACCCAATAGGGCAAGAAATTCCTAGATGAGGAGGGGAGCTAAGTCATTAATTTTGTCATCCCCAGCATCTAACACACACTAGGGTTTAACAAATATTTGTTGAGTTGCACTGAGGTAAATGATGGTGGTGAGGGAAGGGAGTAGTTTGTGGGCAAAGGTGGTATCATATTGAATTAGTCAATCTCACATCACTTCTAGGTTGGTAACTTTTTTGTGTTCTATCTTTGACTCCTTGATTTTCCGGAAGTGGATAAGAAATAGAAAAATGATACTGAAATCTACAGAATTAATTCTGCCTTGATTTCCTTCTTAGGTCCCATATTGGACATGGAAATCATTCGTGCAGATATGCCTAAAATATACATCCATCTATAGTGTCCTCATGAATTTAAACTTAACAGAAAATCATTTCATTCATTCAACGGATATTATTAGTTGCTTTCTACTCACGCATCCCAAGAACGTTTGCTAAACCCCTACGATAAGCAAGGGGGATGCAAAGATGAAAAAAAGACAAAGTTCTCTTGCTCAAGGGACTTAAAATCAATAAGGAAGGTACAACACACATGAAAAGCAAAATACTATGTTCCAAGCACTGGATTAATTGTTGAGAGGTGAAATGTGGTTCCAACTGTCAAGATATATTAAAATATAATTGGGGAGATCCATTCATTCAATACACATTTATTGAGTACCTACTATATGCAAGGCATTGTGCTAGGCTCCCTATGAGATACCAAGGAGTTTATAATCTAATACAATTTAAAGATAAGACATACACACAAAAAGTTAACTAACAGAAGTTATTTCATAACTGTAATGCCAAAGGAGGAATGCAGATTAAGAAGGAAGGTTTCAGAGGAGGGAGTGATTGTTGTGGATGGGAATAGCCAAAGAAGGCTCCAAGGAAAAGGAGGGCCTGAAGCTGGGGACTGAAGGAGGAGGAGAATTTGTAATGGTGGAGAGATGTAGAAAGGGCATGAAGGAGGCCTAGCATGAAGCCAGGGGCAGAGACAGGAATGAGCTGTGATCATGGCAGGCTCAGGAAACAGTGAGCAGAGGCTTTGTTTGGAGAGTAAATGGGGGTTAAGTTTGGAAATGGGAGGTAAGGTAAGAACAAATCATGGAAGAGTTTGAACACCAGCTTTAAGGGCTGGTCATGGAAAACAACCAAGGAGAGTCATGATAAGTCCATAAGACTTCGGCATGCTTAAGACTAGGGACAGTTTTTTGTCTTTCTGTTGTCCCCAGGACTTAGCACAATGCCGAGCACATAGTAGGTACTTTATAACTTCTTGCTGACTGATAGTGATGTAAGCAGTACCTTAAGGTTACTAGAAGAGGGAGAGACTACTTGCAGGTTAAGGGGGACAGGTTTAGAAGACTGTTGAAGTGGTCTTAGCCTGAAGTGATAAGGGCTGGAATTCAGGACAGTGACAGTGGGAAGAAAAACAAAGGGTGTTTTGAGGGAGCAATCAACAGAACTTGGTGAGTTCTTGGTGAATTAGGGGTGAGAGGTTAAGTCAAGGGAAGAATATGAAATAAAATTAAAACCTCTGGGATCTGGAGCTTGGATGATTAAAAAGGGGAGAAGGAGACTAGTTGTTAGAAATGAACATTTGTTTTTTGGGGAAACTCAAATAGAGATTTAGTTGCCCTTTGATAAATTTGGGGAGATATGAAGATACAGAGGAAACATGCTCCATGCATGGTCCTCATGCAAATACTTTCATTAAGAAGAGTACGGAAGCTTGACTTGTATTTGAATGCAACAGAGCATGCAAATACTTTCACTGACATGGTTTTGAAGGCCAATCATTTTTCTTTCCTTGAGGACAGTATTCCTTGAGTGGAGGGCATGGGACAGCTCTATAATTGTATAGGTTCCTCACTAGAGAGTTCTAGGTATGGGAGCCTGGGTGAATAGTTCAGGTAGCCCCTCCAATACCTGGCAAAGGCCAAGATCACAGCACCTTTGGCTCCCAACTTGTATGATATCTCTGGAGTAGGAAGCCAGAACCTCTACCTCATAAGGAAGTAGAGAGAGACTACTGTACTTCCTCCCACATTGGACACCTATGGTTGACATTTCTCCTCATCTCCTCCTCTCTTGACTCACAGGGGGGCACCTCCCGGTCAGGAGACACTGAGCCAGTACCTTCTATCAGGCTGTTCCAAGTTAGAGGAACAAATGATAAGAACACTAAAGCCTTTGAAGTGCCTCCCCGAGCTAGTTCCCTCAACTCCAATGATGTTTTCATCCTCAAGACACAATCTTGTTGCTACCTGTGGTATGGGAAGGTGAGTGTCCATTCCCCTAGAAGTGGCCACTGTGGGCAGGCAAAGAGGGAGAGATATCTCTTTTTTCTGCTATCTCTTACCTTCTGTTCTCACCCCTAAGGGTGACACCTTTCCCTACTTGCCTGCTTATCTCTCCTTAGCTTTGTGACTGTCAGTCTTTGTCTTTTTACCTCTGTATCTTTGACAAGTCTGTTTCTTGTCTCTGCTTTTCTGTAGGACTCTCTGATCTTTGCCTTTCTCTAGGTTTCCTTCTCAATGGGCATAGAGCTTTGGTTAGACTCATTCCGCACTTCACCAGCTCTCAGAAAGGTAGCATCCCCTTATGAGATGCTCTTGAGGAGCCTGAAGGAGGTCCTTAGACCAGGGAGTTGAGAAATTCTAAGTCCCACTTCCTTCTTACTGACCCTCTCTGTGGCTAAGGATAGGGAGTTCTCCAAACTGGGATCTTGTTCAAGAGAACAATGGGCTCAATTCCAAGGAGGGACATCTTGGACCAATACCATGGGGGAAAGTATTATGGGGAACTGGAAAGTCTATCCTCTGCAGCCCCTCAAAATTCCTCTCCATGTAGGGCTGTAGCGGAGATGAACGGGAGATGGCGAAGACCGTGTCAGACATTATCTCTCGAACGGAAAAGCAGGTGGTGGTGGAGGGACAAGAACCAGCAAACTTTTGGAGTGCCCTGGGAGGAAAGGCACCTTATGCAAACAGCAAGAGGTAACTTGCTTCTCATAAATCCTTTCTTATCAGTCAGAGAAACCCCTTCTGGTAAGAGTTAGCACTAACAAGGACCCTGTCAATGATCCAAGTCTTACAGGATCCAGAGGCCAAAAGACCTTAGAAATCATTGAGACCCACATACCTCATTTCTTACAGGGCAGAATGGAACTCTACAATTGAAGGACCCAAGTCCAAATCCTTGCTCTAATGCTGCTGGTGTAGCCTAGGGCAAGTCATTTCTCTTCTTTAGGTCTTTCCCTATCAGTGAAATGACGGGCTTGGACTAGATGACATCTGATACAATCTGCCATTTTAAACCTAAGAAGCTCACAGAGGTTAAATTTCTTGCCCAAATCCACAGAGCTAGTGTCAGAGGCAGGATTTGAATCTAGGGCTTTTCCCACCACCTCAGGCTGCTGTTTCTTGACTGACTTGGAACTGTCATCCTCTTCTCAGCTCTATTTATCTATCTATCTATCTATCTATTTATTTATGGGGTGTTCAGAGAGGGCCAGTACTTCTGGTGTGAGGGCTTGCAGAGAGCTTTTCTGGGCTGCTCATTCACCTTTGGTGTCTACCTGTCCCCCAACTCCCACACCAGTAAGCCATCTCCACAGATGGGCTAAACCAGGTTGAGGATAACCTACTGGACTTAGAGCTCTTCGGTGAGTTAGGGAGTGGTCTACATAAAACATGTGAAGACTTCCCCAGTGGAATGAGCAGATGAGAACAACTTGCTCCAACAGGCATGAAACCAGCAGCAGCAGATATTGTGGAGCACTCAGAGCTTGGTCAGACATCGACTGCATCCCGGGACATTGCCCATTGTGACTTTTGTCTTGCCACTAGACTTTGACAATTTTGTGCAATTCTGCTTCACTTAAATCTAATCAGCTTTCACTCAAGGCATCACCCCATGATGTGATTGGTCCTTTTCAAAAAGGACAAACAACAGAAACTGCCCCCACAATATCCTTTCTGAGCATGCTAGATAGAGCAGGGCAGGGATGAGGTTTCATTTATAGACTGACTTTGCTCAGAAGATTCCTCCCTTCCCCAAACATATAACATCCTGAGAGATAGGAGATGCCAGAATTGGACTTGCAGTCTTTGTCCTGTTTTCTCCAGGCATCAGCGGGCCTAACAGTGTACCTAATACCTCTTGGGTGGGGCAGAGGGAGGTGTCTCAATCTCCCAGGCAAAGGAAGCCCAGATTTCAAGTCCATTAGATTAGATATGCTCAAGTAAACTTAACAGAAAGGGCAGGGCACTAGCCATAAGGTTCAGCCCTTTGGTGAAATGATTACATCAGCACCTGAGTAGTGTTCTCTGAAGATAAGAAAAGATGCCCAACCCTTGCTCCCCCACTCAGGTCTTGGGAAGTTAAAGGGATTAGGGTTAGCCTGGAGAAGAAATGACTTGAGTAGGTTTGCAAAATGATAGAATTTCTGGGTTTTACTGGATTTGAATCCCCGAAGGATTCCTTTACTGAGGGATAGTCATCAACAAAGGTGCATAGAGTGTTCAGGGAGGACTAGTACCTCTGGTGC
>CM053771.1:493277493-493308548 GCA_028658325.1 Potorous gilbertii
CCCCCCCCCCCCCCCCCCCCCCGCCCCAGCATGTGAAGACTTTCCTCAACAGAATGGGCAAATGAGATCAATTTGTTTCAATGGCCATGAAGGCTGCTGAAACAGGTACTGTAAAATACTTAGAACAAGGTCATCCCCTGCATCCTGGGCCATCTGATTTTTGTCTTGCCACTGGACTTTAATGACTCTGGAGGAGAGACTGAGGCTGATGAGCTTGTGAAACTTTGCTTCACTTACATCCAATTAACTCTTGAGTCAAGGCATCACCTCATGACATCATTGATCCTCTTCAAAAATAACAAACATAGCAGGGAAGCAGAAAACTGGGAAAGGACTTATACAACTAGTGTCTGTGATAAAGGCCTCATTTCTAAAATATATAGAGAACTGAGTCAAATTTACAAGAATACAAGTCATTCCCCAATTGATAAATGATTAAAGCATATGAACAGGCAGTTTTCAGAGGAAGAAATTAAAGCTATCTTTAGTCATATGAAAAAGAGTTCTAAATCACTACTGATTAGGGAGATGCAAATCAAAACAACTCTGAGGTACCACATCATACCTATCAGATTGGCTAACATGACAAAACAGGAAAATGTTAAATGTTGGAGAAGATGTGAGAGAGTTGGAACATTAATTCATTGTTGGTGGAGTTGTGAGCTCCAACCATTCTAGAGAACAGTTAGGAACTATGCCCAAAGGGTTATAAAAATGTGCATACCCTTTAACTCACCAATACTGCTTCTAGGGCTATATTCCAAAGAGATCATAAAACTGGGAAAAGAACATGTACAAAAATATTTATAGCAACTCTTTTTGTGGTGGCCAAGAACTGGAAATTGAGGGGATATCCATCAATTGGGGAATAGTGGTATATGAATGTAACGGAATACTATTGTAATAAGAAATGATGAACAGGCAGACTTCAGAAAAACCTGGAAAGATTTATATGAACTGATGCTGAGTGAAGTGAGCAGAACCAGGAGAACATTGTATATATTAAGAGTAACAATGTTCAAGGACTGTTTCTGATAGACTTAGACCTTCAGTGCAATGCAAGGCCCTAAAACATTCCCAAAGGACTCATGATGCAAAATGCCATCTGCATTCAGAGAAAGAACCATGGAGTCAGAACGCAGAATGAAGATTATTTTTTCTTCTATTATGTTTTGTTTTTCTCATGGTTTATCCCATTCACTTTAATTTTTCTATGCAACATGACTAATATGAAAATGTACTTGATAAGAATATATTGTAGAACCCATATTAGATTGCATGACATCTAGGGGAGGAAGGGGGAGAAAATTCAAAACTTATGGAAGTGATTGTTGAAAATTGAAAACAAATAATTTTTAAAAACCCACAAAAATGACAAACAACAACAATGACCAACAATTTTCCAGTTTTAGTAGGCAAAGGGCAAGAATGAATGAGCTACAATTACAGCCATAGGGACAGAGATTAGATATCTGGAAGAACTTCCCAACTGTGAGAAGAGTCAATATCAGACTGAGAGGTGTGAGGGTTACAGCAAGGTAGGAAGTGAGGAATCCTTTCTCTTGAAGGTTTCTTACAACAAGGGAGAAATTTCTTCTTTCTACATTCCCCAAGACTTTGGGAGTCAGAGAGGGTATACTAGGGGATTCCTTTCTAATTTTGTAAAACTAATTTCATTACCTCATCCCCTATAGACTACAAGAGGAAACTCTTTCCATTGTGCCTCGTCTCTTTGAGTGCTCTAATCAGACAGGCCGTTTCCTGGCCACGGAAATTCCTGACTTTAATCAGGATGATCTGGAAGAAGATGATGTGTTTCTGCTGGATGTCTGGGACCAGGTAGGACCCTCTTCCCATCCATGTCTGAGCACTTGGTACGCTACATCCTTGACTCACTCGCTTTAATCTTAAAAACTGAGCTCATCCCCTAGGACTTGGAATTCAAATCTCACCTTTGTTACTTACTCTCTCCCTGCGCAATCCAATCTCGGGTCATTTCTTTCTAAGCCTTAGTTTCTCCATCTGACAAGTGAGGGAGTTGGGTTAGTAAGTGATTATGAGATCTATGAGATCCTTTCTGGTTCCAAATTTCATGATTGCAACTCTGCAGGAATTATTTTTTTGATTTTCTAAAAAGTTTTAGAAATTAATTTATTTTAAACTTTTAAATACACAATAAGAAACAAAAAGAAATATATTATAAACTTAAATACAAAATAAGAAAAGAAAAAAGCATTGCCATGTGCACAGAACTTAAGAGAGGGTTCAAAATATACAGCAATAAATTTCCATTTCAAGGAAGCCTATATAATAAATAGTACATGTTGTATTCAGAGCTGTCCATCTTTTCTTTGCTTCCTTGTAAGTTTTCTTTTGTTCTCTGCTGTACCCTTCTTTGTTTTTTCCCCGCTTCCTCCCCCCACCCCAAAAAGGTACAATTAAGAGTATATATGCGTGCACACATATAAATATACACATATAAACATACATATACACATGTACATTTACATACATGTACATATACTTTGAAATCTATAATCATACTCATATATAGACATACATTCATATGCTACTTATTTGTCCTCCATTCCTCTGAGGGTGGATAACTTCTTTCTTCACAAGTCTGAGTCTTTCCATACTTTTCCAAGTTCACCAAATCATCATTTCCTACATCATATTCTTATACTGTCCAGTTACTTTAAATAGTCTAAAATAATATTAATATGGCTGGCACATGGTATATTTCCCTATTTTTTTCTCTTGATTAAATCTATTTTAGCTTTAACTTGCAGGAATTTTTTGTGTAGGCAAAATGAGTTGCAAGAAATGTCCTCAATTTGGGGTAGGGCAATCAGGAAAAGGGGAGAAGCCCCATCTAGCAGTTTCCTATTTTAATGAACTATTCTGTTAATTGCTTGCTGAACTCTACTGATCCTATGTTCCTGAATAATTGCAAGGATACTCAGTGCTATCTAAATCTTGGTACTCTCTTCTCTCTCTCTCCCCATGCCATTTATGTCTTTTATACTCTTAATATCTCACAGAACTCTGTTCCTTTAGAGTAAGGTTTTATTGTTGTAGTGGAAAAACACCTGATTTGGAGCCAGGAGAGAGTCCTGGCCTCTACTCCCAGATCCTGTTCCTGAGATCATGCATAAGTCATCTAACCTCTCTGAGTTGCAGTTTTTTCATCTATAAAATGGGGAATAACTACCTTTTATCTCACAGCCTTGTTGTGAGAATCCAAGAGATAAATGCATGCACAGTATTTTACAAGGTACATAAATGCCAGCAATTGTAACTATTGGTCAGCAACTTTGGTAGCAGTTGCCTCATGAATGGGATAGCCTAGTAAGTAGTTTTCAGTTATTTATACATCAGTGTAAGTTTCCAAAATCAAAAGGACCACAGATTTGCAAGACATTCAAAAGGTCATCTAGTCCAGCCTCATCATTTTACAGGTCAAAAAGGTGAATCTCTGAGAGGAAAAAAGCAAAGACCATGAGGAAGCCTCAGGGAGAAAGAAGGAGGGTGCCACAGAGGAAAAAAAAAAGCAACAGGGACATGGAAGACAAACTAGGGCAGCTCATCAGTGAATATTCATTACCTGTGGCTGACCATGCCAACAGACAATGGAGAATAAATCCAATATTTATTATTTAAATTTTAAAAATTTATAATTTTTTTGTCATTTAAAAAAATCGAGTTTTATTAGTACTTCTAATTTTATATCACATTAATTCCTTTTTAAAAAATTATTTTACATTACATTCATTTCTGAATGGGCCCCTCTTGTACCCGGTGAGTCTTCCTTGTAATAACTGTAAAAAAATAGTTCAGAAAAACCAATATAGCAGCTGTTTTGGGATAGTATATGCAGTGCTCTCTACCCCTCTGATGCCATTTTTTCATCTCTTCTCCCAGCCTGGGAATTGCACAAATACAGCTTCATTTTTTGCTTTCAGGTAATATTACAGTTATTATTCTGCATATTGCTTACCTGATTCTGCTTCCTCCTCACCACATCATTTCCTTGGTTTTCACATTTCTCTTAATTCTTCACATTCATTGTTTCTCTCAGTGCTGCAGTAGTCCAGCATGTTTGTGTACTCCAATTCCAGTACTAGTTGTAGTTTTAAAGATCACAGAATTCTTTCCTTGCTCTTTTCCTTCATGTTGGAGAAGTGTGCTTTTGGAGGTGGGGGATGAGATCAAGAGCCACTGACTTTAAAAAAAAAATTATTCATTCTGGTGGAAGTTGTTTTATTTCTCAATTGCTATCCTAAGAGGCTCTGGCTGCACTGAGGGCCTCTGCATGGGAGGGGACTTCAGCCCTAGCTCCGTGGGGAGCGAAAGCGAGGGAGATAGGAGAGGAACACCCTGGAGTGGAATCAAGTTGCATCTAAGGGCAAGTTTAATAAAGATCTGGCATTTCGGACAGGTTTTTTTCTGGATTGGGATGTATGCCAATGAGACAGAGAAGAAAGAAGCAGCAGTCATGGTGCAGGAGTACCTGAAGACACACCCCAGCGGGCGTGATCCTGAGACACCCATTGTGGTGGTGAAACAGGGACACGAGCCCCCCACTTTCACGGGATGGTTCATGGCCTGGGATCCTTTCAAGTGGAACGTGAGTGTCTTGCCCAGTACTTTGCTTATACGAGTTCAGAACCCTTATGATTCTTTACCCCCAGAAAATCTCTCCAGGACAGGGATCTTACGATGGAATTCTAAGTACGTTTAATGCTCTTTCATCCATAGACAGACATACTATCCATGATTTTTACTCACTGTGGTTTTATCCATTCCAAGAATGTTGGACTTGGAATCAAAACTTGTCCAGCATCTCAGTTTTCTCATCTGTAAAGTGATACTAAACCTTAAAGCACTATGGAAATGAATCATTTTTGTTGTTGATTGATTGATTCTGTCTACAACTCTGAACACTAGCATATCTAACGTGTAATCGCCAATAATCATTCCCCAGTTGCTTCCTCTCAAAATCTGCACGAGTTATTGGCTCCAGCCCCATTCCTTTCCCCACCTCTGCTAGGCCCACAGATATAAGCTATACAAAGTGCGGGGCATGGGGTGGGGGGATTTATGACACCATGCCCCATTTATGACACCCTACCTATATAATTTTACTCCTTAAGAATGAGTAAGGAAAAATTGTTAAGGTCATTCTCTGCATTCTAATGAACAAATCTTCCAAACTTCACTCATATCACAAACCATCTCTATATTTCTTACTCATCTCTGCTCTGGATACATGGATGATTTTTGAGAACTCAATCAGATGACTTGGGAGAGGATGTCTCTTCTACACCATCTCACCCTCTCCTACCCCAATGCCATTTCCTGGATTTGGGAAACCTTGCTTTTCTTCTATCCTCTGATTAGAGCACAAACCAACCCTCTGCTAATCAAGGAAAATGATCCTCCTTCCTCACCCCTTGTCTGACTCTATTTCCTACTCTGTTGCTTCGTCATACCCAGAGCACCAAATCTTACGAAGATATGAAGGCAGAACTGGGAAACAACAGCAACTTGAGCCAGATCACAGCTGTGAGTATGGAATTCACTCAACATTTTAAAAGTACATATTATGAAAAAGGTACACACATGCACATACACACACACAGAAGCGAGGGAGGAAAAAAAGAAAAAGGCACTAGGCACAAAGACAATAAATAAATGTTAAGTAATTTAAAGAGGGGAAACACGTGACTGATTGTAGGAACCAGTCTACCAGCCTATTCAAGCTGTCAGTTTCTCTAAAGGGTCATCTTATCCATGGCCCTAGTAGTGAACAAGGTTCTTATCAGCCCAAAATAAATTGTGCTGAGTCATCTCCAGGAAAGCAGATGTCACAGTGTCCTCTATCTTGCTAGTGATGGGAGATCCAATCATTTCCCCTAAGGAAACGTTTACTGGTGACTAATCTCAGGGAATCCCCTTTACCTTATGTCCCCATGTTCTTTTCTCAGCAGTGACGGAGAAGTATTCAGCCCATTCAACTTTAACAAGCACTTATTTAGGTTCTAGTTTTTCATTTCTAAATAAAATGCCAACTCCTTTCAATGACCAATTAGTAAATGTTTTCTCTGTAGATATTTATTGGCTTGGTGCCTGAGGAAATGCAATAAAACTTGGTCCTAGTCCCTTTGCTCAAGGAGCTCACAGCCTTAATAAGTGAGATGACAATTACTGACAGAAATATGTCCAGAGCAATACAGCAATTGCATGAGTGCAAGTAATAAAACTAAGAAATATGGCACAAATTATAATTACCCAGGGTTCAGCACTGTCCAGGAACACCCAGAAAAAGCTACATATGTATGAGTAGGTCAAAGGTCTACAGAAATATAAATCTGACAGGACACAGAAATTTAAAATTGTTTGGAGCCCATCTCTGACCTTTGTGTGTGTCATGGGAGAGCAGGTTGCTAAATAAAACAGGCACACCTCTTGCAATTATTGGGTTGGGAAGACATAGGGTCTGAACCAATATATTATTGCTTAAGTGAACTAGATGGGGGAAAGAAATCAGGGAGGTCACCTTTAAGATGATGTTAGATTAAGATTCAACCATGACCAAGCTTGGGTAGACAGCTATTTCCTTTCCTTCTTCCATAGGAGATAACCAATCCTAAACCAGATGTGTTCACAGTTAACACTGACCTTGCTTCTGGACCTTTGGCTACTTTCCCATTGGAGATGCTTGTGAACAAACCTGCAGAAGAACTACCTGAGGGTGTGGATCCTAGTAGGAAAGAGGTGAGTAGGATTGGGGGGGAGGGGTTCAAAAAAAGGCAAAATTATGGTTTGATGAAAACCTTATTTCTAGTGTTTATTTATTTATACCTTATGGGGTTTCCAATTCTAAAGCTTGTTGCAATAAGTATTTTTGGATGGTGGGTGTTGTATAGTGTTTTGAAAAAACCACTAGAATTGGAGTCAGAACACATGGGTTCAAACCCCTTCATTTACCACCTGCATGACCTTGGGTCTCTTTAGAAAGCAGGATTGAATCAGGGAGACCTGAGTTCAGTCCTCTCCTCAGATACTTACTAGCCATGTGACCTTAGGTTAAATCATGATGATAGAATCTATCTCATGGGGTCCTTTCAAGAATCAAATGAGATAACACATGTAAAGTACTCTGCAAACCTTCAAGTGCTATATAAATTACATAATTTATTATTACTCAGATCCTCTCTAAAGTCACTTCTAGCTCTAAATCCTGTAACAAGTAGAGATTAGTTACCCATCTATTGATATAGATTTTTGTTGGCAAGCACCTCATATATTACTATTAGAGCATGTGTATTTTTTTTGAAAGCATTTTCACATAGATTTGAATTTGATCCTCACTCAGAACCTTGTGAAGTATTCATTTTATAGATGAAGAAAATTGAGGTCCAGAGGTGGTGATGACTTGACTTGATGGAACAGTAGGCCCACAGATCATTAACTGGAAGCAGAAACAGATTATTCATTTTAAAGGGGGAAAATACTGATTAGAACTAGGAGAAAAAGAAAATAGTATAAGTAATGTATTTGGTCTCTTTTGGAGTTTACTGTCAGTAGTATAGTCTTAATACTTAGTGAGACAGGTTTGCACATTTTTGCTGGAGAACTGAAGAGGAGAGGTTTTTAAAGAAATTTTATTTCTTTGGGGCCATTCAGATCCACAAGAATGATTCAATCCCAGTTTTGGAAAAGTGCTGAGACAGGAAGACACATGAGGGTGTGACTTGTGCTCACACTTATACCAGTATGTGAATGAATACAGGTTAGAATAGGGAGTGATAGATAATTAACTGTCAGAATGGCCCACAGAGTTCAAGATCAGTCTTACTGTAACTCCTATTTGACTGAAGACTCAGAGTACAGCAAGCATTTCGAAATCAACACTCCAAGTTTGTGTTCTAGAGATGAGAGGTCCATGAAATTTTACGTCAGGAGCTTGCAGTAACAGGGAAACCCAGAGTAGACAAGTTTCTCCGTCTAGACAAGACAGAACTTTTACGCTTTGCAATACCCTGAAATATCATCTCAATTTAGGGGTGTGTGGAATTTTCCCTGCATTTGCTGCCCAGGAGATTATATGGTAGTGGTTCCCCAGGACAACAATGACAGGTCACATTAACCCTGCCATATCCAAGAACTTTAAAATAAGCACGGCATCTTTCTTCCATCATCTTCTTGCTGTTGCTTTTGAGAGCAAGACTAGAGACCTTTACACAGGCAACTTTGATAAAGTTTATTATTGGAAGAAATGTGGTGTAGCAAAAAACAGCATTAGATTTAAAGACAGAAGACCTGGTTTGGATGCCCAGGTCTATTTACTAGCTGGGTGGGGTGTCCCAAGCAAGTCACTTCAAGTTTTTGGGTATGTTTCTTCACCAAAAAGTAAGTTGAACAAGATAATCACGAATCAAGATAATCTGTTTTCCTCAAATTCTGAACTTACCGTTCAAATATCAAGTTGATCTATTTTCAGATATTTCCAAAATTTGTCTCTGGCTGGGACTTTCCAAGCAAGGCAGCCCTTTCCCTCAGCTCAAACATTACAGTAAAGTAGATTCCAGTGTGCCTATTACCTCTATTATCTCCAGCTCTGACTGGGAAATGTGTGTGCTTACTGGCACTCTCCTAATTGCAAAGGCAAATTTGAGTGAAATTATAACTGAAATCTCCTGACCAGTACACTCCCACTGTTAACCCACACTCCTGCCCCCAAATGTCCCCAAGTGCTACAAAACCTGTGGCTCAGGAAAGGATTTGACACCTCATAGTTGTTTTCTCTGAAGATTCCAGCAACAAAACCTTGTTTGTGAAACAAGGTCCCAAAGTAGGTTGATCCAACCAAGCCCTTCAGTAGCTGGGCTTAGCCTTTTAACTGAGCCCATCAGAAAAGAATTATAGAATGTTAAAGAGAGAAGAGACCACAGATACTTCTGGCTAGACCACCCCACCCCACCCCTCCCCAGGGGTCTTTGGATAAATTTCAAGGAGGTTATTTTCACTAATTTCTAGCTAAAATGAAGCCCCATGTAATTTATTCCAGCTCCCTCATTTTACAGATGAAGAAACTGAGGTTCAGAGAAGTGATTTGCACCAAGATACTAATTAGAAACAAGATTTAAACCCAAGTCTTCTGAACTCCATTTCCAGGGCTATTTAGACATCTGAGGCAGGCACATTCCCCATTTTTATGGTTTATTGCACTGTCAAGATCTTGCTTCCCATTTGATTCCTACTTTATGATTCATCACATTAAAACATGTTCCTGGGACAAATATTGGCCATTCAGCAGGGACTTTGCCCTTCTGACTCCCTTACTGTGTGACCTGGTCCCCTGCCTCACCCCCAGCTCCTCTTTACCCTCAGGTACACTTGTCTGGGGAAGACTTTACCCGGGTCTTCGGAATGTCTCCAAATGCCTTCTCTGCCCTACCACGGTGGAAACAACAGAATCTGAAGAAGGAGAAAGGGTTGTTCTGAAGAGAGGGCTACCTACGGCACCCACAAGGCAGCACCTCCATTTCTCTCTCCAGGCAGCTTCGCCCAGTTTCATTTTGTTTACTGCTACTGCTATGCCAAATAAAGCGAAATTACTTTTAGAATAATGAAGGATGGCGTGATGCCCCCTCTCTTCAGTTATATGCTTACCACCTCTTCTGAGAAGGAAACTGGGTCCCATTTCCTAGCTCCCCAGAGGGAATATTTGGCAGTGGTTAGGTTGGCCACCATTTTTTTTAATTATCCTGCCACAGGAAATAAAAGTGGCCACTCCAGACAACAATATTGAATTCTAAGGAGTGGTTCCCTTAGGGTCTCAAAGTTATGGTTTATCTGATCTCGATAGGAGGTAGGTTGAATAATTTCCAGATTTATAATTTTCACTTTAATTTTGTTTCCTTGGAGCCTGGGCCTAATACATTCTTGGTGTACTGTCTCAACTCTAGCCAAGTCTCAATGAGTACTTCAGACTAAAACGAATCTAGCCCCACTGCTCCACAACCAAGGCAGTAAATCTGGTGTGACAATGCCTACATTTGTTCTGGACTTTGTGGCAGGGACCACAACATCTTTCTTCCATATTCAGGTTACTGTCTAGAATCCAGTCATAAAAATATATACATCAATCACTTGCTCTCCAATAGTATTTCAATTGAGTAAACCAAAGGAAGAGAGTGACCTTATGGTAAAAAGTGGCTCAAACAGAGTTCAATTATCTAATGTAAGGTTTTCAACACTCAGGCACTTACAAAACTAAAAACGTAAGGTCTCTGAAAGCAGGAACTATTTTTCCTCTCTCTTTATTCCTAGTGGCCAGACTGTCAAGGCCCATAACATTTATATTTAACTGAAACTCAGTGGTGCCCAAAGTAACACATTTATGTGCCTCTTCTTTTCTTCTAAGACACACAATACAAGCGACCTCTTCAGAAGACCAAAAAATTGGTGTTCATAGATATGCCAGTTTTTAAAAATGTCTGACAGAATGTTGCCCTTTCCAGAAATAAAAGTCAAACCAATAGAGGGATTAATAAAGAGGTTTTAATTTCACAAAAAAAAATCTATATATCATTTAAAAAGGGGGAAAAACAAAGAAAAACCATAAGAAATACAAAGGAACAGTTCTGCTAAAACACAGATAAAGTGCCGTTCCATATAAACAGTGTAAAGAATCAGAATCAAAAAATCACTCAGAAACGCGAAAAACTATCCCACTAGTAATGTGGCCAAAGCTGCCGGCAAACCTGGTGGCGGATCAACCAGGAATAGAGAAACCCTATTTTTTTTTTAATATAATAAATTAACATTGTCAGGAGGCAGTGAAACTGGTCAGGCAGGGAAAGAGAGAAAGAAGTAGAAAAAAGGAGAGAGAGAAAAATTGGGAAAAGAGGAATAAGAAGATCAAGGCAGATTTCAGTAAATGTTCATTTGTATTCTCACTCTTTGGAAAGAAACACTGTTAACTTGTCAACCCAGAATAATTTTCTCTATCTTACTCTTTTGGACATTTGACTTTCCTGCAAACTTAATTCTGATTTTTCCCTACAGATCTTAACCCTTCTCACTGTACCAAGCAAAGGAGATAAATCCATACTTCTATCCCCTGCACCTCAATAAGAATCCAATGGCAAAAGGTTAATGGCTTCATGTGGCACAGTTCTTACATTTTAAAAACACTTTCACACACAGCATACATGAACAACACTTATCTAGTTGTGGAAAAAAATTACATATATGAACATGGGGATGTGGATTACTCAAAGATAATTTATGTACCAATAAACGATGCCTGATCAAGTAAGGATCATACAACATAAAAAGGAAACTAGTGGTCATGTTAGACAAAATACATTTTTTCTCTTAGTTATTAACAGGATTACCCAAGGTCTGACATAGTTTTTTTGTCTGTTTAATGTATTTGATGGTGGCATTTTTTTTTAAACCTATAGGACCACACACACACACATACACATATATATTACATACACACAAACCCTTGGAAATCATTTTAGTTGCACTGATAAACATGTCCACATGAAGGTTATTATTTATATGAAATAGGAAAAGACTAAAAGTGATGTAAATCAATGCTCTTCAGGACAGGTATTACAAGGGGACACAAAAAGACAAAAAAGGGTAATAGTTTTATTTATTTAAACACAGCCTATTTGGACTAAATCTCTTATGAGTGAGGTGAGTAAAGTTTACCTGATACATACTTTCTACCTTTAAAAAAAGAAAAACCCTCCCTACCCACATATGCCCCACCCAGAAACGAAGTGTATTTGAAAAATTGCCAATCTTTCACAAATGTGCACTTCTAGACAGTCTGCATTATACATCTATGTGTAGCTATGTGAGTATATCGCTATATGTCAATAGCTATATAATGCTACCTAGCAGCTGTGGGGGAGGACAATAAGTAAATTAGCTTAATTATCCTTCTGCCATGCTTTAATTCTTAAAGCTTATTTTCAGAAACATTTGATGAAAAGTTTTGGTAAATAAATATGGCTAGGGTTTGCATTCTGGACTAATATACCAAATGTGTACATTTTATGAGATATTGATGATGCCTGAATAGTTTTCATTAGTGGTCATTGATTGGGCCCATAATTAAGGCAGAACCTTTTCAGTAAACAAAATTTTCAAAATCTAAGCAAAATAGAAGGAAAAATGTGTGGATTTGTTAGTTATACTGCTGTGCTGGGATGGACATGGACACATGGACACACACACATACATACACACAAAACAGGACTAAAATTCTATTCACAGTTGCTGTAATGATGACGGTTGGATCTAAGAAATTCTCCAACACCTCAAAATACTAGGTGATATGAACCATTATAGACTTTGTATGGTTTGGTTTTCCTTTGAAAAAAATATGCCAAACACATCATACTGGTTGTGTAAGAACTAAGTGCTGCCAAGATCTAATGCTATATATAACTGATAGCCACAAAATGCTTAGGATTTGTAGCAGATATTTGTTTTTCTATAGAATAATAAGATTTCTTCTCCCTGCACTCATCACACTATGATTCTGAACTGGCCATGCAGTGCAAATAATAAAATATAAATATTATGTATGTGTACACACACACACGTAAAATTTAAAAAATACATAAAGCCACTTCCACCAGGAGTAATTCCTCCCCTGCTATTATCCTATCAACACAATCAAAAGTTGAAATTCCAATTTGTAGCCCAAAATTCCACATTAAACTAAACTGAGAAGGGACTCTGTGGTGGGAGGGTGAAGCAGGGAAAGAACTGAAGCCCCAGATAGCCAAGGCCCAACAGCAGTAAAACAGCCCTTTTGACCTAGTGACCCACTTTTAATATTAAAGACAGAGTCCCAAAATACTAAGAGTGAGGAAAAAGACCCCATTAAATTATGCTTCCAACTACATTAACTCAATATGGGCTAATGCTTCAGGAATCCATCTAGAGATCTTCCTGAGGGTTCCACCTTCCTGACTGACCCCAAATGTAACTGCTCTCTCTGAACTGTCTTCAAAGTCATTCACGTTTACTTTTAATGCTGCCATCAATTAAGGAAACTGGAAAGAGAGTGGAGGAAAGCTGCAATTAACTCATTTATTCTATGACATTTTAAACTTTTATTTTTTTAAAAGGGTTTTCTTTTTGGAAATGTTGCAAAACGAAACCTATATTAAAATAAGCTTTTCCCTTAGATTTCTCTTGCCAACAATACAAAATCAATAGTTTATGATACAGCAGTGCATGTGGTATAGGGAAGGGATCAAAAGCATTTCCTGTTTGTGGTTAAGTCACAATATAAAACAATCCATGTAAGAAGAGACTACATTTACAGAACAGATTGTGGAACAAAGTTGTGCCTGTAATGCTGGAGGCTCTTCAAAGGAAAAGACACCCAGCCTCCCAATACCAATAATTTGGTTTGTGAATAGTGGTTAAAGAAAAAAACAAACATGGTTCTCCTCTGCCTGCTCCCCTCTCAAAAGCTTAATGATAACCAGCCCTACACCAATGAGAAAGTAGTTTAACAAAAAATCTTCTATGTTTTACAAAATAATAAAACTGGAGTTCCGGCCCAAATTCAGAGCCCAAGTTCTAAACACGTTTCTTTATAATAAAGGAATGAGATGCTTCATGACACCAAGCTGCATGGGAATCTAATGATGAAGCCAAGTTCTCAAAATTAGCTTTTACAGAATTTTATCTACAATAAATTCATCCTTTATATGGTTTGCCAAGCTGCTTAACCAACATGTTTTAGGTCATTTGAGCAATAACCAAAAATGCAATGGTTTTTTAAACATATTTATCCTCACCTTCAAGTACATAAGGTCAATTCACTAAATTTCTTTATAGTCCTTGGGATTCACCCAAATCACCCTCACTTCAGATTAATTCATTCTTCTTAGAAATGCATCAAGAGGACATAGTCTTAATGTTTAAGTCTTGTCCTACAGCTCCCAATTCAGACTCAGTTTTACATCTGGTATAGGGTGAGTGGTCCAGGGTAAAGAATTACCTTTCGATATCTGGACATGAGGAAGATGAGGAACCTTCCAAAGAACATCTGTCCCATTTGAGGCAACGTTTTGGCCCAACTTTTATATGCTGTTTTCGCTAACCCCAGAAGCATCCTGCAATGGCTGGTGTCTATTCTCAAGTGGGCACAACTTTGGAATAAGTGAAAAGTCAGTAACAACAACAGATGCTGACTGAATAAAGGAATACACTGTATGAATTAAAACTTTTTTTTTTAAATGCACAAAGCATACAATGAGCAAAAACTGTGAAGGATGATGAAAATGTTACAACACATTCCTCAGCACCAACATTTCATTTCCTAGAACTGCATTGTAAACTGTAGAGGAGTTACAAACCCATGAAATAATGATAATTAATTAAATAACCAAAACATGCTTCATCTCAAATGACAGAAACATCCCCCTTAGCTGGAAGAACTATCATTAGTGTTTGTGAAGAGTTGGGATTCTAGTGAACTGTACTAATGAAACAAACACTCAAAGTTATAAACTATTGCTCAAACTGCTCTTGAAGGACATAAAAATACACAAATGGCAAGTGATACAGGTGGTTTCTTCACCCGTTTCCCAGTTGAATGAACTTGAAAATTCCCATCACTTTCCTCCATTTCTTCTCCACACAACTGTGCTACAAATTCTGAGCAAACAAAGTCTTGTGGCTCATTCCAACTCTTTAAGGCTCCATTCTATCCAGTATATACAAACATAGGTGTACATGTCAGTGTGTGTGTGTGAGTGTATGTGTAGGTGTGAGTGTGAGAGTGTGTGTGTGTGTGTGTGTGTGTGTGTGTTCCTGGAACTATAGAAAGCTCCATTCTGTTCTTGGAGAGAAGGCTCATCAGCTACAGGTGTGAGGTTCAAGGATCTCCACGCACGGAGAACTTCTCTGGCTTGAAGCGTTCTATGTTTTGGTTTGGCCCTGAGCTGTTTGTCACTCCTGTGTCAGTTCTAAGTTCAGAATTCTCAGGTGGAAAGCACATGAAAACGAGAGAGACAACCGTGTGCACACACAGATGCCTGCCTGCCCAAGAGTGGGCTCCTCATAGTGCTGGCCGGGTGGTCCGCCCGACCTCCATGCTAAGCAGCTGGGAGGCCTTTTCTGTTTCCAGCAGCTCATCAAATATATCTCTAGAAGAGGAAGGGGGAAATCAACAAAAAAAATCACAAGTAGGTAGAGAAAATGAGATATCAAATGTAAGCGCAGAACTAACCACAAGAATGATTAATATTTAGTGACTGTTTTCTTAGAAAAAAGCAGCCTCTTCTTTCAACCTTCATCCTGGATTAAAATAACAACCCAGGTCTCTAAAACAATTTGCTATTAGTATCTAAAAATTATCAAAGAATCTTCACTAGAGCTACTGTTTTTATAAAAATGATAGGCAATCAATCTGCAATGTGGACAAATTATGGATCAATGGGTCTTAAAAAACATTAAATACTTGAATTTAGAGAACTTCTCTGGCACATTTACATGTAAAAACGGTTTATAAGTGGATCTCTCTTATCCCCAATGGGAGATGACCAAGTACAGGAGGCTAGATCCCAGTAACCACTCACTCTACTGCTCACTGGAAACCAACAAATGGAGCACAATGTGAGAAGAATTAAAGCTACTAGTATTAGAGAAGTATAACACTAATTTTATCAGAAATTTCAAACTAAAAAAAGTAATGAAAATTCAAAATGGCAAAAACGCTTACATATTTTATCCATACTAATAAAGGAAAATAAAAAAGTTAGGTAATTTTTGGCCTGAGTCCTCTTTTGGTCATTCTCTTACTTGTGCATATAAAAGAAGATGTAACCACTCCGATCTCGATCACTCTGAACTGAGGCCTCTTGGATTTTAGACACCTCCAGGTCATTGTAAGTGAACCAGGCCTGCTTCTTAATGTCGTACACATCACTAATGTAATGACCTAAAACAAATCAAGTAATTATTTTCCCAACAGCACTGAGACTTCATAAAGGACAGGAAATGGATCTCTGATTTCACTGGTGTAATGAGCTCTGGGTAAGGAACTCCCTCTCGCAAAACAGACTCACATTCTCTGTAACCTAGAGTTTTGGGGAGTTGTCCAGAGCACTAAGAGTTCAGTGACTTAACCAAAATCCCAACTCAGAATGTGACAGAAGTAGGGCTTGAACACAGGTCTTCAAGGCCATCCTTCTATACACATTACTTTGCACAGTTTAAAAAAAATAAAAATAAATCTCTATAGCACCTTATTTTTAAAAAATTCTGGAAAAGGATAAACACTAAAAATTTCTGTAAATTTAATGAATTTGTTATTTCCTTTTATTAGTACTCTCTTTATCGATGCAGATTGAAATTTAACCATCATTCCCCCATTCTAAGGGATTCTAGACCATAAGTTTCATAAATCTTCCAGAGAAGGTGTACCTAATATTTTAGAGGATTACATACATATCTTAATATTCTGTGTATATCTATGCACTAAATTTTAGACAAGATGATGTTTATTGGATAAATATTTGAGCAATCTCATAATTTCTATATCAATTATAGTCAAAATGACCTCATCTCTCTCTCTACACACATACACCCACACACCCCCCCACCCTCCACCTTATTATAATACTTTAGAAAAGCACAGATTATGAGAGTTGAATAGTCAACTTAGTTTTACCTAGAAAGGACCAAGAATCCTTTCTTCATACATCCCTAACAACTTTTGTCTGGAGACTTTTGGTGAGGTAGAAATCCACTATTTCCTGAGGCAGGCCCCACTGTGCTTTTTGATCTCTCTAGGTTTTTTCCTACTACTGAATAAGCCTAATTCCTCTTCTAAGACACCTCTTCAAATACCCAAAGATGACTACATGGTCATAGTATTCTATTCTCCAGGTCAAATTCCTGACTGATAAATACTACGTTCTATAAATGTCCCCCTGACGATGGCAATGCAGCTGTGGGATCTGATTGTGGCAGAAGAAAATACCATTATCAGCCTCATTTTGGTCACAATGCCAATCAATGCATCCTGAAACAGCTTTTTAAGCTGCCATATCGTATTGCTAACTCACATTCAGACTGCATTGTGTGCTGAACATCTCCGCTCCATTTCCTGATTTTTTCCCTATAGGAACTACTTGTCTAGCCATACCTTCCCAATCCTATATTGATAAAACTGATTTTTAAAAATTAAGTGGAATTAATCCTTATTAAATCTCATTCTACCATTCTAATCTGTTAGATCCTTATTGACTCCTAATTTTCACTTACCAAATCATCTATCTTTTGTAGGTTTGTTTACCTGCAAATTTGAAAAGTATAGATTCTTCATCTAAGTCATAAAAATGTGGAATAAAGCAGGGTCAAGGACATTCTCTGAGGCACTAAAAGACATCATCTAAGCTGACAGACGCCATTAGTGACTAGTCTTTACATTCAGTTTTCCAGACATTCTCAATTCATTTAACTACATTATGACTAGTGTATTTAACAGTAATACCTCACAAGCTTTAAGATTTTCAAAGCACTTTACATAAATTACCTCATTTCATCTTCACAAAAACCATCTCCTCCATTTTGTCTTCAAGGAAAAACATCAGAGACTGTTTTAGTACAGGAAATGCCCCTCCAAGTCACAGAACCAGCTGATCAGAGAACCCAGACAAGTTACCCACTAAGATACATACTTCTACTATATGAAAGCTCAAATGGTCTTTTACCTGAAGAAGATGTGCTTCCAATATGGCTGACAACACTGATAAGTCGATAAGAATGGGGAAGATTCCCTGTCTAAAAAACACAAGTGATTGTGAGTTTTACTTCTGTATCTAAAATAAAATATGAAATCTAAGCTTGAACATCTAAGTGGATATAAATGAACCATAATAACTGGAATCTCCATCAAATTACAGTGTCATGAATACTTTATATACATCATGTCATCTATATATCAAGTGAATAGATCATCCTGATTCAATTCAATTAACAGCTACAAGGTGCATGCCACATAGTGTTAGTTATCAATACTTATTCAGTATCTATTGGCCTAAATCAGTATTTTGCTGGGAAAAAAAAGAAAAAGGAATTTTTACAAGAATATCTGCTTTGAGGACCGAAGGTAACAATTTGTAGTCATCTGTCTCAAAGTACCATATTGCTCAGTTCTCATCAAGTATATTCAAAAAAGGTTAGATTTTACTTTTTATTTCAATATTTTTTTGATGAAAAAAAAAATGAAAAGAAGGAAAATGAGAAGCTTGAGTCCTCACCTCAGCATTTCTCTTCAACTCCTCTGCTTCGGCTTCCGTGTATTCCATATCAAAAATATCTTCATTTCCAGAGTCGTCATCAGAGCCTACTCCATCCAGAAAGGAACTGTTAAATTCTGAAGGGCAAAGACAAGGACTGGTGAGGGCCTTTGACAAAGATGCCAAGAGATTTCAACCATAAAGAGTTGAATTAAGCCTGGATTCTATATCCCAAGCAAAAATATGCTATAAAAACAATGAATTTTCCTATGCAAGTCATGTTCCATTAGGCTTCTCACAATGGGTAGCTCTTTAAGCTAGACTGACACATAACACATGTATGATGGGGAGTCCTGGGTCTAACCCTCACAAGAAAAGAGAGAAAAGGAGAACAGAACTTGATGCCTGATGCAGTTTCTTCTAATATGATGTCAATTTTCATGTCATATATTTCCCTTTAAGCTAATCAAGCACGAGAATCAGAACACAATACCCACTCAATTTTTTGGGATTTTAAGGTTAAGCAATTACTGAACTATTTAAGAGTTCATAATGAAAAGTGCTTTGAGAAATTAAAACTACCAAGTCCTAATGACTGGGCGGTCAATTAAAAACAAACAGAAAAGCCCAGCAACATAGTATTCCTGGAAGTGGCAGGGTTAACATTAAGAACAAGCACAGTTACTCCCCAATAGCACATAGCTTCTCAAATTTTCTGAATTCTAAGTAATGTTACATTAAAAGATTAGATTCATCCCCTTATTCATGCTGGGATGCACAGTTTAAATAATTCCCAGAATAGACTAAATAGACATGGAGTAGATAGAGATAAGAATAACAAAAACCTCCTGCTGGTCTCCAATCTAGCATGAGTAGAGAAAAGGCACATGGCATAATTAAAATGTTTACAATGTTATTAGTCTGGGCTCTACTTGGACAAGGTCTAATCTAAAACCAGAATTAAGATTTATTTCAATTTACGTGGCTATCCATCTGTAATAAGACAAAAGCATTTAAAAATGATCTATTATGGATACTCATGATGATATGAGTGGTATGGAGTAAATGTAAATATAACTTAAAAAGAACCACAGATGTTACTAATAAACAGGATACCAAGAGAATACAGAATCCTAATTCACTTAATCTTA
Organism: Potorous gilbertii; assembly: GCA_028658325.1. Classification (NCBI taxonomy): domain Eukaryota; kingdom Metazoa; phylum Chordata; class Mammalia; order Diprotodontia; family Potoroidae; genus Potorous; species Potorous gilbertii. Next base: position 493,296,950 of record CM053771.1, read on the forward strand.
AATGAAATGGAATCTTTTTAAAAAAGGAAGTATTTCACTAAAGAAAGCAATGCATACAAGTTTCTGAAAGATTCACAGCGTAACAAAGAAAATCATATTTTTAAACAACATCTGACAATGAAACCTGTGTCTTTTCAAATACTTACAGTAGTATTCACATAAGGAAAGCTATATTATTTAAAATAGAGGTAAAAATAAGTAAATCGCCCACCTTGAAGACTTAATTCTGTGGCTCTTTTGAGGTCATCATCTTCTTTCTGTTCTCGTGCTTCCTATAGGGATGTATAAAATCTAGTTCATTTAAAAAGTTCAGTGTCCTATTCTGGTTTCTACAACAAATGTGATATTATAGACTAGAAGTTCTACATGGAGGAATGTTCATTACCTTCAAAGACTTTAATTTTCAGTAACAAAAGGACTGCAACAAAATTCAATTACAAGTTCAGTATTCTAATATTTAGAATAAGGCAAAGTCTCTAATTATATTCCCTTTTCTTCATTATTCATCAAAAGGGTATCACAACAAACTTCTGAATGAGCTGACAAAGAATGTAGTTTGTCTCTCAGAATGCCAGATTTGGCCTTAGATTCCAATATTCAACTCCAATCATTTCCCATTGGTTTTGTTCAGCTGTTTCAGAAGTGTCTGATTCTTCATGATTTCATTTAGGGATTTCTCGGTAAAGACACTGGTTTGTCACTTCCTTCTCCAACTCATTTTACAGATGAGGAAACTGAGGCAAATAGGGCTAAGTGACTTGCCCAGGGTCACACAGCTAGTAAGTGTCCGAGGCCAGACTTGAACTCTCAGAGACGAGTCTTCCTGACCCCAGGCCCTGCGCTCTGTGCCACACGGCTACTCCAATCGTTTCCTAGCAGAACGCAAACTCAGCTAATTATGACTTAAAGCACTGACAAGGTAGGAAGAGGCAGTACAGGCCAGCTCTAGAAACACACCAGTCCAAGTCCAGTCCAAATTCAAGGGGAAAAATCAAGGTCTAGGGCAAGTAATAGTCACAGATCCTAGGCTATGCAGTAAGCATGAAGTGAAGGGTAAGGAGGCTCTGACTCTGAACTAGGTCCTACCCAATATGAAGCTTACAGTGCGGTCACTCTGAACCCTGAGCATCCTGGCTGAGAGACAGGAGCTGAGTTCATTAGCAGGCTGTTGGGATCCAACCAGTGGTGACGTTCACACCGAAATTCAGGTCAGAAAGCTTGAAGAGTTCAAACCAGGAAGATAGTGTTCATATTTCACCCTTGGGTCAATCAAAGTTTGCAGGTCTCCAGCCTGAGCTGTCCCCCAGATCTTGGAATAACACCATGCTCAGTAGCAGACGAGAGCAGCAGCAGGATCCAAAACAGGACTAAGTATGGCACAGACATTACAGAAGTATGCATAACCTGGCCTGAATATAGCCCCAAAGCAAACTGAAGTCTAATGTTTAGCACAGTTCTTGTACTACAGCAGTAGCTTAACATATGCTAGTTCACTGCTCCTCCTCTGCCCTCAAAGAAGAATGTCACCATAAAGAACTATTATTGAGCTGGGGAAGCTCAGGAACGTAGGAGAGAATTACTTTAAAATGTTTATAAGCAAAAAAAAAAAACCTCAAAAAAAATATAGCTTGGCCACAAGTTCAACTAGAATTCCTGGAATATATGAAAGAAAAATTTAAAAGAGAGTTAAAAATTATTTTATAAATTAAATGAAGGCACTAGAGGAGAGATGGGAAAAATAAATGAAAGCTATGGAAGAACTGGAAAGGGAATTATTAGCTTGGCACAAAAAGGAACACACTTTCCCCAAGCAATATACTACCTGAAAATTAGAGCAGATGAAACAGAAACAAAAGACTTCATAAGAAAACACGTAATATTAAAACAAATTCAAAAGACCGAAAAAATAAAAACCCCAAAACAGGAGAAAAGGTATTTCAATAGTATAAAAAAAGACTCAGAAAATAGATTGAGAATTTAAGAATCACTGGATAACCTTTATGATAGCCGAAACCAAAAAGGGGACTAGACATATTATTTCAAGAAGTCATATACTACTCAAATCTCTTATAAAAGTAGGAGGTAAAATGGAAATAAAAAGAGTCGACTGCTCATCTCCTGAAAGAAACCCCAAAATGAAAATTCCCAGGAACACTATAATCAAAATGCAGAGCTTCTAAGTCAAAGAAAAAAAATGCTGCAAGCAGCCAGGAACAATGAAAGAATTAAAGTACAGAGGTGCCACAGCACCACCTCAGTTATTTAACAGCCTCTATGATAAAGGAGCAGAGAGCCATAATATCATAATCCAGAAGGCAAAAAATATAGACTAACAATCAAGACTATCCTATCCAGCAAAGCTGAGTACAGTTCTACAAGTGAAAAAAACATCTGCAATGAAACAGAGGGGACTTCCAAGCATTCCTGACAAAAAGACAAAGCTGCATAGAAACTTTGAAATACTAACGGGAGACTCTAGAGAAATATAAAAGGATAAAATGTAAGCCAGAAATCAAAAAGGACTAAACAGAAATGAAACAATTATACTCAATGGGAAAATGATAATATAAATCCCTTCAGAACCTTAGTATCATTAGGGATCACAGAAGAGGTCTAATAAGATGAAGGTTCAAGAATGGGTTTTGTTATGGTTTGATATTCCTGAAGAAAGGAAGGATAAATGAACTCATTGTGATACACAAATAAAAGACCATACAAACATGGAAGAAGGTGACAGAGGGCAGGTGACTTGAACTTCATTTTCATCTAAATGGGGCAAAAGATGGAAAAATGCATATATATGCAGAGTTGGGTACAGAAATACATTTCAATAAACAGAGAAAGAAGGGAAAGTTAGGGAGAATAGATTAAGAGAGGGTTAACTCTAAACAGGGAGGATAAATAGCAGAGAGGCTTACAAAAAAAAAGTAAGAATATATGATTGAGATCTGAGCCAGGGAAAGAGAGGTGGGACAGGGGAGTATCAAACTTAAAGCCTTGGTGCCAAGCACACTAGTCCTTCAGAATTATTCTTTTCTTCATAAAGATGGGGCAGGAAATAAAGAGAAGAAAAAGTATAAAACGATGGAGAAGTACACATTTAACATCCAAAGAAAGAACTATGGGATAGGAATGCGGAACGAAGCAGATGATTTTTCTCTTGTGTTATGTCTTGTTTTTTCTCATAGTTTCTCCCATTCAGCTTAATTCTTCTATGCAACATGACTAATATGAAAATGTGTTTAGTAAGAATGTATGTGTAGAACCCATATAAGATTGCATGGTGTCTCAGGGAGGGGGCAAAAATTTAAGACTTATGGAAGTGACTACTGAAAACTGAAAACAAATAATTAAGAAAAAGAAATTGAAGGAATTAGAATAGGTAAAGAAGAAACTAAGTTATCACTCTTTGCTGATTATATGATGACATACTTTGAAAAGCCTAGAGAATCAAGTAAAAAACTTCTTGAAATAATAAACAACTTCAGCAAAGTTATAGGATATAAAATAAACCCACATAAATCATCGGCATTTCTACATATTACTAACAAAGCCCAACAACAAGGGATAGAGAAATTCCATTTAAAGTTACTGTAGACATTATAAAGTATTTGGGAGTTTATCTGCCAAAACAAACCCAGGAATTATATGAACACAATTACAAGACACTTTTCATAAAAATAAAGTCTAATGTTTAGATCTAAATAACTGGAAAGAAATCAGTTGCTCGTGGGTAGGCCAAGTGAATATGATAAAAATGGCAATTTTACCTAAATTAATTTAATTATTCAGTGCCATACCAATCAAACTACCCAAAAATTATTTTATAGAGCTAGAAAAAATAATATAAAAATTCATCTGGAAAAACAAAAGGTTAAGAATATCAAGAGAATTAATGAAAAGAAATGCTAGGGAAGGTGGCCTAGCCATACCAGATCTTAAACTGTATTATAAAGTAGCAATCATCAAAACTACTTGTTACTAAGAAATAGATGGGGAGATCAGTGGAATAGGTTATGTATATGATACACAGTAGTCAACGATTGTAAGTAATCAACTGTTTGATATACCCAAAGACCCCAGTTTCTGTGATAAGAGTTCACTGTTTGACAAAAACTGCTAGAAAAACTGAAAAATAGCATGACAAACTGGGCATGGACCAACATCCAAACCATATACCAAAATAAAGTCCAAATGGGTACATGATTTAGGTGTAAAGGCTGATACTATAAACAATTTAGGGGAAGAAGGAATAGTTTATCTGTCAGATTTATGGAGAATGGAGGAATTTATGACTAAACAAGACATGGAGAACATTATGAAATGCAAAATAGATAATTCTGATAATATTAAATTGAAAAGTTTTTGCACAAAGTCAATGCAACCAAGATTAGGAGGGAGGCAGAAAAATACCTATGTAAGAATGATTTAAAGGAAAAAGTAAAAAAAAAAAAAGCAACATTTAAGAAATTTTATTTTTATATACAAACTACAGGCAGCCCAAGGAAAAACAGGCTCCTGGTATCAAACACAAAAGCCATGTTTACGTTTTTTAAAATTAATTTTATTATTCATTATTTTTTTAACATTCACTTTTCTAAGTTTATGAATTCCAATTTTTTTCTCCTTCTCTCCCCTCCCCAATCATGTTAATATGTTTATCTTTTTAATAGGATTTAAATTACCTGCTATTATAATATTGTGCAAAGTTCTGTAACCTTATTGAATCATTGTACTTTTCTTTTTACTGTGCTATTAAATACATCCTTGGTGATTAAGAAGACTTAAAGATTACTTTATGCAGTTAACAATCGAAGTCTGAGCTCTTTCTGTGGTGGCAAAGTACTGGAAACAAGGGCGGAAACATCAACTGGGGAATAAGTACAAATTCTGGTATATGAATGTAATGGATTATGGACTATGCTATAAGAAATGAAGAATTTCAGAGAAACTTGTTAAGACCTGTAAGAACTGATGGCAGAAACAAGAAGAACCAGGAGAACGTTTTATATTATAAATAACATCAACACTGTAAAAAGGATCAATTCTGAAAGCCTTTAAGAGTCCTAACCAATACAGAGATCACTCATGATTCTTCAGAATCAATGATGAAGCATGCTCACATCTCCTGAAAAAGAGGAGATAGACTAATATGTAAAATAAGACGGATATTTCTAGACAAGGCCAACATGGAAAATTGTTTTACTTGATATGCTTACTTATTGCAGAGGTTTTGTTTCCCTACTCCTATCCTGGTCTAGGGATTGCAATGAAGGGAGGGAGGGGAAAAGAAGAGGGAGGAGAGAGAAGGGGAATGTCACTGGCATTTCCCCTGCAAAACAAGTTACACAAATGGATTAAATTTCTTTCCAACAAGTTTCTGCCAAGAAATCCTAATTCCCCTAGAGCAGTAGGGCTTATTTCCTTGCAAAGTTGGTAGTAAGTTTCTTTATGAAAGAGATTATGAGATTAATTTTCCGACTTTGCTAAGATATTTAACTGATCCAGGAATACTTTCATGATCCCTCTGCAGATTGGTTACAATTTTCCACACAGACTTCACAAGAACTCTCTAATGCGTTTATTGTGTAATAATAATGCATATTTTAAGTGTTTCACACAATTCTCCCAACTAGACTATAAATTATTAGAAGGCAGGAAGCAGCGTCTAATCTAAACTATCTCCCCAGTCCAGTGTTCCCCACGCAGAAGATCAATAAATACCCATGTTTTACTTTGTTGTATTAAACTTATATGTTCTGAATGTATGTGCCTTGCTGAATGAATAGTTAATCATAAAAAGGAAAGAACATGTTAAGTATTACACAAATGAGTCAATATCTGAGGCAAGGGAGACAAGCGAAACAAAATTAAAGTTGTCTTTTACCCTCTTAAACTTATCTAAAAAAAGATGCTAAGAATTCTTCTAACTTTCTAAATCCTAGTAATTTGCTTAGAGCTCTTAAACCAGCAGAGCTACTACAATCATTTACTTAAAGAAGCAGAAAGAAAATATGTTTTTCTTTGTTAAAGCATTTTAATCTTAGATATGCTCAGGCCAGTGACCAAAAGAATAAGATATTTAAAAGAAATGGGATTTATAGCAGCAAACAATTGGAAATTGAGGAGAAGGCCGTCATTTGGGGAATGACTAAAGTTGGGGCACGTGACTGCCATGGAATGAGCAGGATGGTTTCAGAAAAACCTGGAAAGACTTACATGAGTTGAGAGAGTGAAGTGAGCAGAACCAGTGAGTGAAGAAAAGTGAAGGGAACAGAACCAGAAGAACATTGCACACAGTAACATTATATGACAAACAACTGTGAAATCACTTAGCTATTCCCAGCAATACCATCATCCAAGACAATCCCAAAGGACTGCCAAACTGAAGATGCTTCATTTAAGAAAATGTATTCTCATTATTCAACCTGGGAAAGGTCTGGTAATCTTACCTGAGGCAACTAAAAAAAATTTTTTTAAACAACAAAATTAAAAAAAAATTCTACTAGTGATAAAATGATAACTGAAAGGTATCTTCCTTTCATAAAAGGTAAGAAAATCTCTCAAAATAAAATCATACTTTGTTGAAGAACCTACAAAGCAGTAGACAATACAAGACATTATTATGTGACTGCCACATAACACTTGTAGTCATATGCATGTATTCAATGATATATTAGTATGAATAGTTGTTTTTGAAGACTCTGTAAGGAAATTAGATTTCCTGAATTGGATTACTTAGGATTAATGCAAACAACAAAAATTATTCAAGGCAATTTCAGTTTCATTACCATCTTACTTGGAACTCAGCTGAACACTACCTATTAGCCAGGTGCCTGGGGCAAAAAAAGTGAGATGCTAATTAAAACCAAATTAGCTTTGACAAATATAAAATATGACAGACTCAATCACTAAAGAGGAAGTTATTTAAAAGAAAGGGCACTAGAACAGAAAAATAAAACTATCTTCTAAATGGTATTTGAAAAGACTGTTATACTTAAAAATCAAAAATACACATACCACCCTAGATCCTGCTAGTCACAGCTTTAGGAAGACTTGATCTAAAGCCCACTCCTGACAAAATGGTTCTGTGACCCTGGGCAAGTCAACTCTTTGCCATTTCAAGTTGAAGAACAGTTTCCTAAGCTACCTCATTCCTAGACAAAATAAAATAAAATAAAGCCCAAAGCACAACACATGTGTCATGTACACACAGAGGAAATGGTCATCATTTTATAAATGTTTCAGTGAAGTGCAGTCGAGCAGTGCCTAACAGAAGGGAGGTGTCTGGGTGGCTCTTACTTGCTCCTGGAGGCTCTGGGCGAGGGCCTGCTGGAGTTCTTCCTCCTCCCGCTCTCGCTCCATGTCATACTGTTGAAGCCAGTCGACTTCTCCCTGAGATCCTTCTGGAGTTTTGTTTTCTTTATTCTCATCAAAATCTTTAGTGATCTCAGTGAAACTGGCAGGACCTGAGGAAGCAAAAAGAGGGTAATTCAAGAATTCTGGCTTTTCCCCAGGTTTGAATCATTGAATCATTTCCAAAACAACTGAAGTCCCTTGACCTCAGGGACAGCTAGTGTCTTTGCCCAACCTCAATGCCTCCAGAATATTTTTACTTGGAAGCTTTTCTTAAGGAATGTCACAAATACCATTAAAACAAAACCAAACTAACCTGGGATAAAGCAGTTTCATCATTCTGTTTTATTCATATAAAAGGGCCAGTTTAATTAGATTTTACTTCCAGAAGGGCACTGTGGTCCCTCCAGTGGAAAGTGATGAACAACTTAAGGGGAAACACAAAGGTTGTTTTGTATATATTTGCTTACCTAGAGTCTTTCATTAGATGTTAAGCTCCTCAAGGGTAGCTATGTCATGTGCCTCTTTTTTTGCATTCCTAGCAGTTAGTACAGTGCCCAGTACACCAGGGACTTAATCAATGTTTATTGACTTGAATGAATGAGTCTCTGCTCTAACCTTCACTCAACAGGAAACTACAGGCAAGTCCCATGACTTCTTGGAGCCCCAGTTTCCTCATGAAAAAAAGGGATAAGAGATTTTTAACTATCTAAAAATGTACTAGGCTGTGGATAAGAACTATATTAATGCTACTGACTTATTTTTGCAAAAGCAATTTATTTTTTATTCATGTCAGATTCAAAGTTCATCTGATTATCTGTACTATGGAAATGATTTGCAGGGAAGGCAGTCTTAAGTTGTATATGGTACACAAGAGTTAACAGAGAATTAGCCTAAGTCTTGAGAAGATTTCTTACTCCATATTAGAGAATGAGTTGAAGTGCAAGGGCATGGATCTTGCCTAGGGGAGCAAAGAAGCTCTAAGAAGCCCCTTCTTTAGTCCTATGTTTTATCCATCATGTTATGTTGCTTTAATATTATCAAAAGGAAGTGAATGCATTCCTTGTCTTGGTTAGTCAGTAAGCATTCATTAAGCACTCACTGTCTGCCAGGCCCTGTGCTAAGCACTGGGGGGTACAAATTCAGGACAAAGGCAGCTCCTGCTCTCCAGAAGCTCAAAGTCTTAATGCAGGGAGACAAAATATAAACACTACTATGTACAAATAATTTATATGGGATAACTGGGAGACAATCAATAGAGGGAAGGCATTAGCATTAAAAGGGATCAGTAAAGGCTTGTTATAGAAGGTGGGCTTTTATCTGGGACCTCAGCAGGTGGAGAGAATTATAGGCACGGGGCACAGTTAATGAAAATGTACAGTTATCTGAGGGAGAATCCTGTGCAAGAATAAGGAGGTTTGTGTCATGAGACCACAGAGTATGCTGGGGAAGAGAGAAATTAGGTGCAAAAAACTTGAAAAGAAGACAGGGCCAGGTTGTGATAGGCTTTGAAGACCAAACAAAGAATTTCATGTTTGAAGCTGGAGATGATAGGAAGCACATGGAGTTTATTTATTGTGTATGTGTATAGAGGGGTGACATGGTCAGATCTGCACTTTAGGAGGATTAATTTGACAGATGAGTGGAGGACAGACTAGAGAGAGATTTGAGGCAAGTTAACTGAGGAAAAGGCTTTTGTAACTGATGTGGAGTGGGGAGGCCTGGTATAGTGTCAAAAGAAGGGAGCATATACAAAAGATATTATAAAGGAAAACTGACAGGTCTTTAAAAAAGATTGAGAATGGGAATTGAGAGTGAGAAGTCAGGGATGACAACATGGATGAAAACCTTGATGACCAGGATGGTAACAAGAAAATTGAGAAGAGAGAAGGGTTTTAGGGGGAAAGATAATGAGTTCAATTTTCAACATTTTGAGTTTAAGATGTTTATTAGATAGTCTGAGATATGCAATAGGCATTTGTGAGGAGAGAAATTAGGGCTGGAGGATCATCTCTACAGAAAGGAAAATTGAATCCATGAGAATGGATGAGAACATCAAATGAAACAGTCAAAAAGGAGAAGAAAGAGGGTCTAGGGTCTAGCCCTGTCATGTGAGATAGGGAAGGAGGAGAGAGTGATAGAAGGTATCTGGGTAATGTGAGATGAGGAAGAGCTCAGCAAGTGACTTCCATTTTCTCAGTAAAACATGAGGCAAGGTTCTAAGTTGAGAGGATGGAGGCAGGAGAGTGATAAGAGGTTTGAGAAGGGATGAAAAGATCTGGAAGAGCCACTGTGTAAAGTGGGATAATATCGATAAGACAATTACAGAAAGACTGCCCAGTAGCATTGAGGGCCCAGATGAAATTACATAACAAAATTTTCTAGTGGACCCCACCAGCAAAGTTCATGATCTCTAAGCTTCAATAGTTTGTGATTAGGAGTGAAGGAAGCAGATGGTAGGAGAAATTTAAGGCCAACAAGATCTGCAACAGGATAAGGGGGCAAAGAACATCCTTTTACAGACATCTCCATACTTCTGTTTTTCAACAGGAAGATCTCAGAAGGCAGTGTTTAAGGTAATCCTATCAAGTATGTTAAAAGACGCTAACCAAGACAAGTGACACAAATATTGTGTATTTGCTTGGTGACAAAGTTGAGAGTAAAAATTACATATAAAATAATTCTTATATAATTAGAACAAGATACACATTGACCAAATAAAGAAAATTAAGTCAAGGGCAAACACAACTTCAGATCAAGTTGGAAGGGGGCACAGAATAATCACTTTTTTTGTTTACAAATCGGTAAAAATGAATGGTGTAGTTAGGATTTATGCAGGATTTTATTTCTTGTCTCACATGTTTAATTTTCTTTCTATTGATTGTACAAAATTTTAAAAGTAAAGTAGTTGCTGTCCTCAGCAAGCTTGTACTATTTCCCAACTTGCTGACTTAAGAAAACTAGTATACAAAGAAATTTAAATTTAAATAAACAGAAAAATTAGAGGAATAGTTATCCATATAACAATGATCTGTATCCTTAAATAATAAGATACTAAAAAACTTGAAAAATATAATTCAATGTGCAACGACTTAATTTTCAGAAACATCTATTGGATAAAATGAAATATTACATATTGGAAATTCTCAGACTTTTCCATCTACCTTTACATATCATAAATATATAACAATGTTCAATAATGGACATGTTTTAATTTCACAGAACAGCTACTAGTTACTAAATTTCTAATGCTTTAAGGTTCTGAGAATATTAAAAAAAATATCTAACTATGATGTTCTGCATTATAACTTATAAGGACAAACACATACACAGCTTCCACTACTGTTTTTTGCTTATAGTTCACGCAAACCTAGAAACACTGCTGAGAAATTACAACAAAAACTTTTATGTAATTTTACTTTGACAAAAATTCTGACACATAGCAACTTGCTAAAAGGGAAAGTGTAATCAAAACATTTATGTATTTTTAAAGTGAATTTGGAGAAAGAAATTTAATTTATTCATTAATAAAGCGAGAGAATAAGCAGCTTTGCTATCACTGTTCAGTTCAGTGAATATTTATTAAGCAATTAAAGAAATATGCTAGGTACCTGAAACAGAAAGACAAAAATGAAAAAATCGGGGGGAGGAGGCAAGATGGCGGAGTAGAAAGACACACTTATGCTAGCTCCGAAACCACAGCCTATAAAATATCTGTAAAGAAAAACTCCTAACAAATTCTGGAGAAGTGGAAGCCACAGAACAACAGAGTGGAGGAGATTTCTGTTCCAGAAGGACCCGAAAAACCCTCACCAAAGGTCCGTTGCACACGGGACCAGAGAGGAACTCAGTCCTACCTTGGCTGCGCAGCCCCAGGAGGAGCAGATCTGAGCAGGCTTCAGGGACGGAATCTCCAGTGGCCACAGGGATCCCTCCACCCGCAGGTGCTGCATGCAGGTCAGTGAGAGAGACTTCTGGGCTGTCTGACAGGGGAGCGGGGTGTCTCCATAACTCAGGCCAGAGGCAGTGGCAGAGGCAGCAGGTGGCCAGAGGCTCCTGGAGGAGGCAGGAGCTCAGCAGGAGTTCCATTACAGAAGGTCTCTGCATAAACCCCCTGAGGGAACTGAGCCTGGGAGGTGGCCCTGCCCCCACCTGACAACCTGATTTAATCTTACCCTGAATAGCAGCCGGGCCTGCCACTGAAAGCCCTGAGGCTGGGGAGCAGCATTTGAATTTCAGACCC